>VUYV01000111.1:2537124-2580648 GCA_008711295.1 Anarhynchus alexandrinus | reverse complement strand
TGCCCAGAGAGGTTGTTGAGGCCCCATCCCTGGAGGTGTTCAAGGCCAGGCTGGACGTGGCCTTGGGCAACCTGGTGTAGTGGGAGGTGTCCCTGCCTATGGCAAGGGAGTTGGAACTCGATGATCTTCAAGGTTCTTTCCAACCTAAACCATTCTATGATTCATTCTATAAGTCTATGGGGCCAGATGGGATCCACCCAAGGGTAGTGAGGCAGCTGGTGGAACTGCTCACCAAGACACTTTCCGTCATTTATAAGCAGCCCTGGCTAACCAGGGAGGTCCCAGCTGACTGGAAGTTAGCAAATGTGACACCCATCTACAAGACGGGCCAGAAGGAGGATCTGGGGAACCACAGGCCTGTCAGTCTGATCTTGGTGCTGGGGAAGGTTATGGAGCAGACCATCTTGAGTGCCATCATGCGGCACCTGCAGGACACCCAGGTGATCAGGCCCAGTCAGTGTGGGTTCATGAAAGGCAGGTCCTGCTTGACAAACCTGATCTCCTTCTGTGACAAGGTGACCTGCTTAGTGGATGAGGGAAAGGCTGTGGATGTTGTCTACCTAGACATAGTGAAGCCTTTGACACTGTTTACCAGAGCATTCTCCTGGAAAAAATGGCTGCATATGGCCTGGATGGGCATATGTTTTGCTGGGTGAAAAACTGGATGGATGGCTGGGCCCAAAGGGTTGTGGTGAATGGAGTGAAATCCAGTTGGTGCCCAGTCACAAGTGGTGTTCCCCAGGGCTCAGTACTGGGGCCAGTTCTGTTTAATATCTTTATCAATGATCTGGATGAGGATCGCGTGCACCCTCAGTAAGTTTGCAGACAACACCAAGCTGGGTGAGAGTGTTGGTCTCCTTGATGGTAGAATGGCCCTACAGAGGGATCTGGACAGGCTGGATCGATGGGCTGAGGCCAGTGCCATGAGGTTCAACAAGGCCAAATGCCGGGTCCTGCACTTGGATCACAACAACCCCATGCAGCATGACAGGCTTGGGGCGGAGTGGCTGGAAAGCTGCCCAGCAGAAAAGGACCTGGGGGTGTTGGTCAACAGCCAGCTGAATATGAGCCAGCACTGTGTCTGGGTGGCCAAAAAGGCCAACAGCATCCTGACTTGTGTCAGAAATAGTTTGGCCAGTAGGACTAGGGAAGTGATCATCCCCCTGTACTCAGCACTGGTGAGGCTGCACCACGAGTACTGTGTTCAATTTTAGCCCCTCACTACAAGAAAGACATTGAGATTCTGGAGCATGTCCAGAGAAGGGCAACAAATCTGGTGAAGTGTCTAGAGCACAAGTCTCATGAGGAGCAGCTGAGGGCACTGGGGTTGTTTAGCCTGGAGAAAAGGCGGCTGAGGGGAGACCTTATCACTCTCTACAACTACCTGAAAGGAGGATGTAACAAGGTGGGGGTCGGTCTCTTCTCCCAAGTAATAGGCAATAGGACAAGAGGAAATGGCCTCAAGTTGCACCAGGGGAGGTTTAGATTGGATATTAGGAAAAATTCCTTCACTGAAAGGGTTATCAAGCACTGGAACAGGCTTCCCAGGAAAGTGGTTGAGTCACCATCCTTGGAGGTATTTAAAAGACGCGTAGACATGGTTTAGTGGTGGACTTGGCAGTGCTACGTTAACCATTGGATTCGATGATCTTAAAGGTCTTTTCTAACCTAAACGATTCTATGTTTCTATGATTCTATGAAATAAAACAGCAACAAAATTAGACGGTATAGTCAATTAGGGTCTGATAGAAAAGGTTCTGGCGTCTGGTTTTCTTTTAACCATATTGGTTTTACAACGTTACTGCTTGAAGCTTAACTCAAGTCTGAGATTTATTTTCCAATAAATCAAATGAGTTACCAAGGGAGTAAGAGCTAAACAGAGATAACAGGGGCAATTACCAGTTAGAAGAAACAACAAAACAAACCATGAAGAAAGTCATAGCTAATACCAGGGCTCAGAAGCTGAAGTATTTTATTCCTTTTAATAAGTTTCATATTTCTAATAAATCTTATAAAATACTGAACTGTTGACACAGACTATAGGGTTGCAGAATACTGGGCACTTAGTAGATTAACAGAATGACAGCACTGGAGAATTATAATAGAATATATTATACACTATGTATGTGTATATATATATATGAAAAAACAGAATATCAGAAAGTGAAGCCAAGATCATCTTTTGTTAAAATGCTATTGATTTGCAGCAATTATAAATGGCTAGACTCAGAAGAAGTGTTCAGTAACATCTGAAAATTCAAGTACTCCCCAGACAGGCTCTCCAAAATTGTTGAGATCCAAAGTCTGTCTCCATTTCTGAAAAATCTTGTTTCAAGCACATTATGCATTAAAAACCAACAAACAAAAAAAAACAGTCTGCGAAGAGACAAGGTCCTGAAAATGACAGTCTCAGAAAACCCCATCTCCACTAAAATAAAGTAACATATAAATAAAAGATAAAGAATGTAAGACTACTAAAACACCGTGATGTTGTTACCTGATGAGGAATGCACTCTACTGGGACTTTGCTTTATTCTCTCAGCTGCTGCTGGTCTGCTGACTACCATAGGCAAATCACTTCAGTCCTCCCCACTTCAGTTTCCCCATCAGTAAATCAAGACTGGCACTTAACCTATTTTGTAAAGTGCTCTAACTTCTAATGACAGAATTCTGAGCTGAAGCACAACACTATGATAAATATGAGATTTTGGCATACGAAAATGATTACACTTTTAATGGAATTACAAAATATAATTAACCCTCAAGCTTGGTATTATGTGATAAAGGTAATCCAAATGTGTGACAAATTATCTGTTTTATTGTGTCTTATATCATAATTATGTTTGCTTAAAGTATACTACAAAACTCAGGGATGGTTTTCTTAACATTGAAACAATAAACCTCTTGTGGGGATTTTTTTTTTGTTTTGATTCAAGCCAAGAAAATATATTCTATTGTGAAAGGCCATGAGGATCCCTTTAACAAGTTGTGTAACACTGTAGAACACTTTGAACTGTGAGAAAAGAAGTGATAAAATGTTGAATGCTGTTTAAGAGTACACCAAAGTAACAACAACAAAAAAAAATATGGCTTGATGGCAGCAGGGTGTAATTGGACAAATATTAATAACTGCTTTGGTGCTAATTTGGGTATGCAATCCCATGGTTTAAATCATGTAAAGTTCTTTACCAAACCTTGGTTATTCAAAGTTAAAGTTAAGCAAAATAATCTCAGGACAGTTATTAACTTATGACTGCTCTAACTAATAGTGTCTACTGTATCATTAAGCAAGGAAATGGAGAAAGCAAGATATGCCTAATAAATACGGGTTATCCCACTTATAATCTCTTCTCCATTTTCTTCAATACACAGTCTCTTAAAAGTGGATAGGAGTTTAACCTCCACACAAGCGAAAAACAAGGCACACATCCTATATCACTAATGTATGACTCTCGTGCCCATTCTAACAGCAGCTGACTAAATCTATGGAAGAAAAGAATCCACTGAGTGATATTAAATACCAGGACTCCCCCTCACTCAGCAAGTCCCTAAACTGCAAGTGTCTGAAGGCTGGAAGATTCTTCAGGGGAACTCTCATTATGTTGTTCTTAAACTCTTCTTTACGTATCAACTTTTGACTTCAGTTTACATATGATTTTTAACACATATCTACCCTAAAAATACATAGTTACTGGTCATATTTGCTTACATAGTTACTGCTCATATTTGAGCAGTAGATGGTTAGACAGCTGCCTGTCTGTTTCAGAGAATAAGTGCAAGTACGTCCTCTCTCTGTACGGTAGCCTTAAAACACAGAGTATGTTCTTGTTGAGGCTGATAGAGATTAGACAGACGTTAAAGTCAAGTCCACTGCTCACACCTTACCCACCAGTCCTCTCTCATCATAAAAGACAATACGTTTGGTCAGGTAAAATTTAACCTTCATAAACCCATGATAGTTGCTCCCAGTCACCCTCTAGTCCTTCATGTGAGGTTGTCACCATAACCTTTCAAGTACATGAGATGAGGCTGACCAGCCTGCAGTTCCCCACGTCCTCTTGCCTGGCCATCCTGAAGATGGTTTGTTTGCTTTTTCTAGTCATCAGGAACTTCTCTCAATCGTCATGGTATTTAAAAGATGAAAAAAGTACAGTCATGAAATGACATCAACAATCTCCTTCAGCTCCCTTAGATGAGTTCAGCCTGATGCCAGAGACCTGTGTAGGTGGTGTTTAAATGGCCCTTTACTCTCCCATAGGGCATGCTTCAGTTCCTTAGACTGTATCAGCAGATGCACAAGCCTTTCTATCATAAATGGAGGTGACAAAACCGTTGAATGCCTTGGCCTCTTCCATGTCTTTTGTCAATAGGTCCCCTGTCCCACTAAACAGTGGATCCACATGTTCTGTAGCCGCCCATTCACTGCCAATGTACATATAGAAGCTCTTCTTATTGCTCTTCGGATCGCTTGCTACTTTCAACTCCAGGTAAGCTTTGGACTTCCTAACTCTATTCCCATACTCTAGGGCATTATTTTTCATATTCCTCCTGGATAGGCCATCTTCCCTACATTTTTGTATGTGTGTGGGGGTGTTTGAGCTCAAACAGGTATTGTCCCTTCTGTCAACTCAGCCTTTCAACATACCTGCTTGACTTCCCGCACACTGTAATGGACCTCAGGATAAGTTGTCCTTTGAAGATCAGTCTCCATGGCCCCTTTCCCCTTCAGAACAGTATAGCACAATGCCACATCCATCACATACCCAATCAAACTGAAGTTTGCACTTTTAAGTTCAGAGTCTTTAGTTTTGTACTCACTTTCTTCCCTTCTCTCAGGATCTAAAACTTCAGCATGTCATGGTCAGTACAACCAGGACTGCCTCTGATCTTCTCAGTCTTAATTCTTCCTTATTGTGACCTACAGGTCCATTAGAAAACATATCCTAGTCAGCCCATTCAACACCTGAGTAAAAACTAGTACACACTCCAGAAATCTATATTTCTGGCATCCTAATATATTGTTTTCCAGAAGGTGTTAGAGTGGCTAATAATCCCCATGACAACCAAGGACTGCAATCATGAAACTTCTTCCAGTTGTTTAGAGAAGACTTCATTTGCCTTCTCTTTCTCTTGATCAGGTGTCTGTAGCAGACACCCACCATTACATCCTCTTGTTGGCCTCCCATTTGAATGTGACGCAGAAGCTCCATGCATCTGAGCTGCTTCCTTTTGGAAGTACAAGACCTTGACCTTTGCCTTCTTTGCCTGTCTTTCCTAAAGATACTCTATACACCTGTCAGAGCACTCCAATTGTGAAAACTGCTCCACCATAGCTCCCAGGAATATCATAGCCCTGCAGCTGCTCAGAGACTTATAATTCCTTCCCTGCCTTTCCATACTGCATGCACTCATGTAAAAGCATTTCAAGTGGGCTTCTGCTCACCTCAATTTCTCCAGAAGAATGTGAGAGACTACCAAGTCATGCCTTCCCATGCACACTTTCCCCCCCCTGTTCTCCTACTTAAGATATTATGTCTGTCTTCCAGCAAAGTTAATTTAAGCTCTCCTCTGTAAATTAACAAGCTTGTTGGCAAAGTTGTTTTTGCCACACTTCATCAGGTGGATTCTGCCTCTTCCCAGCAACACTCATTTTTTGGAGAGGATTCCACAGTCAAGAAGCCAAACAGATCTTCCGGCAACACCAGCCATGAAGGGCACAGCTGATCTATACCTGGGCTTCTACGCCCTTTACCTACTCCCAAAAATCCTGTAGTCACTCTTGAACTTGCCAGGGTCTCCATTGGTAGTACCATGGTGCCCACATTGCAAAACAGCAAAGAGCAGCAGTCTGGATGCCAGACACGACCTTTCATGGGACAAAGTGTAATAAGTCAGTTATTTTTGCCATACATCACTGAAGACATGTTTGTATGGATTCCCACAAGCAGACATTACAGTGGCAGCTCCAGCCAGCAGTTGTGGAGCCACATCAACAGGTGTTTGGCAAAAGACAGCAAGCTTTTTGGAGTGGTGATGCATTCATGTGTGAGCTTTGAGGAAAGGCAAGATGGCTTCATTGCTCCATTGCATCTATACCAGTCCCACCAGTATGTAGCTCTAGTCTGGGGACATGGTGACAAAATACAGACTGAATCATCATGTTTCCTGACAAGGCCATCAGCACTTTCAAATACACTGTGTGGTTCAACATTCAGACAAGTATGCAGTATGAGACAATGGACTCCCTCCTGTCTGTCCTTACAGAAGGATGAATATGCTTCCCTACTCCCACTGTGCAAAAAAATCTTTCATCACTTGTTCTGTCCCCTCACTAATTCCTTATGTAATTTCATGTGATGTTCATTGGCAAATACTTTTCTTTAATGCAAAAGTGATTATATCAATTTGTGCTGATTGCATCAAATAAACAACTTTCCAGGAGTTAAATATATTTGATAAGAACAACTGCCAGTCTTCTGCCTCGATCTAGTATTTAAGGATAATCATTTTACCTGGGTCCAATCTAATGACCACTTTCATCATTCAAGTTAGTTCTAAATTCATATTTTTATTTTCTCTGAATTTTCTCCAAAGAATATCCTTTATCCTCAGTAAATAAGGAATAGAATCATAGCTAACCTTTGCCTTGCAGCACTGTAACTTTCTTTAGTTATTTTTATCTGTTACACTAATGCTTGGCAAAAGCTAAGCAAATCCTGATTTCTCAGTTAATGTGTTTTACTTTAAAATGGGAATTATTAATCATTTAGTGTTCTATCCCACAAGGCTAAGGATGAACATCTGCTGATAACCATCGCTGAGCTACTCAGCTGCTGCTGATTGTGTTGTTATCACACTCAGAGCCTGATAAACTGAAGCAGATTATTTAGATCCCAAACTCTTTGCAGTGGGGATTATGTCTGCTTTCTCCCACACCGCATCTATTACAGCAGGGGGCTGACTGGTAGCCTTCAACAAATGCTGAGAAAAAGGAAAAGGGATGCTCCTTAAGGCAGGGGAGAAACTAGATCCATTTTACACTACAGGGCTTTGCAACAGCTGGCTGTAAGAGATGCTGATCCATAAAGACCATCCCTGTCTGGCCACGGGAGAACAACTGGTGATACCTGTCCCCCAGGAAGTATGCGGTGCAAAGTGTCCCTTCAGGTATCTCCAGTAACTCCCCCATAAACTACTAATCCATTTAGATATTTTCCTCCTCACAAAATTAATCTCAGTTCCCAACACTTGCCGTCAAAGGAAAAAGAACAAAAACGTAAAAAAAAAACAGCAATCAAAACAAGCTCCGCTCCTTCCCACGAGCGTTCTTAACCTTTTCAGGCACTGTCAAGCTATATCAACATTGTATAAGTTTTCTTTTCCTCCTTCCCATGCCCTATTGCCATCCTGCTACACCTCGTCCCCAGCTCTCACCACTCATTTCATCCATGACACATCTGCTTGGAAGCCTGGGATGCAGGATTTAGCCTGCCTATATAAATGCAGCAGGGCAACCTGGGAACTCCCAACATTATGCTCGGCAGTTTATATCCCAACTGTCCCGATTCAAAAGGTTATCTTGATGAAAGCAGCTCTGTGCCAATATGGCCATGGAGCAAAAGGCAGATTGAGGCTGTCTGTTCCCATCTGTGCAGATATGCCCTGAGAGAGCCTTTGCCTGCGTCAGCCTTTCTTCTGGGAGCAAGGGTAACAGAGGAGCAAGATCTCAGATTTTTATTTCATGGAAAGGCTCATGACAGTGAAACTGTATCCATTCATGTTCTTAATGAAAGTAAAGGTAATTCAGTATTTCTCAGAAAAATGAAAAAAATATTAGTAAAAATTCAATTAATCACTCAGAAGCCTACACCCTGGAAAAGCTGGAAAAGTTTTCGATTTAACTTCTGTACTTGAAATACATCATTTTTAATACAAGAACACACCTCCAAAGAAAATGCATTCTGGAAAACAAACAAACAAACACAAAAAAAAACAACAAAAAAAAAACCCCAAAGCTCCAAAAACACTTACTTTGTACCATTTTGAGAACATTTTCTGTTTTATAGCTCAGAATTTCACCTCGATGAACAAGTTCCTAGGAAAAGAGTTGGTTTTGATCAGAAGGTAATTTTCTGATGAAAAATTGTTCTGTTGGAAATCCTAGAGCAACTCTACTGAAATCCCTGAAATGGCTGCCCCATTCATAAGCTGTATTCACCAGACCATGCCAGACATACTGGGCTTGATCTCTGCTAGTGTAAATTGATTTAGTTCTACTGGTTTCTGATGTGCTTCTGATGTTTTCTATACAGCCTGCTTCTGAGCCCACACACTGCATTTTGTCCTGTGATTAGCAGTGCTCTGTTAACACAGGGAATAAAAGTTCGTCCTCGATGTTTACTATAGGCAATGAAAAGAAAAAGGCATTTCCATAAGGCGATTTTGGCTGAGCTTAATCACCCTGTAAAAGAGCTAGTACCTTCCTTTGAATGTAGGCAGAAGATAGGGTGACCCTGCTTGGACAGGTAAAAGACTGAATCTGCTTACAGTGCTCTTTGAACGCAGAAATATCTCCACGCCAGCCTCTGGAGACTTTTGTTTTTCTAACCTTTGCAGCATGAAGTATGACAGTGACGAGGAAGAAGACGAAGAAGAATTATTAAGGCTGAGTAATCCTTCCCTAGGACAGAGCTATCTCTTATAAACAGGTGCAGTTTTAACAAGAGGATGGGGAATAGAGCTCTATTAGGCACAGTTAGTGTGGCATTTGTGCTGTACGTTATGTTACACAGCAATGGCTTCACAAGTCCCATTTCACCCAGTGTGGATTTGACTGCGTTTGATTTTTCTTATTACACAAACTCTATGGTTTTTTTTAATTTATTTATTAATAGTCCCAAGTATGAGGTTGGTACGTGCATATACAAATGGAAAGATAAGGGATCTTCCCCAAAGAGCTTTTTGGGCCTATTCTGGATAAAGTACAGACACAGTCCAATTCATCTTGTATCCAAAGTCTATTTCAAAGCATCCCATCAATTTAAATCCTCTAGGTGTGGAATTAATAAGGATTAGATAAATTTAATAAACTATATAATCTTCAGAAAGTGATAACATTGTTTAGCTCTCTATCTCTTTATAGCAATAATCTCTTTATCCACACTAATAGAAAATGCCAAAGTTTCTATTACCATATATCTCAGTCTGAAGCCCTTACAAAGGCAAAAAATCCTCTGAAAAGAATGTCAGAGAAAGGACTTTGTGACTAGACCAGTGGGTTACTATTCACTCTAAGCAAAATATACACCGTTTATACACCAAAGGATTGTTAAGCAGTGTTCAAATATTACGGAAGTCTTGTGCTAACTTCCTGCATGGGGAGAGAGGCAAAAATTCACTCCCAGAGAATATCTGAGGACAACGACACAGGAACCCTGAGGATAAAGAACCCTCAAACATTTCTAAAGGTATCACATCTTTATTAGTTTTCAGTTCATCCCTGGAGAAGAATTTGATAGTTGTCCCCAATTAGCAAAGTCCAAAATTAATTTGCTTCAATCAACAGAACTAAAAACCTTAACGTGTTCATTAAGAACACAACTAAAGACTTTAGCTGAAGAGATTTTTCAAGAACTGGAACAGAAAGTTAATTCTGTTGACATCTGAAGAAATACTAGCTACTGACACTAAAATGCATGTGTTTTTTTTCCAGGAACAATGTTTGATTGATCAAGACAAATAGAACACCCATGTGCTCATAACCCTTTGTTTAACTTATATTAATACAGTCAACATTCACCAAAAATATTGGCCTGGATTGAATTATGAACCTTCCTATTTTCTTCCATTTCACCATTACCTCAAATCTCCCATCAAATCTTTAATTAACATGAAAAGAGAGCTGATGATTAGGATGATCATCTAGAGGTCAAGCAACTCAATGAGATTTATTAAAGGCTAACAGCAGAGTTCTAATCAAAGGACTGTAATTTCAAATCAAACCTTTAGAAGATAATTTTCGTGGCCTGAATTTGCAAACATTTAGGTAAGTATGTTAATAAACTTTACATATGCAAATAACCCTGTTGAGGGCAATAAAACTAGTCAGAGGTGAAATGATACAGTTGTGAGCGTAGTGAAGGTGCAGGAGTCGAACAGCAGAGATTTAAGCAGCCGGGGAGTTCCCTGAGATGTGCCGGTCATCGGAGGGCAGCAGAACAGCGGTATGTATGTGTCTAACACGCACACGTGCATGTGTAATCCTGTAGTGACAGCCACGCAGAATATGTCTCTAGGAGGTTTCTTCGGATTCTTCTGGCTACACAGAAAGCAAAACTTTTTGCAGGGTCAAACTCGTCACTTCCTTCTACACGCAACCTACACATTTCAAAATAACAGCAAACACCTTTTCTTCTGTTGTTGTTTTAAGGACCACCAGTGGAAGCCAAAGGTGTCCAAAAACTGAAGCTATTTCAAGGGGAGGGGACACAAACACACATTTCAGTTTGCTTTCTTCTCTTTCAATGCTGATTCTTAAACCAAACTTGGGTAACAGCGTGACCACCAGGGATTCTGCTGCCAGGTGAAAGTCCCTTTGCTCATACAGGTAGAACAAGCTGTTGCTCTTTCTTTCCAAGCTGTGTTACCACTGTGCTGCAATCAGGAAGAAAAATCTGATTTAGACAGTAAGATGAACAAAAGTGTTAAATAGGAAAGAAGATCCCATTTTACACCTGCTTCTTTCTGGACTGTGGTGGGCCTTTATTAGACAGTGTTTGACTTGGCAGAATTAACAGAATTCTCTGTTTTCCTCTGTTATTCACTGCAGAAAAGTGGTCACATATTCATATTTTCTTTCCCGATTTGCACATCTGTGGTTGAAAGCACCACCTTCTGGCCAGTGCACACTGAGATTTGAGCAGCAAGCAGCTGCAGTTTTTATAGCTATCAACGGAAAGTCCTCACACATCATTACCTAATGTATACTACAGAAAATCACACATTTCTATTAATGCAAGAGTAATAGCTCGATACATGCACTTGCAATACAGAAACTAGCATTAAATAAGTTAGTCCAACAAGATGATCTGTTTTTTTCTTATGTCACTGTAATATTAAAATTAATATTTTAAAGACGTGGAAAAAACTAGAATGAAAGCTGTCAGTGAAATATCTTGGAAAATACTCATCTTCTCACTGTTTCTAGATATTTGACAAAAATGGTCCATCCCACAATGCATGAATGTGTCTGCTTATCTTTATGTATGCAAGTATAATTGGAATTAGTAAGATTATTTTCATATCTAGAGCACACATATGTGATTGGAGCTGGTAACAGACGTTAAATTTACAATGGCTGCATTTGCAGTAGCTGTGTATCCTGCCACATTTCCTATAGCTATCATACAATCTGAAAAAAGAGACTAACAATTTAAGACCTGTCACAGTATTATAAAAGGCAAAATAAGGAGTTATTTAGCAGAAACACATGGTGGAGATTAAGGAAATCATTCTGCACAGCTCTGTGACTCATTCAGCGTCTTCGAATTGTTCTCCCTTTATTGCCTTTTCTGTGTTTGATCTCTCTGTGGACCCAATCAAATCCCCTCACTTATGATTCTGCTAAAAGAAGATGGATCACACCTCTTCATTCATTTCCTAGGGAAAAAAAAACAACAAGCAAAAACCAAACAGCATCTAACTTAGGTTTAACAAATGTATCTTTTCAATTTCTTATTTATTATATTCAAAACATACTTTTTTAGTGGTGAGATATTGATTAGCTGAAAAAGGCTGATTGAGTGAGTTTATTCACTCAGAACTCACTACCCTTATTTTTCTCATTTATCCCATATTTGTCCCACAAAAAATAATAATGCGTACACAAACATCCTATGTTTGCAAGACGTTTTATAATCAGTTTTTAAAGAACAGTATTGCTGGCTCAAGAAGTATGAACACTACAGTCTATAAGTCAAACACTTAGAGCAATATTTTGGCCCACCAGACTCCACAGCGAAAATTTGTAGTGCCTTTAATTGGGCCAGACTTCCATCCATGTATTTCAAAATGCACAAGCTGACATTGTAGGCAGAATTACTACGGCAACTGGACTTTTTTTCTTTTTGTTGGCTGTAAGCATTTGGGGAGTTTTGTGCAGCACTTCCCAGTTTATGCTCCAACTTGCTCATTTTCTAAAGGCAAGCATAGAACGATAAAAATCAAACCAGCAACTGGAGAGCATTAATGAGGAAATAAACACGAGGCACATCCTGAACAATAATTCTTTGTAACCACCTCTGTTAAATCAAGGCAGGACTTTCAGCGAGTTGTATAGTTATACCTCCATGCCACTTAGCACCTCTTGGCTTGTTAATACTCTTTGTTTGCAGCCCCACTGGCCATTTTATGTCCACCTGGTGATATTTAAAGTAATATTGTAATATTTCCACAGGAGATAGAGATCAACAAATGAGAATTACAAATTATCTGACAGACCTAGGGGGCGATCCAGGTGAGTACCTTAAATACTGGATGGGGGAGGCCATTCTGCCTAATTAAAGAGGTCCATCAGAGGGCTGGTACAATGAGAGAGACTTGAATCGGGATGAATTGGAAGTCATTTGGAAGTGCACAATGGTCCCCCTTAGACATATCTCATTTGTGTCAGTGGAGGAAAGTGAGTGGTCCAGCCTGGTGGTACAAGCTCTGAGTGACCCAGGTACAGCTCACCATCACAACGGGTTACAATCCCAGAACTGTTCCCATTCAAGTGTGTATCATCTCAGACCCAGACACACATTTCCTTCAAATTCACCCCTCTGCTCTTTGCAACGATTGACCAAGCTTAACAATGCACTGTCAAGTGTATACATCAGGTGGCCCATAATTTCTTCCACTTTCCCCACAATTTAATATCCCCTTTGCTTTCTGAAGTACTGCACTTCTCTGTTATAATCATAATGCTCGAGTATTGAAAATGCTAACCAAAAGCAGCTCAGTCAGTCAGCAATATCTATCCCAGTGATTTCTCATGAGAAACAGAGTGTACTCATCTCCCAGAAACACCAAGCTTTCCTATAAAAGCATGTTATAGAACTGGACCCTAGAGAATTATTGTGCAATATATCTTCACGAAAGTGGTGATTAATTCACAGTAATTTACCGTGAGTTATTTGAGTATATCTTTCACAATGGTGTGATAAAAGCTTGGCTTCATGTTGATTTTTGGCTGGCTTTGTTTCACCTAGTGCCTGATTTTGTTTTATGTTATATTTTTTGTCCTTTTGTTTTTAGGATAAAGAAATCTGCATCTGTGATGTTTCACTATGTGCTTTATCCTTCCAAAAATGAATAGAAGATACATTCCTGGCACAATAGCACCAAATTCTGTGCTTGTTTCTGTTTCCTTCCAGGCACCAGCAAGACTCACTTTCATGTCAGGATTTTCCTCCAACAAAGTAATGAATGTAAGTCAAATGATTTCTAATTTTCATGCGAGAAATTTATAAAACCCAGCACAGCTCAGGTTTTGCTACAGCTGCCTCCTTCTTAGTTATTTATATGGCAATACAGTACAGCAAAGCAGGAATAGGAAAGCCGTGCTGACAGAAAATGAAGATAGCATAAACAATACAGATTACAGTAGTAAAAGCAAAGCCGGATAAAAACCACTACAAGTGGAATCAAGAAGGGAGAAAACTATATGAAATATCAGGTTATTGAGAGTAAGTTAAGCAACACAGTTGCAGCTGGGAAGTGGAAACTACTGAGATGATCTGAAGTCTGTTGCCTTCTCCTACTTTCTGTTACTGTCCTTTAATGTTTAGATTGTGTTTTTTCGGGGTTCAGGAAAGTATTCGCTTACTCATTTAAGCTGCATTTAACCCACCAAGGCCCCAACTTTGTAGGACATTCTAAGCACTGCAGCAATAAAATTAACAACTACATTAAAAAAAAATAAAACTCAAAAAATAAAAAAATCATTTCACACATGTTCATCTTTTTTCCTGAGAGAATGAGAGATGAGGATACTCAATATACGTGAGTGACACTTTTAACTGAAAAGTACTTACACATTGTAGGAAACACCAAAGAACAAACACAGCTTTTCTTTTATTTCCTTCTTTTTTAAGAGTTTAAAACTAAAGACATTTTAGGCATTTAAAGTATCAGATACTCTAATTCCTTAGGCCATAGACCAGCTTTCCCAAAAATGGATATTTTGGGTGTCCTGTAATGTGCTTGAGCAAACTTACTTGCAGATGTGCTGAGAAACTTCCCGATGTGAAAGGCAAATCCTTTCTGTATGTGAACCTAATGTACCATTTTATAACTGCTTCAACCAGAGACCTAGCTGCTTGGTGACACTCTTGACCAAAGACCACGTGGAATCATCCCTGCAACAGTAAGCAGGGATGGACGTTCGGTTGCTCTTTTTTTTCAAGACATTCACACATCTTTACTGCCCAGAAGCCACTCTTCCAAACTTTTAGGAAAGACCACCTTGATTGGTGGCAATTCTAGAAATTAAGGCTTGAAAGAAGCCAAGGCTACTTTCACTTTGCTGCGGAAATGGGCTTCAGATACAAACTGAAAGCAAAGTCAGACCACAGATGTTTAGCTGGCACATATCATCTCTGGACAATATAAATAAGCATCTCAGTGCTTATTCAGCCTGACAATTCTTCACGTGTTAAAGGTTGGGATACAAAGACGGGTGCCCAGTACCTTTTGCATTAATCGGCTTTTACCCAAAGCAGCAAGGACCAAAATGCTTGGAGCTCAATGGTTTTTGTCATTCTTGATCACATCTAACTAGAAGCAATTCCAGCTGTGTTCCTCCTTCTTCTCACCTGATACCAACCATTTCATGTCAGTGGAGCAATGGCTATTTACAGGATGTGTTCCTATTTAAATAAATATATATCAGAGGATGAGGTGCTACTGCTTGTCATCATAGTTAATAAACTTAATTAGCTGGTCATGCATGTATTTTGATCACCCCAGATTACTTCGCATTAGTACGCAGAATGGGTTGTGTCCATTCTCTGAGCGAACAGATAGCACACTTCAAGAGTGAAGAGAAAGAAAATAAGCCAGAATCCCAGCTATTATAAATGCCAGTCTTTTGGAAAAACCACACCAGGATGAGGGGCTGCTGTTTTAGAAAAACTCTTTGGCACAACTGTCAGAGCAAATAAAGCCGCTGCAAGTTCAATAAAATAATATTGTTTACTATCAACATGCTTATTATTGATATGTTAAATCATCAGAACAATTATTTCAATGTAATCTCTCTCTGGTTTGGGACTGAAATCACTGTCAGAAAGGGGAAAAGAAATTATTTTTTTCTGTTTTAACTCTACAGCCAGGAGTTGTTCAGGCATTAGAACTGCCTTTGTCAGGGGACTAGCAGTGTCACTTCATATTTGTGTCTCAAAACTTTAGGGAAATGGCTACTTAACTAAACAGGTGTTGAGGGATAACAAAGAGATGGAGTTCAGAGAAGGAAAGAAAAAAAGGAAAAAGAGAAAAAGCAGATGGTGAACAAGAGAAATAAGATGTGTGTATTAGTCATGAATTAAAAAAACACCACACACACAAAAACAAAACAAATAAAAAAACCACCCCAAACCCAAAAAACCCTCCACACAAAACACTCTCTTTACTCAGGACCAGGAATCATATAGCTTTAACATCCAGCACCGTAGCAACCAGCCTTCTTCACCAGTTACTTACTCCAACTCTGAGCTAATCAGACATCAGGCAATCAGAGCTCAGTTATACAAAATAGAAGGAATATAAAGCAAGAGCAGCTTGCAGGTTCACCCTCCCTCAGTGCAAGTGACAAAGAAATAAAGGAAATAATGGCTTGTACCTACCTTTTCGTTTATTGTGCTTGGCTTAACTTAGGCTTCTTATTACTGGCAATTAAATTTGGCTCTCTTGAGCATGTTGAAAGACAGAGGAGCGGCTGTGTCTGCAGCACTCGGGCAGAAGCCACATGCGCTGCAGGCAGCTCTGGGAGCAGGGGAGCCTGCACCAGCTCACCTGCTCCTTCATAGAATCACAGAGTGGTTTGGGTGGGAGAGACCTTAAAGATCATCTAGTTCCAACCCCCCTGCCACGGGCAGAGATGTCTTTCACTAGATCAGATTGCTCAAAGCCCCATCCAACCCGGCCTTGAACATCTCCAGGGATGGGACATCCACAAATTCTCTGGACAACCTGTGCCAGCGTTTCACCACCCTCATTGTAAAAAATTCTTCATTACATTCAATCTAAATCTACCCTCTTTCAGTTTAAAATCATTGCCCCTTGTCCCGTTACTACAGGCCTTGGTAAAAAGTCTTTCTCCATCTTTCTTATACGCCTCCTTTATGTATTGAGAGGCCACAATCAAGTCTGCCCAGAGCCTTCTCCAAGCTGAATAACCCCAACTCTCTCAGCCTTCCTTCACAAGAGAAGTGTTCCAGCCCTCTGATCATTTTCATGGCCCTTCCGAGGACCCACTCTAACAGGTCCATGTTCTTGAACATGGGTTTGTCTTCTGCAGTAAATGAACACCAGAACACAAGTGAAACAGGATCTCCCCAAATCTCCCCAAACAGCTCCTATTTGGCTGACCTTGCACACAGAGTCTGTTTTCAGTTGTGGCCTCAATATTCTGGGGAGCATAACTGATTCTTGATCTTTGTTTTCCCCATTTTCAAGTCCACCTGCAAATTTACTAGCTTCAGGGAAATTTTAACATGTATCTAATGTAGTAATATTGTTAGAGACGCTCCTTTTAATTGGAAGAATAAATTTCTGTACCAATACTTTGTAAAAAAGTATTTCTCGTATGCATTCAGATCATTAAATAATAAAAATGATGATTGTTTCCTCGTTCAGAGCTTAACACTGAGTAGCTGACAAATCTATCAAGTTGCTGAATACCTTGCACTCTGAATGACTCCTTGTAAATCTGATGACTAAAGGTCCAATAGTACCTAGACAAATAAGAACAAGTGAGTTCAAACACGTTAAAATCTTCATCTACTACTTTGACATCATACACAGCAGCAAATAAATAATTCCAGATTTGCAGTGTTAATAAGTAAAAATATCCATATTGGCAGATCAGCCACAAATGAAAAGCAGCAACAGGCCTTTTATAAAGAAAGAATTATTATTTTGTCAAATCAAGCAATATCTCATTAATAAAATAAGGATTTTGCTCAAAAGACTCTTCATCATTAAACTCTGAGCCAGATGAGAGAGACCACATTGAGAAAAGGGCTGATAAAAATAACTTTAGAAGATGAGTCTTTCCTGCCAGTCAAATCCTGCATCAATTATACATTACATGTAAAAGACCTTGCTGGCTGTAGCCTCCTCCTGCATTAACCAAATCTTATAACCAGGCAAAAGGAGAATTCTTTCATTAAAGAACAATCTGGATCGCTCTGAGTCTTTTATTATCTCGCAGAGAAGGTGGTGCCTCGGTACTGCTAAGATAAAAGGGATCCAAAAGCAGGTCAACCTCATTGTGTGGAATCCTTTTATGCAATCTGACGCAGTCTGTCTTATGTATCAATATATTCTCTTTTCCTTTTAGACAAGATGCTGCAACAGGGCTGTGCCTCCATAGACACATTGCATAATGCAAGCAACAAGAATTCCAAACCACTTTCTGAAAAATAATTATGCAGGAGCACTTCAGGCAGTTAGAGGGGCAGTGTAGGCAAAAAGCCATCCATTTGTGCTTTTCCACTTTTATGGAAAAAAAAAGTCTAGTCCATTTTAACATTAAAAACACCAAATGAAAATTATTTCTTTCCTATAATTAAAATAAAAACATGGACAAAGTTCCACTTTCATCAAAGCAAATCCAGAATAACTACAGGAATACAAATGAAGTTTCTCCAAATTTACCCAGCAAACACTGATTGGAATCTGGGTTTTCAAGTGCCCTATAGGAAAATAGTACACCATAATCTATCTGGAAGAAGGTATAGAAAAATGTAGAGCATTAAAGTAGATAAATTGCATACAGCATCTTTTCTGTAGATATAATTAGGTGAGACAGTTTGCTGGTACAAAGAAAGAAAAAAAAAAAGGATAGTTCCAAAAGAGAGAACTTACATCAGCAACTGGGCTCATAACACATCGATTAATCTATCAATCAATATTTTATGGACAGATCTGTCTTATTACTCAGTCAGGCTGTATTTTGTTCTGCCTTCAGCTCATCAGAAATACCAGTTCACTTCTGCATTGCCACTACACTGTTTCTATTTGTATTTAAAACAGACTGTGCCAACTTGGGTCACTTCTAATAAATTAATTGGAGCAGAGGACTGAGCTGCAGTTTCCTGCATCCTAAAGGGGCATGTCACATCTAGGGGACTGCAGAATCAGTCACTTGTCATTCTTTCTCCTTGCTCAAGGAATAACCAATTATTTGGACAAAACAGTGCAGCTCCCAGATAGTCTCCCAGCCTTTTCTCTCAGAAGGTGGCACTCAAACCTATGGCCTGAATTGGGCCTCAAGGCAATTGAACCAAACCCTATCCCTACTTGAAAGACAGCGGTATTTGGTAAGATTCAGTTCAAGAAGTTCAGCCCAAATGCTGGCACAGACATATGTATGTATGGTGCACATGAGTTTTTCCACATGTGCTAGTTCTCTGAGTTCCTGATATAATAAATAAAGATCGAGAGCACAATTAAGTTGCCTGAACTTGGGTGTCTAATGTCATTTCAGACACATGAGGGCATCCCGCCTGGCCCCCAGACACAAACAGAGAAGACCACTGGGCTTTCCATAGGTCCTGCTTCATATATTCCAGCCTCAGGGGGAAGCCCCAGATACCTCTGGACATCTCAGCTGGCTCTGGGTGACTGCGTCTCTCATTGTCCCAGTTAATGAAGCCAAGAGAATGATTTACATGTCAGCCTCCTGGTATCTACTGCAACATTAGTCCAACAACCCTCTAGACTCTGCTGACTATAGATCAAATGACTCACCAGTAACACTATGAGAAGCTTTGACACTTCCGTATTAAACCCAAAATACAGAGGAGCTGAATGTCCAGCGCTGAATGTCACCAATGGCCATTCTGAAGTGGGTATTTCTTCCTTTCTGGTGAACTGCTGTTTCAGTTCTCCAGTATTGCCTATTCCTCTGTCACCAGCAGCAAGTTGCCAACCTGTCAGCACATACAGTGCATTTCTGCTTCAGACTTTCATGGGAGTCTCCTAAGATTCTCCCAAAACATGTTACACAAAGGCTTCCAACCTCAAAATACTTGCTCTGTACCTCACTCTGGCTCATGGCTCAAGTCAGAAAGAGATAGAGATGCCTAACACTGAACCAAAGCTCTACATCTTCATTTGTCTGTCAGGATTAATAACAAGATAAGCTCAAAGCCCAACATCAAGGACAGTAAAAAAGTTTGAGGAGTAGAGGTACACAATTTATGCTAAAGCAGAGGTGGGCTGTTCACATAGAAACACTTCTTATGCGAACAATTCCTCATCTGTGTCAGTGTAGCATCTGATCCAAAGCCTGGATATATATTCTTATTAACACCGTGAGGTATTGAGACAAACCCTTCTGTCAGCCCAAATGATCTGGGATAAATTGGGACACTTTTGCTGACATGGAGTTAATGTCCTGAAATTAATTTGGTGGCACAAAGAGTAAACCACTGTCCCTTACAAGTAGGGGAACAGAACTGTAACCTTCGAGATCATGAGGAATATTGTAGTAGTGTCACTGAATAATAAACTATGTTTGCAGAAAAAGGAAAAACACACCTATTTTTTTCAGCAAAAACTTGAAACCCAAGACATTTCAGGCCTGTAATAAAACCCAGAAAATTCTTCCATTAAGATTGCAGACTTCTCATTTGGTATTTGGTGGGCTAATTGTCTAAATGTATTCTAAAAGAGAGATTGCAATCCTAAACTGATATTGCAACAAAGTGTTTGTATGGGACACTTACAATGAGCATGATAACAAAATCTGTAAACATCAGATGCTAAGGGGTTTAATTTGCAATCTTGTTATCTGCTGAAGACGGAAAAAAAGAAAGTATGTGTAGACATAACAAGATACTTTTGGAACCCTTGACAATCACACCATTCTGTCGTTGGTTTGTATTGTATTTAATTTTACATTGGTTTTGCGGTGCACCTGCTGCTACCTGCTGAACTTCAGCTCTTTATTTAAAAACATAACCCTCCTTTTCCACATCAATTATATGGACAAAGATAAATTAAGCAGTCTTGTGACATTCATTCAGGGAACTTTCATTCATTCATAGACTCTTTGAGTCACTGTTGTACCTCTGTTGATGTTAGCTTTTAAAAAAAATTAAATTGAATTTCTACTGAATTCAGCATGTGAAGCAAAATTTATATGAATAGAAAGTTACCGTGTCACAAAATTACTACAAGATTCACTGAGGTCCATTATGTACAGCACATGTTACGTCTGTCACGCAAGTTTACATCAGTCATAAAAAGCTGTAAAGCTCAGGGCAACCTGGGGGTGTGCTTACAGCATCTTCTTATAGATGTATCAGGATACATCTACAGACCAGTTTGCCACTCATCAAACCAATGAATTTTTCACAGTTATACCAACAAGTTTCATCCTAAATGTCTCTGTAAAGAAGAAAGAAAATATTTATCTCAAATACTTCTCCTGTGTTCATTGCTAGAAAGAAAGCATGAAATCATCTGATCAAAGCATTAAATTTCCATCTGTTGCTACTCTGATTCCATCCTATTAGAGACTTGGTGTCTTAGTTGAGACAGGAGGAATTTTTTTTTTTTTTAAGAATGACAGAGAAATTTTAATATAGTTGTACCTAATTAGAAGTTTCTCCTCAAATCTGAGGAGTTACAATGTCATTAATCTAGTTAGACCTTTGTTCTTTCAACAGCTAAAGCCAACATCTTCTAAAGCATTTTGTACCACTTCTTGAATGTAGTTTTGGTTATCTGCCAATGGGATAGTCATCCAGTTTGATGGACTCCTGAGATTTCCCTGTGTGGAACAATCCCAAACTCAGTTTTTCATGTAGTTGTTGAAGTGTCTCAGTTCATTTCTCTCTTGCCTTTCATCTTCAACCCAAGCAAGAAAAGCTCGTCAGACAATACAGTTGCACAACTGCTGTTAGAGTTAGTAGTAATCACACAAAGAAAAGGATTGTTTTTTTCCTTGGTGCCATGCTGTTGCCTCAACAGATGGATATAATGCTTCTTCACTTTCAGAAGAGAATCTTCTCTGCTGCTTCTCACCTTGTTCCTCTTTGCAATAGAGGAATTTGTACTCCTTCCCAGTCTTAACTGCATCTCGTTAGCATGATCTACACCTGAGAGGGCAGTCCTTCTTGTATATTGTTTTTACTCTAGCACATTCAGATAGATAACTACTTTTATTTCTCAGTGGAATAGGAAACCTCAGGCAGACTTTTTTTCACCTGGTACAACTCCAGAAATTATTCAGCTGACTTTCCTCTTCTTTTTCCTCTTCTTGTTCCTCTTCTTATTATCATATTTTCTCTCCTTCCTCTCCACAACCTTGTCTTTTGCTCTATTTTCCTTTTTGTTTTACTTGTCTGTCTTAAAACGCTATTGCTGTTTTGGTCGTGGTGGTGTTTTGCTGTTTTTTTGTTTTTGTTTTTGTTTTTTTTTAAAAAAAGGTATTGTAATTACCTCCTTTTTCCTAAACTGTTTTTCTCTCATTCATTTCAGAAGTGGTAGACTGAAATGCAGACTCCTCATGAGGACAAAAGGTCTAAGTATGCTGTTTATGGCATAGAGCAGACTTTGCCTGAGTAGGTATTTTCTTTGTAAAATATTTGATCAATTTTATGAAAAGCAGAAGGAGCTTCTTAATTCAACCTCACCCATGGATGGTGCTGTTTTCAAATACATGTACAGAGACAAAATGTAGTATAAAAAACAGTCTGTCAGCATTAGATATTTTCTTTAAGAACTCCAGTGTCTGATTATCAAATTGAGTGACAGATAATTTTAAAAGTGACAGGAAGGACAACACCTGCTTTGTTTTACAGCACATACAGAACTTTCTGTTGTATAGAAGTTACACTGGGCCTTTTCTGCATGGAAAGGAGCATGGCAATAAGAGCTCTGATTCACATCCCTTCCCCCTCATGCAATCTCCAGAGGGTGCAAGGCATTGCCAGGTACGTGCAAGGCACATAACATTACACAAAAGTTAAAGGGGCAGACCGGAAGCATGGAAAATAAAATGAGGAAAATATTGTATTCCAAAAAGTCTTGCTAAGGCCTATGGTCATTTAAAGGGAAAGGTGAGGCACAGCTTTTACCCTTCCTGTCAAACTTCTATAATGCGTACTTCTAAAACACCCTGAGAAAGGTAGAGGTCTCCCAATTCAGCTGAAGTCCTGCTGCCAGAAGGCAATGAGAACACAAATGGTAGAGATGAAGCTAAAAAAGAAGCTCAGAAGCTCCATGAAGGTGGCTCTAGTCTACATGAGGTTACTGAGGCAGCCCACCAGTGTGGAGCGAACCCAGTCTGGTGGAACTGGTGGATGTGGAAGGAACAGGCATGTACGACCATGAGCTGAGATTTAACTCTATTTTCTTTCTTTCTCTCTAAGTCAGTGTCTCAGCCCTTTGGAAACCTGTGTATAGGTAGGCCTTCCAAAAGAACACCTCAGAACAACAGTCTAAAAAAGGTTCTTCTGAATTACCTTTGAGGAACTCCATTTTTTTTCCTTTGAATAAAGACAAAACTTAGGGATATTAGCTAGCTGTTAGGTATGTGAATTTTGATACTGTTGCTATTCCTATGCTATTTTTTTTGATACCGTTGTTATTCCTCTATGCTCTCAGTTTCTTATCTGTAAAATGAGAATAGCCACACTACATGGATGTCAAAGGAATGTTGTAATGATAAATGTGTCAAAATAGTTGTAGGGTTATAGTTAAACATAGAAAAAATACTATCATATTTGTAGATAAATTGCCCTGTAATACCATTACTGTTCCTTCAGATTTATTATCTTTATTCAGAGATAATAACATGACGTGCCCTCAGCACATTTGAGGAAACTGTACTGCAAATGCTTTATTCTCAAATATCAAAAAGACAATTCTTCCCTAAGATTTTACAACCTAAGATCTGATAGTGAGAAACAAAGCATAACAGTAGTAAGTTCCAGCTCAGCAAAACAAAGGGCAAAGCATCTTGCCATCATCTAATGGCACATCATCTAATATACAGATATGTCCCTGCCCCTCAGCAAAATGCATAGCCAAAAAAACCCAATAAATAAAATGCCACCATCTATATTACATTCATGGCTCTACTTTAGTCACATATTGCCTCAACCTTGTGAGATGCAACAGCCTGATTTTATAAAGATTCTAGGGGACCATAAGCAGATGAACAAACTGCACTGGTAACAACATGCACACAAAACGCAACACCTGATAAAGCAAGTCAAACAAGCTGTAATGGAAAATGGTAAATGAGGCTGGGAAGGACAGATGAAATGACAAACCTTATTCTCAATGCTCCACAAAACTGTTTTCCTTTTGGAATCTTCTGAGTCACTCTGGCAGTTTCTGATCCAAGAGCAGGTACAGTTCAAATGCAGGTTTCTGAGCTCTTCTGGGGGAATGATCCAAAGCCTTAAGGAGTCCGTGGAAAACTCCCTGCTGACTTCAAAGCCTCTTGGATGTTTGTGGCTGGTTTCATCTCACCTAACTTTATCAATCAAAAACTTAGCCATGTAGTCTAAGATTGTTATCATCATACTTTAAATTGTAAATGAAGAGAGAATGACAACTCTGGAGAGTAACACATCTATGACAGACATGTATTTTTTTGGACAGGGAGGAAGCCCTCTGGAAATGCCTCTATGAAATACAAAGGGAGCCTAGAAGGCTAGCTAGATGGCTTAAAATATACAACAAAAATAACCTCAATCCACAGAGTCATGAAAGACAGTGTAAGACTACAATTTTAGAAAGAAGCCTTAAACTCTAAATTTAAGCTTAACTTCAACTACATTAAACTGCCTTCTTGAAAATCCTGCCCTGTGGCTTGAAAGCAGAAGTAGCGATGGCAAACTTGAAAAACAGAGCGAGAAAAAGATAAGTTGTGAGATTGGCAGACAGCCTTAAGACTATAGGAGATACTCATGGTTTTGAAGGAAACCCATCTCACGTTCAAAACTACAAGTGTGTGTCATCGTTCACTACTGGCTGTCTCAGTTGTCAGTGCCTAGGTTACACGGATTTGCATAGATTCTTGAGCCGGCGTTTTTGTACCTCACTAGAGCAAACTCTTGAAGTTTGAGAACCAGACTTCTATTTGATATGTTTATTTGTGGTTTACCCGTGCATTATATTGCTACATGCTCAGTATAGGGACATTTCTTGTGTGAGCTCCCCTCTGAGAGTTTTTGTGAAAGCTGACTATGTCACAGTACAGCACTGGGGCCAGCTCCCATGGAAAGTTCAGAGGGAGAACCATCAGTCCACGAGAGCCTGTAGTTTCCACTTTAGCCCCTTCCTTCTGCTCCTTGATAGAGCATGACAATTTATATCTAAAATCTGACTTGTGGCGCTGAAGAACTCGTTATAAACTTTTGGGTTTTCTAGATGGCCTGGAATTTCCAGTGCCACTGCATGACAGGAGCTGACAACCTGATGATGATCAGAGCAGTGTCCCAGCTTCAGCCTCACCAAGCTGGAGAGAGATGCTCTCAGCACGGTAACCACGAAAACCAATTCAGGCATTGGATGAAACAGACCGGACTTCCTGTACCATTCAACAGGCTGGTACAACTGATGAGCAGGAGAACTGTGCAGGAAAAGGCGGCTGGGGTAGGCTGGAGAAAACTAAATCCTCTCTCTTTGTCAGTGTTGCACGGCTCTCCCCGCAGGCTCTCAGACATGGTATTGCTGACTGTGGCAGAGCTTTCCTATTTATCAAGTTTGCCGGTGTTCTTGAAAGCACTGATCTAGCTTTGTGGTAAATTTGCAAATCAAAGTGAAAATATATACAGTTCATCTTTGCAATATTTTGACTATTTTGTATTATTATTATTGTTTTTTTCACATTTGTAGTTTGTGAGGATAGGTTACAAGCTTTTCTTAAGGCCTGTACAATCACCCAAACCCGCCTTGCCAGTGGGAGAGGCAAACAAATGAGAGCACCAAGTCTCTACTGCACTTGTACCTCGTTGAATCACTTAAAACTTTTCAAAATGGTGCAAAAGCAAATTTTCTGATCTGAGAGTCTCTCACACACACTTTGCCGTGCTGTAAAAAATCCTATCAGATGCCGAGGAACAAAGAAATCACAGCTGCCACAGATATCAGAAAGACAGATCTCAGCATCCATGATGGTATCAGTCTCAGTCACAGAGATTAATCTGAATATCTTAATATTGCTCATGAAGTCACAGTGCTTCATTGCCTTCTTGAGAGCTAGCAAGTAAATAAGACGGATGTACTGTAACAGCAAAACCCAGAAAACTGGGCAGCTAAGGTTTGGCCAATTCATTTGTAAAGTTTATATTTTTGGATAACACAGATTGTAGAAAGTGTAAATGGTCTTCTACCGGAATTTACTGACCTGGAAGGAAAAGGGTGGGAAATAAACACCCACACTGGTACTAAAACTGGGAGCAGGGACAGCCTGATCTGCCAGCTGACTGAAACATTTTACTGTGGTTCAGCACATCCTTGCGAAACAATATATTATCCTGTGTTGTATAATTAAAGGAATTGTCAGCCAAAAGTTGTTTTCTTTGCAATGAAGACTACGAGTAGATATGCCATTTTTGAAGCACCCTGCGGTGGGCAGGTTAAATCTACCTGCTTATGTGAGAGTGACAGAACAGGATGCAGAAAGGTCTTTTTTTTTTCCTTTACAGAAGTGAGGAAGCCCACTGGGTATAGCATGGATGAAAGTCAATACAGAGGCTCTGTATACCCAGAGGAAGCCAAGAGAAGCCCTGCGTAGCTTAGACTGGCCATCATTTTTTTCAGTTATTAGTCCTAGGAACAGGTATTACAGTCCCTGTAACAGTTATTAGCCCTGGAAACACCCACCACAGGCTGCTTGTAACTCAGAAAAACACAATCAATGCTCTAAAAATGTAATCCAAAATATATTTTTAATATATCATTAAAAGATATCAACGGTGTCAGTAAACCCTGCATCTCAGAATTGGTACGAGATTTGGCAAGGTAAATATTCAGACAGCCCTGGGTGATGGTTTAGACCTATGCATTAGAAGAAAGTTAAGCAGATAAAAAAAAAGCATAATCAATGATGTTCACCAGTTTGCCTAAAATCTGTCCATAGGTTTAATCCCCAGCACACGAGCAGGCATCTTGGTTTTTTTTGGTGTTCAGACTTTTCACACTTCCTTTCAAAATCCTCTGTTCACAATTAAATCCTCTTTCTCCAACAGCAGAATAAAAGTTCCTAAAAATCAGTGAAAAGTCTCCTTTAATTCTAATCTTTGTTCCTAAATATTCCCAAGTGTGGCCTTCTGACTTTGGCACCTCTGCTGTCTGCACAACGCTTCCTTCTCCTACTCCCATTGCACCTTCTTAACTCACTGACAATTACCCTTAACATATGCCAGGCCTCTCTCTCAGTCAAACATGACAGGAATTTTGAGGAGAAAGCAGTGTGAAAGGAGTGGTCCTTTCACAAGCAGCACATGTGAAGCTGTTGCAGTACTGAAGCCTGCAGAAGCTGAGCTAAATGTCCTAATATATTTTATCCACTCCTAAATCCTACCAAAAATATGTAATTATATCTGGATTTGCTCCAGGCTCTGATTTGTTCATTTTTTACAGACATTTGAAATCAGATGTTTAAAAAAAAAATAAATTAATTTCCCTTCCAGAAAGAGTGCCTTTCACCTCCATGAAAAAGTGCAGGTGACAAAATAAAAATATTTGGCTTTTGGAACAAACACAAAATATCATCAAAACCCATAAATGTGTTTTTCAACCAGTTTTAGTAGCAATTGTTTATAGCATACAATTTATATTCCCTTAACATCTAGAGACTGGGATGGAGATCAGAATTACCTTTCACTAGATGCAACACATACTAACAACTTAAATTCTATGTAGCCTAAATAAATAATAATAATAAAAAAAAGACAGTTAACCTCTTCCTACAGAGGAAAGAGGATACAGAAAGGTCATTTGGGTCTTGAACTTTTATTTTCTATAGAGAGTTCACGACCCCACTAGCACGACTATTTTGTTGAAAAGTACTAAAGAAAAATCAATCCAATTTTAAATCTAACTTTACCAACCCCACCATCATAATACCTTAGTTTCATACCCTGTGAGCACATTTCATGTTCATTAAACTGAAGGGCAGACAGTTAAAAAACTTTCCACACTACCCACCTTTCTAAAAACATTTAATGACATTTAGTAGTTCAATCTTTTCAAATAATGAAAAGGCTTCTAATTATTTTTTAATTAAAATGTCACATTCTTCAGAATGTTTATGTTATTTGCATAAACCTCTCTTATTTCCCTTCAACTTAAACAAACTTCTCACCTATTGCTATTCATGCAGTGTTATGAATTATTTCTATAACTACTCTTCTGGAGAGGGGAAATTTGATATAATTGCCTTAAATATTTCTTTGCATGACTAAGTACACCTTTGGTAGAGTAATGGAGTTTACAGGGCACATAATATGCAGTTAAAGTGATGAAAACCAGCAAATTTAGGGCATTTGTTAACACCGATGAGATTCCATGCTATGTCTGAAGCTGAACAAGAAAGCTTTTAGTTTGGTGAACCATATTTAATTTTGAAATATGACAGCCCTTCAGCTGACCGATACCTTCATGCCATAGTCTTCTTTATGCTTTAAAGTAGCATAAAGATTTATCTAAGAAATGGGGTAATATAACAACTTACTCAACTTGCCAACAAGCTACCAAAAGAACAAAGCTCTCCATTTTATGGAACGCACAGCACACAAACATATTCAACATTATCAGATGCCGTGTTCTTCTCATGTAACTTATACACGGATAAGCGTCATAAATTACCAGTACCACAAAGTGATACCTATGAGACATTCTCTAACACTGCCTGATCCAGTACTTGCTGAAGAAATAAACTGCATTACTGATATTTGATTCAAGTTTCAGAAGAGAGGTTTCTGGTGGAGCTTATCAAAGAAGTTCAGTACTATTTCTATAATACTTCGGCTTGCTTTCCACACCTAGTTCAAAAGCACATTATAAAAAAACAAGAGGCAAATTAATCTCTCCAGAACTGTTACACTGGAGTACCAGAAGTCCATCCTCTGCCCCCCAGGGAGTACTGTCCCAGTTGGTCAATCTTTAGGGGGTACATGCTCAGTCTATGGTTAGACAGCTCCAGTAGCCAATAAAATGATGGGTTCACGAAACTCCCTCCTCACTCGTTTTGAGCGTGGATGACACTTCACTTATCCCCAGAGGATGGAATTACAGCTCTCCAGAGTCAAAAACCATGGCTGGCTACAATGTGAACTAAGGCTTTGCAGGTCCTGGAAATTTCAATTCAGAAATCTGGTAGAGCACTGTCAAAGTCTCGTGACACACTTTTCCCAAAGGAAGAGGAAGGAGCTCTCTTTAGCTTTGGGGATGTGTAAGGATGGAGAAGAACAACTTGAAGGGAGGAAGAGATGTGAGG
This sequence comes from Anarhynchus alexandrinus, assembly GCA_008711295.1. NCBI lineage: Eukaryota > Metazoa > Chordata > Aves > Charadriiformes > Charadriidae > Anarhynchus > Anarhynchus alexandrinus. The sequence continues at coordinate 2,551,916 of VUYV01000111.1, read as the reverse complement.
TTATTCTTGGTGAGTTGCTCAGGACTGGGCCTGAAACCTAATTCGTCATACCCTTTACTGTCACCTTGGATACGTGTTTTCACCCAAGGAAATTAAGTGTAAAATGCTGTCATTTTTAGATAGCATTTCTGACAACTGTTTTGCACATATATAAGTTATTGCCTACTTGTGATGCTACGGAGCGACAGATTAGGGTGGGGAGCAACCCCTCATGGCTGCTTCTACTCACCTAAAACTCAGCATTTGAAAATTGGTTTTTTTTTAAGGACTAAAAGAATCCTGAAAGGCAGCCAGATGTCCATTTTTTAAAGACAAGTTATAGACAATGGTATAAGAGAAGCTACTTGGGAAGAGGGCTGGTTTGCTGGACAAGGACAGTAGTGAGTTTGATTGGGGTATAAAGGAAATCAGCCTTTGCTTGGACAACTCAGGCCCCATATGAAATATTAGTCTCGCTCACTTACAAATCCCGCACAGTAACATTTCTTTAATTTGTTTATAAACTTTGATCGCCCCACACACACACTCCCAAGCAAAATCAGGAGCTCTTGAAATGAAACACTGATTTTTCAAATTCTCTTTGCCTCTTCATATCATATAAACCAAGGAATGCGATGATTATTACACAGTTTGAAGTCACAGTTCACTGAAAAATTCAAACAGGATGAAAGTGAGAAAGAGTTGGGGAAAAAAAAAAAAAAGGAAAGCAACAGCACTCCAGATGGTAAAGGTAAAACAATAATTAAAAAGCAGTTGACATCTAAAATTTGAAAGAAAAAAGGTAAAAAAAGATAAGCAAAAAATAAATCTGTCTCATAGGAGGCTAGGGGTAGGTTATGATAACATGAAAGCAAAAAGCCCAACAACGCTTTAACAAATTCAAACAGTTGATGGAAAGAAGGTGACTCAAGCAACTCAGAGGCTGAAAAAGAGACAAACTGTAAAAAGAGCTGGGGAAAGGGAATCAGATGTGTGAAATGAGGCCACTAGACAAGTGAGAAAAGAGGTGAGACCTTGATCATACTCTCGCAGCCGCTAACTTGTTAGGGTGGGGGTTCGCAGCAGCCCACCTCGAACGGAGGATGGATGCGCTGGACGGCACAGCACGCCTGGGGCTGGCGGGTGGGCAGAGCGCCGGCAGGTACGGTGCACCCCACCGAGCCGGCAGCAGCAAGATAAATGCTTTCTCCGGCACGAGGAAAGGGGCCCCCACGCAGCAGACTATTTTAGCTAACAGGTGGGGTGAGAAGATCTGACAGACAAAGCTTATTATGGTCTCCCGGCAGAGCATGAAGAGGGTAGATGCTCTTAATGACCGTATACGAGCTGACTGGCTCACTCCTATCTGTTGAACAGCTTGAAAGGAGGATATTTTACCCTGAGGAAGAAAGACCTGTCTTCTTCATACCTCTTTTTTTTTTTCTTTTAGCGTTTAATAATGAAAGTTTCCTCTTATGCAGCAGACTGGCTGCTGCCATGATGTCCCCATGGCCTTGAAGCCAAGCGTCCAACAAGCTCCAGATAACCTTTGCCCTGCAGAACGATGGAGAATGGCTCCGTGAAAAGCTTTTGGAAGGGCAACGAGCTGTACAGAGGAAACCTGAGGGCCTATTACCAGTAGGTTGATCTCTGGTGTAGCTATCTGACTACACCACTTTGAAGCTGCAGGGCACTGAGTCTGTGTCACGGTGTTTCTTTTTCTCAGTGCGGTTCATAATAGGACTGCTAGATAATATTTTCATACATTTTCACTTGTCTCATCTGGTCTCTTACCACTGCTGAAACTGATAATGCATTGCAAACTCCTCTTGGAGAAAAACAGACTAATGGTTAAGGAACAGACAAGCCATGGGGGGTTGGATTAGGGCCGTTTCAGAGACAGAGAAAAAGAATGAAATTTTATACAGGTCACAGCGTGTGTAGAAGGGACACAGAAGTGTCTTCTCACTCCTGCAAATACACTTCTGCATGTTTGTGACTCTATCTGCAAGGGAGAGAGCGAGCAGGACTGACTAAAAGCAAATTTCAGCCTGAGCATTTGAGGAGATTTGGGACATGGTGAGTACAGATTGTTGTCTGACATTCCTAATAACCGTTCAAATTTGGCCATTCCCACAATGATTGTGCTCTGGTTTATTTTTCCCATATGTAAAATAGGCTACGGCCCAACTCATATGCCTACAGATATTTACTGTAAGTAAACAAGCTATTTCTACTCTCCACGGACAAGACAGATTTAGCTTAATATACAGTATAACCCAGGGACAAATTTCCTGGCAGGATGCTGGGAGCAGCGTCAGCACTGCTCTGTGCAGAACAAATACTCTTGATTGACCACAGTATTACCTCCTCATCCATGTCACAGCTTCATCTGGCCCTCGTATAATCAATGGGTATTCAGTAGAAACACTTGTCTGTAGCAAATGTTAGATGAGGACTGTGAAGTGAAACACAGAGTGGGTTTGAGGAAAAAGTCAGGTAATGAGACCAGGTTCATATATTTATGTTTTCCTATAGGGTCGAAGCATTTGCAGTAGAGATGGTGGGGATCCTGTAGAAGACTGAGTTTCCCTTCTCCTGCAAACAGGCACAGGGACTCCCAGGTCTGTAATGCTGTAGGTGTGGGGAGGAGAAGCCTCCTGCTGAGCCAAGCGCAAACACTGCAGCTCTCCGGAGACAGCAGCAGTTCGGGACTGGGTTTCCTGGAGGCATTTTCTCAATGCTGTTTCTACTGAGCCAGGCTGAGTCACCTCAGTGGAGCAGATTGTGCTCAAACTTCTCAGGATTTTGTACAGCAGTGTAGCAAAGCAGACGTGTCAGTTTGGTATATATCTTAATAGGGATTCATCTCACCTGCCTCCTTGTGGATCAGTCACTGAGGTCCAACCACAACAAATGGAGGAAATGAGGCAGGTCCCCTCACCTACTTCAGATATCTGCCTTTAAATAAGATGGTTTCTGTCTGTGAAGTGCCTGTTTTTCTCCACTGACTACAAAGGAATTGTAAACAACATGCTCAGATGTAGATATCTACACTATAGATGTCTAAATTTGGTAGGATGAATCCTACTCTACCTATCTGTACCAAACCACAAACACCATTTTGTTCATGAAAATTGTCCTGAGCTTCTACCTTAAACTCGTAATTCAGAGGATGTTGTTGAAAATCAAACATTGGAGATTAGTCAAGCATCATTAATAGATGCAGAGTAGATGCAAACGGCAGAGTAGAGACAAACAAAGAATAAATGGTTTGGATAGGAAGGAGGGTAAGAACATCTTTAAACACCTTTGCAGGCAGCTACGGCATGACAGATCAAACATGGAAGGAAGCCTGGAAGGAAGGAGGGTATCTTATGATCCTAAACAGAGTTATCAAAGATATAAGGGCTCTCAGAAATGTGAAAGCAATGAAGATTGATTTTGTTTGAGACTTTGTGCTTAGGTTAACTGCAATAGGAAATGCAGTAACTCACAGACCACCAGGCAAGTAAGATGCTGACCTTATACTTTGGCTAGTTTCTCCTTATGAGCAAAAGGTGTGCTTGTTTAAGAAGCTGTTTGCAAATTAATTTTGCTCTGCTTTTACTACCAGAATATTTTGAACATTTGCGTTGTCTGGGAAAAGGTACATCTTTATCATGGAGAGTAAATAGGGGGAGGAATTTTCAGCATCATTTGCAAAGTGGTCAAGCAGAGAGTCTATGTGACTATGTCTCTAAAGACACGTAAAACCACGTAATTCTTCTCAGACCCAGCAAGCAAGTACTGAGGGACCACAAGGTGGACGCAGCATATCACCCTGGGAGTACCCAGCTGTGGTAAGCTCATCAGGTAACAATAACTGCATGCACTGCAAGGTAGTTTAGCTTGGTTCAGTTGGTCTGCTATATGCTTACACCTACAAATAGCCAAATCAGTCAGCTTTGTCTGGACTGATTCCAGTGACCTGGTCATAGGAAACGATACTGTGAAGGATTTCAAGAGGCCATCCAGTCTATTGCCTCCCCCCACACAGATTTTATGGCTGGCCCTGATCCTCTTGCAGAGAAAGAAAAAAATACTTCCCACACCTGAAGGTGTATTATTCAATGGTTATTAGAGTCACCCAAACACAAAAAGTGTACCACTTTTTCACATTATTTGCTGCATATCTTATGGAAATTTATTACTTGGCTTAGTAAATTCAAATGGTTTTGCTGACCTTTACTGGTAGTTTGCTCTAACACAAGATTTTTTAATAGAGCAAACACTGAACATACCAAACCTGCCACATCACTTCATTTTTATAAAATATTTTGTCAGCTTCTTTGCTAGCCATTGTGATGTAATATGATATCTTTCCTGACTGATTAGAGAGTTTATTTCTTGGCTGACAGTTTTGTTTCAAATAGAAAAGAAAGAAAAAAAAAAGTCACAACCCACGTTGAACATGATATGATTTTGTTGCACATGTTCCCAGCCATTATCTGGAACAACACAAAACAATTTGTTGGACTTCAGAAGATGAAACAGCTACTTCAATTTCAGACCACATGGAGGACTGGTTCATGGAACGTGTCTGGAATTCTTCGCAAATAATAATCTGTAGCTCACAAACCGTCATAACTATTTCCTGGTCTGGTTCCTTCTAATAATAAATGTAGTAGCTCATAACTTGCTAGACAAGGAAAACATCTCCTTACTCCATTTGGTAAAGCAAATCCTGCTCTTTATTTAATGCAGGTATGAGCACTCCAGGCTAGAACTTTTGCACTTAGAAAATACAGCTCACAATTAAAATAACTGACAGAGATGGGTCACAATTCTCCTGGTTTTCAGGACACCCAACAGAGTAAGAAAAGCTCATCAATTTTTATATGTACCAGTAAGACGTTTGTTGACAGCATAGTGGCTTTTATCTATCAATATAGTCCCTCTGGCGATATATGTCAGTGCATCCTGAGACTTTATGGATTTATCCTTGTAAGGATTTTGACATGAGTTACAGCAGTTTTACCCTCAGTGTACAGACAGCACAGATGAGGTATTTGTCCAGAACCATAAAGAAGCTATATCTAGTTTTCTTGAAACCTATCCTAAAGCCTTAAACACAATGCACCATTATTCCTATCTTACGTCTTTGGGACATCACCTAAAGACATTCAGAATCAATAGAGGTCATTTTGCCAGTTCCAGTGGAGTCTGAACTGAGTCTTTAGAACAGAAGAAAAGCAGTTTATGCCAGATCTTTCTTTTTGGATTGGTGGAAATCACTGGGCCAAGACATCCAGTCATGCAGCATAGAATAGGAGGAAAATATTTTTTGATGGTATAGGACATGTGGCTGCTCCCAATTTTTTCTCCACTTCAATATTTTCTTCCTTCAGATTAGAAACCAGACTTCTGCAAATAGCAGTCCATGGGCAACCTAAGTAACATCCAAATGGCCCACACTTGCCTTGTACCTGGCGCACCCATGTGGACCACAACCCTGTCCTCAGGGAAGTGGGGCAGGAACCTCCTCCCAGGGTATGAGAAACGAACATGGAACACTCTTTTTATCTACAAAAGCAAATGCATGAAGCGAGAAGCACAAGCAGGCTGGTATGAACACACACGCACATGCACACAAGAGTGTCTCACGCCTGCTCACTTGCAATTTTCCCCTTTTCTAGAAACTGTCTGAAGGATCCTGTCACCTGAGAGGTCCATTCACCTGAGTGGTGAATGGATTAGGCGGTAAAAGTGAATAAGGATTATGCTGGAAAGAGGAGAGAAAGACTGAATATACCTGAAGAATGTTCAGCGGTGAAATTAAAGCATAAACAACACAAGGGATGATAAAGAGTACACAACAGTATGGGTTTTGACATGGGCTGTCCAACATTTAGAGAGTCCTGGATACTGCTTATCCGCTTGGATCTTTCAGGCCTTTTCTGCCATATCTTCACTGTGACTTTGACCCACATGAAATAGATCCCAAGTGAATTTATCCTACAGGGCAGATCAGCTAGCACCCCTCCACAACACTCCCCATTACCCAGCAGCTGCATACGAGTACGGCCTTTCCTCCAGGCCTTTGTCACCTAAAGTGCAAAATCACTTCCCACCAAGAAAATATAGACACACAGAACTAAAAGACCAATAAAGTCCGCTCTGCCTATAATCCACCACTGTCCTTTGGGAATAACTGGATTCTTGTTTTCTAGGATTTGTATCCTGTCCTTGAGTCGTTTATATCACAAACATGGTATATGATTTTCAGAAATGCCTGTAACGTTTTGCTTCATATTCAGATCAGAGCTGAGTCTTAAATTTGTAGCAGGTTTGATGCTTTCATTGGGTTGGTTTCTAGACGGTATCCCGCTGCTGAAAAAAAATTTATATTTTTTAGTCAAGTTTGAGAAAACATGCTCCTGGGACAACCAAAGGAATAGATCCCAGAAAACTTGCATGATGTCTTTTTTTCTCAGTATAGTCTACAGCATCAGTTTTTCACAACCTCCAGTCCCATAATGAGAGTTTTTATGGCTAGATCTGGATCAAAGGTTATGCCTTTTTTTAACTTGAACTTTTAGATTGCATCAGTTTGAGCTTATTATTACATTTTGTAAAATAAAAATGACGAGAAACTTGTGCTACTTTACTATGAGAAAAAGAAGTAAATCTGTTAAATGGCGTCAGTCAGAATAGCATGTTTGAGGATAAATATTTTGGTGAATCAGTAAACGTTTAACAATATTCACTTGAAAAATAACTATATATTTAATTTGATCTCAAACAGTTCTTATCTCCGGTTCTGCAGATAATACCTCCCCCATTAAAGGTTTAAAGGGCAAAGGGTGGCTGTGAACACTGACACCTCTCCCATCCTGTGCAGACTCTCACATCTATGACTGTAGTATGCAGATTGAGCAAAGTGACTAATGTCTGCCCAGTGTTTGCTTTCTCTTCCCCTTCCTAGGAGATGCAGTATCAGAAGTATGACACAGTTGGAAGTAATCTGTGCTAAACATTGCATTAAATAGTACACCGGGTTAGGTATGGGCAATTTCATGTTAATTAAATATGCCTTGTGCTTTAACAAGACAATGGTGATATTTCATTTAATTTTTTTCATTCCCATCTGAATTTATGTTGAGACCTGACTGTAACTGTGATGTCAGTATGCTCTAAACCTCCAAGAGGTTCAAATATGATTCAAACCACATCAGAGGCAGCCCAAAGAGTGGAACAGCATACACTGAATTTACTTATTAGGTGGTATAGAGTAGCATATGTTATGTTCTTTTAGCAGAGTAGAGCATTTGAAGGAAGTAAGTCAGGCAAAAAAGTCCACGAATATCAGTGGGCAGTAACAAGAAAGAACATTCAGATTAGTCTGAAGAACATCTCTGAAACTCTGCAGGAGAAAGAAGTTTCTGGAAGTTTGTAAGTAAAATTCAGATGAGGGATATAATCACGGATGGCACAAATTATTTCCGAATAAAGTCTTTGTTTGTATTCCCTAATAAAAAACTACATTCTTTAAAATTAACTATAAGCATCAGAAAAACACTTTCAAATCGTGAATTAGAAATAAATAAATATATTAAGTGAGTAATCCATGGTTTGAGTAAATCACTCTTTCCACCTCTACACACAGAGGTCTCTAGAGTATCTTATGTGAATGGCAATAATTCCCAAAAGAAAACAAATGTATCCCTAACTTGTGAGGCCAGATGAAAAAAAAACCCTCATTTGATCTCTGTGGCATGCAATTAGCATTGCTGTTGACAGCTTTGTGCAGCTTATCTCAAAATTTTCTTCTTGCGACCTACAAAGTGACTAGAAATAACATCTCCATAATAGTCAGAGGTCCTGTCACACTATATACCCAGTAAATCAGAAGATCTACCTTTTAAAATATTTTCCCCAGATCCAGATAATTCCCTATTAACTTGATATAGCACATTCAAAAATACGTTTTAGGAGAAAGTGGCTGAACTGGAGCAGTTACATAGCATCACTGACCTCCAATATCACTGCTGAATCCAACAGCTTGGCACACATATCGATACTAGGGAAGCATTTTGCGTATTATCTCTTCAATGATACTCACAGTGTTTTACAGAAAACCCCCAATTACATCATAAATGGTTCCATTAACAGATTTACATTTTGGGCTCCGATAGATCTTCTGTGACAGGGTGTTACAAGCTGCAATTAGGCAAGAAGTATGCAGAATGGACTCCCTTCATTAACTGGCTGTTGGCATGGAGTTTAAAGGTCTAATTCTGATCTCAACTATAGGGAGATCGTGAGTTTACATCACATGTAACTTATGGAAATAATTTATGTTACCATTTGGCGAGGGACACCAGAGTAAAAACAGATGACCTGGTTGTATTTATTGTGCTCTATATGTCAGAAATTGTTTTAAATTACTTAAAGGTTTTGGGCCATATAGAGACTTAAAGAAGGTGTATTGCTTCTAATGTCAAAGAAAATATACTGTTTTGATTCCCATGAAAATGTGAGTTACTCCACACATTACTAATGAAAAATGCAAAACACTTTATCAGAAGATATCAATGTCTACCAACATCATCAATCACATTAATGCATTAGAAGTGCAGCTGACTGTTGCAAAGATACAAGTTTTATGCATGTCCAGAAAGTACCCTTCTGTTACACAGAGTAATTTTGGAGCAACTCCACTCATCTCCCTAGAATTGCTCCAAATTTATAACCATAAATCTCAGAACAGCATTTTGTTCCTTTATTTTAAGCATGAACTGGGAGTTAAAAGCAGTAAGTCATGCTGGACCTAGAAAAGAAGCTATCCTGTCAAAGAATACCATTAAAAAGAGTGTAATTCAATGATAAATTAGGGCTGTATGGTCCGAAAATGTCATGTTTTGTGGAAAAAATGAATCCTTACCATTACTACTACCCCAAGAATGTGCAGTAAGAGCTAAAGGAAGTTGTTTAATAGGTATATATTTCAGACTATTTCTTCTCTGAATTTAATCATTTTTCATATAAAAGATACCAAATCAGATAAGGAGAAGCTTTGATAGGAGCTACTGGTAGGTAAATCTAATTGAACTGTAAGAAAAAGAGTAGAATGGAACAAATAATTTTCCTTTGTAACAAAGAAAAATGGAATAGAATTGAATGCTTTTTTTTTCAATAAAAAGAATAATCAGAACACACTGCAGTGTTGAAAACAACCGTATTAAAACAGATATCTGATTTCATTGGATTAACAGATGCTTGGCTAATTCAAGATATCAACAAGGGTGTGAAAACAGTAGGACATAAAGTCACCCCATGATGTGTCAGAGCTGGGGAAATTTTAAAAGATGCAATTCACTGAGTCACCAGCTTAATTGCATGAACTGCTGCTACTTTCAACTTGATGTTAAAAACTTTATTTTATCACTGTGTCCTATCTTACACCCAGAGCAATAGAAGCAGTGACTCTGTCACTCTTTGGTGTTCCTAGTGTCTTCATTACTGCAGCCGCTGAATGCCTAAAACTTCTGGAATTTTGTCCAGAAAGAAAAAAAGTCAAAGCTGACCTTGCTTATTACTTACCATTTCCTCAGCCTTTATCTTTCCTGACTATTGAGGACCTGATTTGGGAACAGCTTTTGTATATGTACCTTATTTGTTGATATATTTCATGCTATTATTCTTTCAACCACTCCGTAGTATGCAGTAGTTTTACTTTTCAAATAAAGAAATTGAAGCACAGAAAAAAACAAGATGTCAAAATGCACATAAGATGTCAGGGGCAGAGGAAAGATTTGAGCTTCTGATTCCTTGCCTCGTTTCTTCTTTAATTAGCTGAGCTGTTTTGCTGATGGCACAGTAAGAGTATAAATGCTAAATATTTGTTAAAAATTCATAATCCCAATGAGCATTGGGAAGATGAGGAACTACAAATATGAGGACAGGAAAAGCAATATGAATTTTCTTTTAGCGTTCTGTGTTCATAAGTCTAAATGTCCCTATATCAAAACGGATTCCTGTTCAGCTTGGCATGATGGATTACAGCAGGAAGAACAAAGCCACGCACACCTAATTTTTCTGGTCCACTGCAGAGAGGATCTTTTCAAAATAGGGGTATGAAATGTTCATTTCAAAGCCACATTTCAAGAACAGGTCTGGAGGTGACAAACGCAGAGTGTACACGGTGTACAGGAATCTGGACATGATTAGCTAGGATGCACAAAGATCGGGGCAAACACCACAAAAATCATTATATGCCAAACAAGTCCACAGTGTGGTGCAACATCTTAACATGTTTATAACTTTCATAGGGTAATGAGTACAAAACTTAACTGGCCATTGCTTTTAAGAATATCTACAGAGAGACAGCTAACATGCACACTACAGACCAAGCACTGAATTCCTCTTTCAAACTCTTACTTCCAGCAGCTACTCACTTTCTGTTACTTTTATGCTGGTTCCTGTATTCAGAAAACTTTTCATTAAATTAATACTATGGAGAAAGAAGCAACAAAATTTGGATATGCAGACAGCAATCAAAGGTTTCCCAACTGTAGATCATGGTATTGACTAGAATGCCATTACAGAAGAAATAGAGGCAGGTGGAAAAACATCATGGGCTAGATAACATCACAGTCCATCTGCTTTGGAGACCCATGGCAAAAAATGAACGAGTGCCTGCTGCAAGTTCCCTGATAGGGATCACACCCAGTTCCTGTGGATCACTGCTCCCATTTCAGGAACAAAAAGAGCTGGGGAGAAAAAGTTCTTGTAAACCCCTGCTTCAATTAATCCTTTAGAGTGCCTCAGCCTCTGCCCAAAATCCGCTTTCAAGCACATGGTAAGTGCAGTCACAGCTAGAAGAGCTTCCCTTTAGTGTATCCAGGGAAATCAGACAGAAAAAGAACTTAAGATGTTTCAACAAAATAGGCTAAAACACATAATGGGTATAAAACATGTGAAAGGCATAAAGACAACAGTCCTGCCCAGGAAGTATACGAGACTGTCTGATGAATAAGCCAAGGACGTACACAAGAACAATAAATATTTACAGTGGAAGCAGAGAGGAAAAGTCAGGGTTACTAGGTTTCTTCAAAACCATTTTATCTATGATTATGCTTCAGTGTTATGTCATTTAAGTATTTCAATTCTGTACGTTTGGTGAGTCAGCTGATCAAATTCTATTAACTCAAAAATCTTGATCCTTACAAATTAATACTTTCTCCCTTGTCAATCATGGTACAATCCTCCTGTATGACAAGACTGATGGCATGTAAATGCATGTGATTTACAACCTTTATCACTCTCTGTCATTAATTTCTGCATCTCCAATTTCAAATCCTGGCTTACACCCAGCTTCCTCAAACTAAACTGTGATAAGATGAATATCTCATTTCTAGTTTCTCATTATTTCTTAAAGCTGTTTCTTACCTCTCAACCTTTACTTGATGAATATAGTTGTCAAAAAAATGGGCATGAACCCAGAAATGAAGTTTTCTTACATTTTTTATATTAGCTATGTTGTTGGGATCTCTTTGCGGTTGCAGTTCACTATTGTGAAGGACATTATGAGCTGCTTCAAATAAATCAACAATTAAAGACATATAATGAAATAGCACAACTAAGTAATGTGTTATTTTCCACCCAAATAATCTTGTACGTTAGCTTATACCTACTACTATAGACAAATTAGATTTCCCTTTAAGATAAGAAGAATCTGCTCTTGTATCTGATATGAAGGTATGCAAATGCTGGTTTGGTGAAAGGACACTTCTCCTTAATATAATCACAATGATACAAATACCACCACATAATAATCACAAATTTTGGAAGCAAAATAAACATATTAAGCATAGTGCTGAGTTTTGCTTGAGAGGCTTTTAGTCCAGAGAGATGGTCTTTCCTTACGCTTTACAATAACCCAAGGAAAGGCAGAGAAAGACTTTAAGAATCTGATGAAATAAAGGTGAGTTGGTCCATAGGACTCACTAAAAGTCATGAGAAAAGTGGAAACACAGGAAATAAATTAAATACCTGGGACAAAAATAATACATAAACAGAGCTAATTAAAAGTCCTGTTTACTGCCATACCGTGTCTGCAAGTGAAACTAAAAGTAAAGAAAAGGGTGAAGAGTATAAGAAACAAAGCTTGTACTGCTCTGTGCGGGTATGCCTCCCTAGTATGTGAAAATCTGAAATTAGTATCTCCTAACCACCAGTATATGCACGCAAAACAGCATCTAGAGACTGATGAATCTATCTCCCGTTCATTCCTCTAGTTGAAAAAGGGAAGATATGTACAGAAGGTAAGATGTGTTTCAGTGACAAAAGGCATGTCTTAGTGCTTGCAAAGAAAACTCAAATAATGGAAAATGAAATTTAAAAGATCAAGCAATTCAAGAGCTCAGTAAAAAGAGGAAATAAAGGATGAAATCAATGCAGAATGGCAAGCAGGAATACCCTGGTATTGTAAAACGTTGAGCAGACAAGTAGCGCAGAGTTCAGCAGCTATTAAGTATAAGGATTAAAGTGTGTAATTCTTCTGATAAATGACTGCATAAAGCTGGTGCCTCCTCTGTCAATAGACTTGAAACGATGCTCTGTTCTGGCTATATTGTGGAACAACTTGGAAGAGATGAACAGAAAATCTGATTTTTTGCATGCTTTATCTAGTTAAATTTGAAGTCAGTTCCAAACTGAAGCTGATTGATAAAGAAAAGAAAAGTCTTGGTTGTGACTTAGGTTTGTTTTATGATGTTGATACCGTCCAGTGCAACTCCAGCAAATCCATGAGACTGCACATGTTCTGAAATCATAATCTGCATGAATCGAACAATGGTGGATTAAGGAGAGCTTTTAGAAATGTGAGGTGGATTTTCCTCTCCCAATGTTACACGTTCCTAATGTAAACACTCATCTATGTGTTTACAACTGTTGGAGTGTCACGTGTGTCCATTTCTAGAGCAGTGCATCCCACTTATCTTAAATTTATATTGTAAGGTGAAACAACCAACCTTCCAGAGTTACCTAACTTTTTCTATTGATTATTCAGAAAGCCCAGAATATTATTTTAGAATAAATATCTATTTTTTATGTGGCCGAAGGTAGGTGCGATAAATCCCCCCTTTGTAAGTGGTGTTACTAAAGACAATAGTAACTCAACTTTACTCAGATAGGTCAGGTTTAACTCCAAAGCCATCAGGAAAAAAATGCATCATTGTTTACTTAAGCATATTTCATTGTGAAAAAAAATCAGAATAATAGATAATTTAAGCTTCTGTTTAATACATTTAGTACATTTACCATTTTTCTGAAAAACAAAACAAAACAAAACAGCAAAACAAGCCAACCTTCTTCTGAAAGAAGATACTATATGCATCATGAAAACTCTAAAGAAAGCTATTATCATATCGCTGTGTGTTAGACAAGGGCTTAGAAGCATTTCTAGGGACATGTAGGTGGGTTTATTTCACTCTTCACTAAACCACTGCTTCTAGTCAGTAGTGGTTTGTTCCCATGTTGTAATCTGGAGTAAAATACAGTGTTGGTGCAGCTTTGTTCCTTTCCTTTTTGCACACTTCTTCAGGCGTCACCTCACCCTGGCACCCCCTTTCTGACCCATTTTCCTTCCTGGAACCAAAGGCTTAATACTGACCAAATAAATCCAACTGATCTGTTTTGCTCCAGTGCAGTGGGAGAAGGGAGAGGGGAAAGCTGCACTAGAAAAAGAGGTGGATATGGGTGAGAGGGTGGAGGAGGCAAAGATCAACAGCAAGTACAGGACATGGTGCAGAGAAAGATGTGGCACCATAATAGTATCGGTTGCCTGGTCACTTTGGTGTTTTTTGTCATAATTTATACTTATTGTCATTATACCACTATCTTCATGGATGTATGGAGAGAAGTAGGAGGATGTAAAAGAAAATATGAAATAGCAAAGAAGAACTCAGTCATGCTGACAGATCCATAAAAGTAATAGAGAAGATGATTTTCCCTAAAATGATGAGCTCTATGTACCTGCATTTGCAAAAGCATTAAAAATCTACAAATAATAGACAAAGTTGAAAAGTATCACTTTCAATAGAATATATATAAAATATGAGGCAGAATTGTAAACAGATTACATGACTAGAAGGAGAACTGTGTTTATGAAGGAAAATATTTTTGCAAGGAAAATTGTCCTGCCCGTGTTCATTTCTAACCACTTAGTAGGCACTGTCTGGTCTGATTCAAAGCCTTCAGACCTCAGTGGTGGTGAATCCTAAGGATCAGGGAGGCTTTCCTGGCCTAAAACACTGCAGCAGAGTAACTAAGTCAATGTAATTTTGACCTAGTTATAAGAATGTGAACATCTAATAGAGTGTTACTCACACTAGTTAAAGCTGCACTTTTATCCAGCGAGTTGAAACTAACCCTCTGAAGTCAGTCAATGTAAACATCATTTTAAACTGGTTTGAGTGTCCAAGGATACGCACTATGGAACTCAATTGCTTTAGTTACACTAGGACAATTTGTCTAATAAACCCAGTGAGTTTGAAGTGCGTCCAGATGAACATGGCTCTACCTTGGGGGTGGAAACATCATCATGTTTCAGCGAGTGGCCACCCATCTGTAATTCTGCTGACTTTTAGGAGGAATTCTGTAAAAGAGATTGAACTTCAGTGAGTCAGGGAATAATTTCAGATTTATTTAATTAGCAGTAACCAAGAGCTTTTTGAAATGTGTTTCTCGTGAGAGGAACCCTCCCTCCAGCTGTCCGCGTTCTCTAAAGCCCACAGCTGCCCTCCGCTTGATCTTACAGTGCCTGCAGG
>VUYV01000111.1:2335364-2536864 GCA_008711295.1 Anarhynchus alexandrinus | reverse complement strand
CACAACTAAGTAATGTGTTATTTTCCACCCAAATAATCTTGTACGTTAGCTTATACCTACTACTATAGACAAATTAGATTTCCCTTTAAGATAAGAAGAATCTGCTCTTGTATCTGATATGAAGGTATGCGAATGCTGGTTTGGTGAAAGGACACTTCTTCTTAATACAATCACAATGATACAAATACCACCACATAATAATCACAAATTTTGGAAGCAAAATAAACATATTAAGCATAGTGCTGAGTTTTGCTTGAGAGGCTTTTAGTCCAGAGAGATGGTCTTTCCTTACGCTTTACAATAACCCAAGGAAAGGCAGAGAAAGACTTTAAGAATCTGATGAAATAAAGGTGAGTTGGTCCATAGGACTCACTAAAAGTCATGAGAAAAGTGGAAACACAGGAAATAAATTAAATACCTGGGACAAAAATAATACATAAACAGAGCTAATTAAAAGTCCTGTTTACTGCCATACCGTGTCTGCAAGTGAAACTAAAAGTAAAGAAAAGGGTGAAGAGTATAAGAAACAAAGCTTGTACTGCTCTGTGCGGGTATGCCTCCCTAGTATGTGAAAATCTGAAATTAGTATCTCCTAACCACCAGTATATGCACGCAAAACAGCATCTAGAGACTGATGAATCTATCTCCCGTTCATTCCTCTAGTTGAAAAAGGGAAGATATGTACAGAAGGTAAGATGTGTTTCAGTGACAAAAGGCATGTCTTAGTGCTTGCAAAGAAAACTCAAATAATGGAAAATGAAATTTAAAAGATCAAGCAATTCAAGAGCTCAGTAAAAAGAGGAAATAAAGGATGAAATCAATGCAGAATGGCAAGCAGGAATGCCCTGGTATTGTAAAACGTTGAGCAGACAAGTAGCGCAGAGTTCAGCAGCTATTAAGTATAAGGATTAAAGTGTGTAATTCTTCTGATAAATGACTGCATAAAGCTGGTGCCTCCTCTGTCAATAGACTTGAAACGATGCTCTGTTCTGGCTATATTGTGGAACAACTTGGAAGAGATGAACAGAAAATCTGATTTTTTGCATGCTTTATCTAGTTAAATTTGAAGTCAGTTCCAAACTGAAGCTGATTGATAAAGAAAAGAAAAGTCTTGGTTGTGACTTAGGTTTGTTTTATGATGTTGATACCGTCCAGTGCAACTCCAGCAAATCCATGAGACTGCACATGTTCTGAAATCATAATCTGTGTGAATCAAACAATGGTGGATTAAGGAGAGCTTTTAGAAATGTGAGGTGGATTTTCCTCTCCCAATGTTACACGTTCCTAATGTAAACACTCATCTATGTGTTTACAACTGTTGGAGTGTCACGTGTGTCCATTTCTAGAGCAGTGCATCCCACTTATCTTAAATTTATATTGTAAGGTGAAACAACCAACCTTCCAGAGTTACCTAACTTTTTCTATTGATTATTCAGAAAGCCCAGAATATTATTTTAGAATAAATATCTATTTTTTATGTGGCCGAAGGTAGGTGCGATAAATCCCCCCTTTGTAAGTGGTGTTACTAAAGACAATAGTAACTCAACTTTACTCAGATAGGTCAGGTTTAACTCCAAAGCCATCAGGAAAAAAATGCATCATTGTTTACTTAAGCATATTTCATTGTGAAAAAAAATCAGAATAATAGATAATTTAAGCTTCTGTTTAATACATTTAGTACATTTACCATTTTTTCTGAAAAACAAAACAAAACAAAACAAAACAGCAAAACAAACCAACCTTCTTCTGAAAGAAGATACTATATGCATCATGAAAACTCTAAAGAAAGCTATTATCATATCGCTGTGCGTTAGACAAGGGCTTAGAAGCATTTCTAGGGACATGTAGGTGGGTTTATTTCACTCTTCACTAAACCACTGCTTCTAGTCAGTAGTGGTTTGTTCCCATGTTGTAATCTGGAGTAAAATACAGTGTTGGTGCAGCTTTGTTCCTTTCCTTTTTGCACACTTCTTCAGGCGTCACCTCACCCTGACACCCCCTTTCTGACCCATTTTCCTGCCTGGAACCAAAGGCTTCATACTGACCAAATAAATCCAACCGATCTGTTTTGCTCCAGTGCAGTGGGAGAAGGGAGAGGGGAAAGCTGCACTAGAAAAAGAGGTGGATATGGGTGAGAGGGTGGAGGAGGCAAAGATCAACAGCAGGTACAGGACATGGTGCAGAGAAAGATGTGGCACCATAATAGTATCGGTTGCCTGGTCACTTTGGTGTTTTTTGTCATAATTTATACTTATTGTCATTATACCACTATCTTCATGGATGTATGGAGAGAAGTAGGAGGATGTAAAAGAAAATATCAAATAGCAAAGAAGAACTCAGTCATGCTGACAGATCCATAAAAGTAATAGAGAAGATGATTTTCCCTAAAATGATGAGCTCTATGTACCTGCATTTGCAAAAGCATTAAAAATCTACAAATAATAGACAAAGTTGAAAAGTATCACTTTCAATAGAATATATATAAAATATGAGGCAGAATTGTAAACAGATTACATGACTAGAAGGAGAACTGTGTTTATGAAGGAAAATATTTTTGCAAGGAAAATTGTCGTGCCCATGTTCATTTCTAACCACTTAGTAGGCCCTGTCTGGTCTGATTCAAAGCCTTCAGACCTCAGTGGTGGTGAATCCTAAGGATCAGGGAGGCTTTCCTGGCCTAAAACACTGCAGCAGAGTAACTAAGTCAATGTAATTTTGACCTAGTTATAAGAATGTGAACATCTAATAGAGTGTTACTCACACTAGTTAAAGCTGCACTTTTATCCAGCGAGTTGAAACTAACCCTCTGAAGTCAGTCAACGTAAACATCATTTTAAACTGGTTTGAGTGTCCAAGGATATGCACTATGGAACTCAATTGCTTTAGTTACACTAGGACAATTTGTCTAATAAACCCAGTGAGTTTGAAGTGCATCCAGATGAACATGGCTCTACCTTGGGGGTGGAAACATCATCATGTTTCAGCGAGTGGCCACCCATCTGTAATTCTGCTGACTTTTAGGAGGAATTCTGTAAAAGAGATTGAACTTCACTGAGTCAGGGAATAATTTCAGATTTATTTAATTAGCAGTAACCAAGAGCTTTTTGAAATGTGTTTCTCGTGAGAGGAACCCTCCCTCCAGCTGTCCGCGTTCTCTAAAGCCCACAGCTGCCCTCCGCTTGATCTTACAGTGCCTGCAGGTCTCGCCCAAAACCTGTAGGTCTTCCGGGCCTGAGGTGAGGGTCAGGGGGTTCCTTTCTCTCTCTGCCATCTCTTGAAATCTTGCACAAAAAATAAATATTTGTAATTTTTTTTTAGAAGACAATACCTTCAGTTAGACTGAAGCAGTCTTGGCAGAATTTACTGTTCATGCACGAATCCATTTGTATCTACTTTAAACTTCATATGTAAGAGGTGGGTGTTTTAACCACCAAAACTGATAAAATACTACAAAATTAATCAAATTGGCTTGATTCTCTAGCCTCACCAACAGAAAGCAGGAGTGGCTTTCTGGAAACTAAGTTGCATTGCTTTGACACCTATGGAAATGAGAAGGATTGAGCCCATTTCACATGTTTGACAAGATACTCTTTCCTACATATGCCAAAGTCAGTAGGAATATGGGAGGACATGTTCCCACCCACACAAAACAGATGTGCTGCCAAGAACAGAGATGATAAAGTTCACAGGGGCTCTCAGGGCAACAGAGCTGCATGGCAAACCACAAACATGAAGGAAGGTGGAAGTATCAGCATTTCCTTATTACCATCAGCCTCTAACCCATTCCCTGTGTCATGGCCGTTTCATTTCTGACCAGCCAGTGCTGACCAGAGTCCAAACCTGAACTCAAAAGCATAGTAGCACTGCCAGCAACCCCGACAATCACTTCCATGCCTACAAAATATCTACAGGGCTCCTTCTCTCCAAACCACCATGATGTCTCTGCCTCTTCAGGGTGGCAGAGTGTGATCCAACCAAGAGCAATTGTTCTCCTATTGCACCACTCTCCACTGCTGGAATATCAGAGAAGGTATCTCCCTTTGAGCCTCTTTTGTTGTTCAGCAAGAGCATTGCTGAAACTATAATGAGATTGTGGGTTGTTTGTATTTTTTTTTTACAAGGACAGCTGCAATGGTCAACGTCAAGTGGGAAGAAAAATTACTGTCATCAACATGCAGTGCCCGTCAGTGAGGCATTCATACCAGTGAAACATAATCAAGTTTTTAAGGCAGGACCAAAAAACAAGCTCAGCACTTTTGCCATTATTGGAGCTACTGATAACAATTACTCTCCTGGTGGCAGGGACAGGGACAGGGGTCTTCTCTCCCTTTTGATTTTGACCTTTGTAAATCTTTTGGCGTCAATGCAGCAATTGCTGCTTAAACACATTACAGGCATGGAGATGGAGTTATGATCAATCATCACTTTTTGAAGGACCAGCATCCTGTTGTGCTACACGCTGCATGAACACCAAACAAAAGGCTGGTCCAAACAATTGCTCTTTTCTTGTTTAATAATCAAGGGGAAATCAGCTGCCTGGGAATCAGCCCAACATGTTAAATCTAAAGGTATTCCGTTCCTGGTTCTACGATGACCTTCCAACATCTGTTCTGTTGTCTATTTACAGTTCATACCAGTTGTGTAACTGTATTAGGAGAGACCTTTTTATTCAATAGTTGTTTAATGGTCGAACAGTGGCTAATCAAGCAGGTAAACAACAGTTTTCTTGTACCTACTCCTTGCAGAAAAAACAGGCAAGAGAGATTTCTCTTTGTTTTAAGTACAGATCAGGTGCTTTTATAAAAGCACACAAGGTGAAGTATACTCTAGTGTTACGCGTAGCAAACTGCTGTTGTGCAGGGCACAGCAACTGCTGTGACAAAGGTGGAAAGCAGGTGCTGGGGTTACTACATAAGCTGCAGTAAAGAGCACACTTACTTAAGCATGTGAAAGCTGGGTGGGAACTGCTGAACGTGATTCCTGAGAGCATAGACAAAAAGGCCAGGTGCTGAGAGGAGTTGGAGAACTTTCTAGGCTTTCTAGTTGAAAACATTGCTTGAAACCATGGACAACAAAGCATGCAAAGAGAGAGCCCTGATTTTACAGAGCAGTGCAGTCAAATTGCGTTTAACTGTGAACCATTAAGACTCATCAGGAGCGAGAGCGTGTCATGATATTGCAAAACTCATTTGTGCAGTATAAATGTCACCCTTGTCTGAGGCTATAGGTAGTTCCAGCCATTGCCAAAAGGACCTCAGCTGTCAAGCACAAGTTATATGACCTTCTCCTTAAGACTCACTGGTTCCCCAGCCATATGCACCTTAAATACAGCACAAATAGCTGCAGCAGCAGAAGTGCTGTAGGGTTTTTGTTTGTTTGTCTTATTTAGTTTTGAGAAGATTTTCACTGCAAAACATCACAAACATGTATTTGAATATAATAGTAATAATAGAAACTGAAGGCACTGATGAAACCTGTACATCAGGAAGTCAGGTTTCAAAACATTTCAGTATACATTTTAATTTTTTCAGAAGTGGCTCTCTGGGATATCGCTATCTAAAAGCCCATTTCATGTAATGGGCCATTTAGAAGTGGGAGGTTGTTTATTATTATAAATATAAGCAAATGCATTTATATAATTTTTAAAGTCTGTATCTATATATGTCATAAAACATATATAAATATAGGTTTATATACACATACATACAATGTTCATATATGTGTACTCCTATAAATAAATAGCTTTAAATCATGTTATCCGTTATGTGTATATTTCTTTTCTTTTTTGAGGGGTTCTAACCAAATTTCTAATTTTGGGGAAAAATAGAAATTGTATAGGTGCTTACCAAGGTGATTGGCTTCTTCTAGAAGATATTTGGGATGGATATACTTCATAGAATCATAGAATCATAGAATGGTTTAGGTTGGAAAGGACCTTGAAGATCATCGAGTTCCAACCCCCCTGCTATAGGCAGGGACACCTCCCACTAGACCAGGTTGCCCAAGGCCACGTCCAGCCTGGCCTTGAACACCTCCAGGGATGGGGCCTCAACAACCTCTCGGGGCAACCTGTTCCAGTGCCTTACCACCCTCAAAGTGAAAAACTTCTTCCTAATGTTCAATCTAAACCTGCCCTCTTCCAGTTTGAAGCCATTCCCCCTCATCCTATCACTACATGCCCTAGTAAAAAGTCCTTCCCCAGCTCTCCTGTAGGCCCCCTTTAGGTACTGAAAGGCCGCAATAAGATCTCCCCGGAGCCTTCTCTTCTCCAGGCTGAACAGCCCCAACTCTTTCAGCCTCTCCTCATAGGAGAGGTGCTCTGGCCCTCGGTGTTTTGCAGTAAAGTATCGTACACAAGTTTAGCATGCAAGTTTAGAAAGAATAAATCTTACTGTTTCCAATACCTTGGCTTCTAACTCGTGTATGGACTGAAATTCCTAAGCAAAAAAAAATCTTGTCTTCCATGAAAGGGGGTGAGCTGCAGAAAGAGACTGAGAGACATGTGAAAGATGGTTTCCTTAGCAATCAGCATATAAAATCCCCTTGTCCAAAGACAGAGGCGTTTTACCTAGTGATAGCTTGAGGGTTATTTTTTTTCCACAATTGTGGAAGTGTCACGTGTCTGTGCTCTGCAAAATTACAAGAGCAGGGAGAGGCAGAGACCCTCAGTTTCAGATTGTGTCCTGAATCGGTTGGAAATGAGGGGACTCGGTTGTGTCTGTGCTAATAAACCTGACAGTAATGTCTAACTCCTGCAGTGAGGGCTAAGGCTGGCAGCATGAGAACGCTCACATGCAGTCCTCTGCAGGACATCTCAGCCTCTGGAGTTTGAAGCTTGCAGGAGCAGACTAGATTTATGAAAGTTTTTGGGAGAGGGAAGGATGGGCCATTTATGGGTTGAGTTTTTGGGAGGCATCCAGGGAAAGTGAGTAAGTGTCTGGCACAGTAAAAATAGCTTTTGCATGGGATGCTTGAAGCCAGGGAGTCATGAGAGGTAATGTGGGAGAGGAAACAGCGTCTGGCTACGTGCTTATTAATAAGGAGCTGTATCTCTTTCTGACAGCAGTTTTGCAGACATTCAGCCTGCGTCTGTCAAACATGCGCAGGATTCAGCTGTGGCAGAGGGACGGTGGTGCCCAGACCTGAACAAAGGGAATGATAAGAACTCACAGAAAAATTGCAATGGGTGATCCATTTCATACCTTCCACCACAGGCCCTGCCAAGCATACTCCCCGCCAGGCTAAGCCCAAATCCTTAGGCCTCAGAGTGTCAATGACCAGCTGTTCTACACATAAATTCAAACACACAGCTTCGGTTCTAAATGTCTGATACAAAAGCATTATGGAAACTCCCCACCTCGCTCCCCCAGCTTTTGCATTCTCCATGGCGCCTAGATGAGGCGGCCTCTGACACTCTCAGGAAATTCAGTCTTTTCTTCCCATCTTAGTGATTAAATAGGTATTGTAAGCTGCCTGACAGAAGGCAGCTGGCAAAATGGACTGATTTGCTGAGAGAACTGCAGCTCCAATTTGCAGTTTTTGTAACTACTGACCCGAGTTCAATTCTAACACAAGAATCTATTAAAATATCCAAAGGCAAGAGAAGAACTAATCTGGGAGGGGAGGTCTCCTGAACTACCTGTAAGCAGTGAAAGCTCAATAATGTTTGATTCATCCCCTAAAGCATATTTGTCAAGAAGAAACATCTCTGATGATAGATAGGGCAGATAAGACTTCCAAGAGAACTGGACATGAGGAATGATCTCCATAAATAAAGGCAGTCAGACCCACAGAAGGTGCAATGTATACATGTATTACAGCTCTGTCTGTCTCTTTCTCCCACTTAAAAAAGAACAGAAGAAGAAAGAGAAGAACCTTCTACTTAATGTGGTGATGACTTTGAAGCCTCAACCTTTTTTACTGATTCTGAATTGGCATCAGTAACAGTAAAAAGCCTAAATTAAACCATTTTTTCTGTTTCCCACTCCCCTTTATAAACCAGATTACAAGATACAGCAACTGGAAAAGGTCTGAAAAAATTAGACCAGTACAGTAAAGGCAACCAATCCTTTCTGAAAGCAATGCTGTAATATGACAAAAACATCAGACTCCAAGACTGTAAAAGCAAATTGGGGCTGTATTCCCTCTCTCCAGCTAGGAGCAGTTCAATTCTAAGCACAATTTAGAGCAGCTCCTGTAACTCTTGAACCTCTGGCATCCAGCAATGACCACAGCTGCATCAGCAGGACCACTGGCATCCTGCAACGCTTTTGTCCCTAGTGTGCCTCCAAAACAGCTCCTTCCCCGAGGCACCTAGGAGGGACTTAGCTCCTCACTGACCTTGGACTTCACAGCAACAGGAAAATCCTCAGCTCTGCATTTAGGGAATACAAAGACTTATCGACCAGATGTAGTCGAGACACAGCCTACATGCAACCACTATTGGAATACAGAGAAAACATCACTCGAGAAATAACTCGATGGTATTGATATGCAGACAAAACTTAGCCTGTCCCATCAAAAGGCATAGTACAATGTCTAGGCTTTCATGGCGGAAAACTCAAGTTATCCAGATTCTCCAGAAAGCCAGTAGGTTTTATCAAAGTATTTCTTACCTTAAAATGTTTCAGCCAAAACACTTAAGCTGTAGGCATTAAATTAGTTTGATTGGAGTCTCTCACTGGTAATCTTTCACAACAATTCATTTTCAGGATAACTGTTCTTTTTACGGGACGCACTTGTGTAAATGAAATTTTATCATAACAACAGAAGAGATTAGAAACGTTTCCCAGTTCTCTTGGCCATGGGGATGTAGCCAGAGCTATTCATCAAATAAATCCATCAGTTGCACATGGTGTATTGACCTGACTGAAGCATGGCCCAGATCCAACAAACAAAAAAGTACTGTTTGTTATCAAACCACCTCTTTGGTTTTGCCCTCATACTTTCTTCATCACTCAGTTACCACTAACCTTTTTGAAACACTGATGTACACCATACATTTTTTTTTGTCCTATCAAGTATATTGATATTACCTGGTAGTTTGTTTTCTTTGTTATGGAAATTCAATGCATGGAGGTTTTTGGTTTTACCTACTGAATACAAACTTACTTTCTAAACATTTTAATGTAATTATGAACTTGGTTTCATGGATCCAGGAACAAAAAAAAAGGCAAATTTATTTTCCTGTCTTGACTTGTTCTAGTTTTTTGGTTTGAACCGGTGTTTGTCACGGTAACAAATTAATATTATAAATAAAAATACTGCATTTTGATTCAGTTATTCCAATGAAAGTTGAACATAACTACTTGAAACAATAGCAAATCTTTCACAGAAGCCATTTCTGATAATTGCTTTGCTAATGCCTTTGATTTTGGGGGTATTTGATTTTGGGATCCCTAAAGATTGTGAATTTGTTGCTTTATGTTGCCTGTAGTCACCTCTAAGCACTTCTAGAGGATGACAAAGTCACAGAAATTTAAAATTACTTTTGAGGTTATTTAGGTATCTCAAAACAAGTAGAATTAATCTTTGCCAAAATGTTTTTAAAATATAAGTAAGTGCGAAAGTGTTGTTTCACTTTCTGTAGTGCAAATTTCCACAAGAGATGCAGAAGGACAGATTTGTCCTTGATTCTCTATATCAGATAATTTCATTGCTCAAACTAAATAATGAATTTTTGACAGTGAAATTGGAAGAGGAAACCACCTCGGGACATTAATATTTTCCCTGATATCAGAGAAGGTGTTTTGTTTTTTTTTTTTCAGAANAAAAAAAAAAAGCAAAAAATCATCAAATCCCAAACCCTAAAAAAAATCAGATTATGGGGAAAGAAATAGGAAAATCCTTAGAGTCATATAAAAGTTGAGACCTCACATAGGACTGTATGATTACACTGTGGTTACAAAGGATGCCATTTTCCCCATGAAATCTAAAAGTCTCTACTGGGATCCCAGGAGTCTGGCTGTCACTTTCTAAAGTCAACAGCAATGGACAGACAGGCTTACAGGATGATGCTTCAACCTTTCTAAGCTGTGGACAAGATATTTTTGCCTCGATATAAAACTAGCCAGAAGACCCTGCACAGAGTCACTCATTCTGTGTTACCATGGAAAGCGTAAGAAGGACCCCAGGCACTGCAAGTATCTGTTCTGTGTGTGGTGCTCCTCATCCAGCAGCTTATTGATAACCTCAGTGGTGGAGCAAAGGGTTTGTTAAGTTCACAGAGGCTGATGACCTCTGAGTGTCAGGGCATGGGCAGTAGATTGTTGCTAATACCTTGGAGGACAGATTTCTTCATAATTTGACAATATAAACTAGAAAAATATGAAAAAAATCAATAGGGCCGAACACAAAATGTTGCAGGTACCTAGAAATAATCAACTAGACTTAGTGGAAAGGACTACGAGATGATACATTAGATGACACGTTGAGATCTTTTCCATTTTTTTATGCATTGTCTGGAGGTGCCTATCTCCCCTTAATGGCTAAAGACTGTATGTAGAGTGTTCAGGATCCTAATATTTGCACTTTGTGTACGTAAGATTAAGAGAAAGAGAGAAGTAAGTTTGGATCACTGTGTATTCACTCTACCAATAACTCTTCTTGTCACATGCCTGGTCACTGTTCTTCTAATGATTTTATAAAAAAGAAGGTCATTGCCTTAGTACACCAGTCACTCAAGGGCATATAGTTCCTTAGCTTAATGCATACTAAAGAACAGATGTGTGGAGAAATATTTCATTACTTGTCCCTGTTCTTTCATGTGCCAAATGAATTTCAGAATCTGCTCTTGAAACATAGGAATTATATTGGTATCTGGTAGCTGCAAAGTGACCCAGACAGAACACCACAAATACAGAAGACGTGGGATAATGGTTACAACCCATGCCAAGAAAGTGGAAGGATCATGTTGCACTCGAGAAGGAGAGTGACTAAGTAAACCTGCTAGGTACTTGAGCTCTTCTGGGAATATCCAGTTCTGCACTGTCCCAGACTGTACTAAATTTCAGCATAAAATTAAGGTGAAGGAGCAGGGAAAAAGAGGAGTGCAATTTTTATAGAAAATATTTCTTTGGTAAGAAATTACCAGTACATAAAACCAGTACATAAAATGAAAAGATTATTTGCAAAAGTGGTAAATTGTTCGGAAAGACAGATCAACAGAATAAACAAAGAAAAAGAAAAACTGTTAGTATCATCGGTTGTCCTTGACTTCTCTCTCCACAGTGCTGAGCAATATTTAGCCGTGCTTAGTCAGAGCCCTGTTTCCTGGACTTTATTTCTCCAACATGTGCTGAACAATCAGAGAGAGCTTCTCCAAGCTGACTGGGTCCCTTCTGCCAAACCCACCTCTCAAGTTATCTTAAAAGTGAAGACCTGGAAAAACTGTCATCTCATGCAGCAGCAGTCAGCTTTTCATCCAAGGAGATTTTTCTCTAAATTGCCAAATATCTACTTTAATGGCTGGATGTCACTAGTTTCTGTCTGCTGACTTCTTAGCATACCTTTTCTTCTAAATCAGAATGAAGACTAATGACAACTTAAACGCAAGGAATAGTCTGAGAGGCTAAATTAAGCTCATGCTTTCATCCAAGCACAAGAAAAATTTTGTGATTTCAGATGGAACTTGTGGGTTGCATGCATACGAGTCCCTGAAAACATCACAGATTCCAGTTAACACCTACTGCCAAATTTTGCACTGATTTACACCATCTGCCACCATATTAGAGTCACTCACTAAAATCTGTGGCAGATTTGGCTCATTACACAGAGATTCATTTATTTGGTATCAGATGTTGCAAAGGAACAGAAAAAACTTCATGTTATAAAAACCTCCAGTCCTTTCTCATAACAGCAAACTCTTGCTTTCATTTGTGCTGACAGAATTGTCAGCATTAATTTGGAAAGATTTGTTTCACCCATTTCTACTTTTTGAATTGACTGCTTCCATTCATACCTTAAACATTTAAGAACTTCTTAGTCACTATTTTATTTTTGTAAGTTTGAATCACTATTGTCAGAGATGTGGACTGAGCTATAGAAAAGAGATGTTAGAGACTTCGTCCTTATTTGAGATGTGAACACACTGTTGAGTGTTCCTTGCTGAAGAACACTTTGATAGTACTATGATTCATAGTAGCAAGCATTCATTGTAAAAATTTTTGTCCTTTTGTGCCAACTAACTTGCAGTGATAATGGCAGATACCAGGTGCTGCAATTGTAGTGGTTGTTTCAAGATATGTGATTGAGTTTAACTGCGTGCTTAATCCACCAGTATCCTACTCTTTTACTGCTCTGCTATTGTCCCTCCAGCAGCATCCTCCAAAACTGTTTTGTCAACCGCAGAAATCAAACCATCTATTTCAATTCTCCCTAAGAAAGCAGGGCAACTTATCACCAATCGCTTTTCCTCCTGCTGTCTTTCCAGCAGATTCTGAATCTGTAGCACTTTCTGTTAGTCCTGAATACACTGAATGTTTTTCTTCTGTATCATTTCAACAATATATTGTAAATCCTGAATGTTAATGTTGATCCTTAGCCAAGACTAACAGTTTCAGATTTTTAAAAGGTATTGAACTTTTCACCTATGGTGAACTTCACCCTCCATCTTTTTTTCTAGGTTCTGGTGGGAGGTTGTATCATCTTGGAGCATTATCCAGGCCACCTACAACGGCCTCTAAAATCAACATTGTTAAGAGTAGTCCAGTCCCTACTCTTCAGAACTGCCAGATTCTGGCTCCACACAGAAACAAAACAGTCAAAGGTAGACGCCATATCGAAACCTCCTATGACAAGCTTCAATTTGATCTGTACTTACCACTCCCCCCTGACTACACAGTTAAGCAGCATTAAAGAAGTGTAGAAGATGTACAGAAGATGGTCTGAATCACTTGCAGCTCTCATACTTATGGATTAGGAGACATGTAGTCCTAAGCTAGATGCAAAGGAGATCAGAACATGGAAAATTATGTGATTTGGGCTGGTAGAGATGACGGACACAACATACAATACAATACACCCTTGAACAGTAAACCATAGGAAAGGGGACAGTCTTCTTCCCCATTTCATACATACAGGGCCACAAACTGATGCTCGAGGAAGGTCGCCCAGTCCTTACTTTGAAGCAATGTGTGACATTCCTTGATCCATATCACTGGAATTGCTTATGCATACAAAAACCAAGTCAGAAGAGTTAGAGGAGACTTTCCTAGAAGAATGCTGATATTTTCAGACAGGATGAAAAATGTCTTAACAGCCATTTTGTCTAGACATCTCTAGACATATGCTTTCACTGAACATGCCTAGAAACAGCACGGACATTCAAAGGGAACAGAAAAAGAATTCTAGTGCAACAAAACTAACAAATCTAATTTTAGGTAAGTCTTGCTACAAGGCAAAGGCCTATATGTTTCAAACAAGATCCATCTCTTACAGATGATGATTGATGACCAAGGCTTGTGAGTACCTGCCAAATACTTCCATTTTGGGATACCCAGCCTGAAAAGGTAGCACCTCTAGTTCTTTCAAAAACGGTGATTTGGGTGACATATCTGTATCACCCTTCCCTTAGAAACCACAGTTGTGTTTTGAACACTGGTACTTTTGGCTGTACATTCTAATTTGGAGACCCTATGAGCTGAGGCATAATTAAGGCAGACAAGGAAAAATTCAAATGAAAAATGTAATGAACTATAAAAAGGATATGAAACTCCACTTCTCCCACAGGCCAGAATAGCTTCTGGGAAGAAAAAATGAGGGCTTTTACTGTCGGTGGTTTTGCTTAGCCAGAAAACAATATTCTCAAGAGAAATCAAGAAACATTGAGAAGACAGAAGATGGTGATTCCAGCCAGTGTCAGGAAACATGAGTTCAAAAATAATTCAACAGTTTTGTAGATGTTTGCACTCCATAATGTCTTCCCAATCACTTGGTCCCATTAAGATCCCTCTAGTCTCCAAGACTTCTGAAACTGTCAGCTATTAACCAGTGTACTGTAAAAGACCTTCATTTGTATCCTTGGCTTTGGCACTGTACTGTCTGCATCCCGTTCCCATGATGAATACCTGCACTGACATTCCTTCTCAGCAAATAGATTTTGTTACAAACGATCCCATTATTGATTTTGTAGTAAGTTGAGTAAATCCTAAACCTCAAATACGGTGTGGTGGTTATGTTTCACAGCTCTTAGTACCTTATTGGCATTCAAGTTGTGCTAGCCCCTACTAAAATCATTTTGTTGTGGCATGAAGCACAAATACATTTTACTGTTACGCTTGCTGCAGTCCTGACAATTATTTTAATGCTGCCATACGAGAAATAAATGAATGCTTAGATGTTTGTTTCGGCAGCTGATTTTTAAGCAAAATCACCCTCTGCACTCTCTACAAAATGTGCTTTGATCGTGACAAATTCTGGATCACGGAAGCTAGCCAATCTCTTGTGAGAGAGACAAGCCCACCAGTTACAGACAGACACAACATAGACACCTCTTTTTATTATTTTGGGTTAGATGTGGCATATTGTTATGTTTAATACATTAAAATTAGCAAGGCATGCAACAGCAAATTGAAAAACAGATCTGATCACATTTTAACCACTCCTTTCTCTGCTGCTTTGTCAGTAACAACTATTAAAATAAGTCTCTTTTTTAAATCACACACCAAAAAAAAATAATAATACTCCTTCTGCCCCCCCTGGCCCAATTATTTCTCTTTGGTGCCAAAGGTTGCTTACTTTTGAATGACAGACCTCCTGTCAGCCACATGCCACTAAATGAAGTTTCCGATGTCCAGGAGTAACAAGGCCTGTCACATTACAATTCACTGATGAAAGGTTAAATAGGAATGACAGGTTTATCTAAGAAAGTTTGGAGGTCAGGAGGTTAGAAAAATCCACTGTGCTTTTATTGAAACTTGGAGCTGAATCTAACATTTTTTAGTCACCAAATACAGTGAGGGACAGCTAAGCTTCTCTGAAGATGGTGGAAAGATGTGGCAGCCGGACAGAGACAGTCTGACACGCTCTTTGAAAGCCCCCCTTCTCCCCCATTCCTGTGAGGGAGCTTGGGACCCAGAAAGCACGTTGAATCAACCTGCTGGGCCAGACATCCTCTGCTGGTGTGTGCCACCACCCCGAGATCAATGTCTGAGTGCTGATCGTACTAACTGCGCTGCATACACGCTGTCACGGAGCGGGAAAAGAGCAGCCGCGGGGGACTTGGCAGCAAATATGACATTAATCCTTTGGCAGCTGAACTCCTGACTCCCCATCCACAGGTCCTGATCGTACTGCACGTGGGATTTTAAGTTTGTACTTACTTATGCACAGATGTCTCAAAAGCACACAGCTTTTCCTGTCAAGAAGGTGGTTGGGAGGCAGGCAGGCAGCCAGAGGCAGAAGCTCTGTGCCCATGCCGGATCTTTGGAGCTTGAGGTGCTTTCTCAGCAAATCACTGCTTACAGAGAGAAGGAGAGAAAGGGGTGTAGAAGTGACTCTGATGAGTTTATCTCAGGAACAAAGTCTTGTGAAGATGCTAATAGACAAGTTGTGTAGGTTACACAACTAACAAACCGGAGACCAGGGTCAGGACTTGCCTCATCCATTTTGGATATCTGTATTGCCTACATCCCAAATAGTCATTCTGAGCTCCCTGGATGGTCAATGGAGGAAAACAGACTTTCCTTGGGAGCACTTCACCCGAATTATTTTTAAAATTTTCAATGTGGCACCTTAGAAATTCCTATCTGTCTCCAACTACAATGAAGAGAGCCTACAGTGCCTAGCTCAGATTTAGACACCTGCACTGTAGATATCTACATTTGTCAGATGAATCTAATCCTGGTTACTTTTGTGACATGCTGACTAATAGTGGGCATGTTATAGATTTCACTAACCACCAGTCAGTGTAGGGAAAAACAAGGTAAGTTAAAGTATATCCACAGTATTACTCATATTGGATATTTCACTGCTATTGGGCACTTCCTGCTCTTATGCAGGTGAAATACATGGACTTCAACTTTTCTGTTAAACATTGCTTATTTTGGGCACAGGCCTGAAAGTCTATCAATATTATGCAAGAATAAAAGGGTAGTTGAAATGTAAAATGAAACTCCAAATTTAGGAGGGTAGAAGGAAAAATAAAGAAAGAGAGAAAAAGGTGATAGAAAACAAGTTAGGTTAGATAAATTAGGTAGACCATGTATATAAACAAACATAAGCTTCTGAAAGAAAGCAGATGTATTGCTAGCAAGCATTTTACAAAACCAGTCGTCTTTGCTTTTTCTTTTTTTAAAAAGTCCCTTTTTTGATACGAAGCTGGGTTCGGGTGGAATCAGGCTGCTTTTATGATGCAGAAGATACTACTGAAACAGGGAGGCGAGAGGATACCGCAGAGGAGCTCAGTTTGTCGTTCCTGCTGGGATGACAAGACAGATGCAATTACAATTGCTGTTTCTGGGAAAGGCTGCCCTGTTCCCCAGCATCCATCCTTATTCCGTGCACGCCCGTTGGTAGTAGGACAACAAGCCGTGTTTTCCTGGAGTTGTTCTCCTAAGGTCACGACTGTTTTAGCTCCCTCACCTGCCTCGTTGGTTCAGCTTAGAGAGCATCTGTAGTTAATAATATATTACCAAAAGTGTAAATTTGAAAACTCTGTCCTCAGAAAAGTCCTTGGCCAGAAAATCAGGAAAATCTGAAGGTGAGACCTGCCATTCATGCACAGCAGGCAGCCGTTGACATCGGCGTTCAGGACTCAGATCTTCTTGGGAAATCCCTTGTCCTCAGGCATTCAATGCCTGGCACGAGCATCTCAGTGCATGAAAGGCCGTTATTCAGCATTGGAAACACCAAAAGCTCATCTTGATTTGTGTCCTGGCTGGTGTCTTAAGGACAGAAGGCACAATGGGTAGAAAGAAGCTATCCAGGAAGTTTTCTTTACTCTTTATATTTCCATTGTTTCCTAAGGTAGTGTCAACAAGAGCTGCACTTGCTGGCAGCCATTGTGTTCATATCTGTTACACGCATCCCCTGTCTTGTTTAAATGTTTTCTCTGTAATATGGATTTTTGTCCAGGATTTAGGTTGCATTTCTAGGTAGCTGGGGAAAGAGCAGAATGTTATTTACAGCCTGCAGAAGTGGAGGAAGGTTCTGCGAGGAATGAAATGAAAAAGCTGCTTGGCACAAAATCATCCTGCCACAGAGTGTTGTGCTTGCCTGTCTGCCCCAGAGCCTGACTGTCAGTGTACACTGCGCAAGTGTATTTACTTCAAAGAGCTGCTTCAGTTTACTCCAGCCGCGAATTTGTCCCCCAGGCTATAAAGTACTTACTAGCACATGATATATATCTTTACCTACTTTTTGCTTATACTTTATCCATCCTTCTTTGTGATGTAGCGTTATTAAATGACACAAGGAAAATTTGAAGAAGAAAAACTTACAATGCATTCATCGACAAACCTTCCTGTTAGTTAAATCAGAGATAGAGAAGCACCACAGTATTTCTAATTTGAATACTGTGCCATGCATTTGGATTAAACAGACATCAGTTAGAATTATGGAGAGTCCATTAAAAGGAAATGGAGTCTATTTATTGATATTTGTTCTGGGAGAGTGCACGCTCCACGATGACATGTTTTTCCGGGATTACACAAGCTGATGCTTATAAAACACATCAGAACAAAAGTGACACAGCTCAAATCAATCTTTACCGTAGTACTACAAAACTGTTCCATTGCTGGCCCAAAGGGCAGGTACAATTAGCTAGACAGGCATTTTTGTGATTATTTTTTTCCTTGAAAAAGTGATAGATAATTTCATGTAGAAATTAAAATCAAAAGACAAATGACAATTTGCAAAGGCGTTTAGCCCATAGCTTACTAGTTTAAGGGCTCTAGAGCATCCTTCTGCTGAGCAGCCAAGAGATGAACTATTTATCAAGGCAATGAAGTTTAGCTTTATGGTCACAGTAGGCATCACCTCGCAATGGATGGCAAATGCATGCATTTCCATCAAAATGACATTTACTGCTTAAAAACCTGAGCCTTTTTCAGCACATGGCTTAGAAACAAACACAAGCTGCCTAAAAAAAACAAAACACAACAGACTGCTACAGATGTAACTTTAAAGATCATCTGGAAAACATGCAATGCTAAGGGGAAAGGCAATGGTAAGCAGCTAAGGGAAGGGAGCTTGGGTATCCTAAGAGCTCTGTAAGAGCTCAGACTCTAAATTGCAGCTACAACACTACCAAGCTTTGTTGGCAATAACAGCTTACCAGTTTTATCACCTCTCTCCTGTTGTCTCCCTACCACAGGACACTCCCCCTTTGGCTGTCCTGTGACAGCCACTCATGGGGGTGATGTAGTCAAATTGATACAGCCGAAAAACAATGTTATCATTGCTTACATATAATGAAGTTTGCTGTTTAGGTCAGAGCATAGTCCTTTAAGCAAGAAAGCATTTCTTGACCTGGTTGTGGGATTATGAAGTGGTATGGACAGGTGTTTCTTAATGTGATACTGCTGCAAAAGTCTTCATAGCATATAAACACAGCCTAAAGCTATTCATCCAGTGTTCCTATGGAGTCCTTGTCGATATGACACCTTCACTCTAACTTGCCAAACTTGCCTGCGCAAGCATTTTTGGAAATGTTTATATCTGACCCAAAGTAGACAAATTTGATGTAGACATCTACATCTGAGCTCATTGCTCTAAGCTCTCTTGGTAGTCAGCAGAGAGACAGTTACATTCGGAATGAGATTCATATGATGGTTTTTTTATGACTCCTTCAGGATTAGATGAATTGAACAACAAAATGGGCAATCTGTCTTCACTGCCTGCAAAGAGAGCCTGGGGTAATCAGCTCAGATAAAGACCAGAGATATCTACTTTTGCTCAAAGGAAACGCACCACTTTTGCTCTCCCTACCTGCTGCTGCCCCTGTTTCAGTTAATAGTCTGCTAACTGAATTCAGAAAGCCAGATCAGCAATTATATATATAACATATATGTTTATATATAGCAAGTCAGTAGAAACAACAACTTGCTAACTTTGTACAGAATATAAAAGCAGGGGTATATGAAATTATATTGCATTGCATAGGGTTTTATGCACAGGTCTCTGTTTAACATTGCCAAAGTTCAGCAGTCAGCTGCTTTAAATTTCATTGCTTTTCACATAGCTGCAAGTAGGCTAATTTTCAGCTACTACTAATAATCAGCCATCTGAAGCTGTAGAAGGTGTGTGTATCTGTGTGTGTGTGATATCTCCCCTAACTGGACAGATATTTGACAGCTTGTAAAGTGGGAGCAGTCTTGATGAACACTACAAATCCCATGGCAGCATCTGGGAATCAAAGCTAATCCTGAAGAATCCTGTAATGACCCACAAACAAGGCAGTCTGTCTCTAGGCTTATCCACCCCAGCATAGTTGCAGGGTATTCAGATCTGTCACGGTTTCAGCTGGGACACAGTTAACTTTTTCTAGCAGCTGGTGTAGTGCTAGGTTTTGGATTTGGGATGAGAAGCAGTGATGATAGCGCACTAATGTTTTTGGTCGTTGCTAAGCAGTCAAGGCCTTTTCTGCTCCTCACACCACCCTGCCAACAAGAAGGCTGGGAGGACACAAGGAGTTGGGAGGCGACACAGCCAGGACAGCTGACCCCAACTGACCAAAGGGATATTCCATACCATGTGACGTCATGCTCAGTATATAAAGCTGGGGGAAGAAGAAGGAAGGGAGGGACATTTGGAGTTATGGTGTTTGTTTTCTCAACCCACGAGTTTTTTCTCACTTTTACTATTCTGATTCTCTTCCCCATCCCAACCAGGGAAGTGAGCGAGTGGCTGCGGGGTCCTAGTTGCCTGCTGGGGCTAAACCACAAAATCCAAAATATGACTTTGCTATACTGACTCTACGTTTAGCTAGTAAGTTTTTGAATACCCAGAAGGGTATCACAGTTTAAAGCTACAATATTGTGAATGATGGATGAAATACAACCACAGTCCAGACATAGGACCAAGGGTTACAATTAAGCACAAGTTTATCTCGCCCATTCTAGCATGGGCCAAATTGCAATCTGTAGGACTAGCTTCTCTCTGTGGATGAGTAAAGTAGCACAGATGAACAGATTATACTGGATGCTTAATTTTCAGACAAGAAAGTGAGATTAAATGAAACCCACCACTAAATGAATTTCACAATTAATTTGCTGCAAGTTATGAGGAAAACTATATAAGGAAGTTGCAAGATGGATTTTCCTTCTACTTTAATATAATGCCTCCAGATGATGGGGTACTTTGGAATCAAGAGCTGTCATTTCTTTAACCAGTGTCTTCTTCTTTAGTCTGCAAGACCTTTGTGATGGAACTCACCTGGTAAAGATATGCACCAAAAAAAAAGAAATCAAATTAATCAAATCATAATTTTCTTCCAAAATA
Organism: Anarhynchus alexandrinus; assembly: GCA_008711295.1. NCBI lineage: Eukaryota > Metazoa > Chordata > Aves > Charadriiformes > Charadriidae > Anarhynchus > Anarhynchus alexandrinus. The sequence goes on along the minus strand of VUYV01000111.1, from coordinate 2,516,425 downwards.
ATACAATCAGATTCCTATACCCAACATGTTCTTGTTAGAAGAGCATGAATTAATTTCATTAGTGTTTCATTACTGAGATGGAGGAAAATAAAAACTCTGTTCATACGTTCTCTGTTCAACCAGCCATAAAATGAACTAATCATTTTGTAGTTGTTTTTCTGATGTAACCTCGGGTGTTGTCTTTAACTGCAAGACAAAATTTGACTTGGCTGTTATTACTGTTGAAGAAAAGCAGAAAACTGTTTTTATTTAAAGAAAAAAAAAAGAATACATTTCTTCCACATTTTTCAAAACCCAGTTTAACACAGCCTGGTTTGTTCCTGATTATTTCTGAAAAAAAAAAAAAAAAAGGGTTAGGTAGGCTCTAACGTACTTCAAGAGTACTTTATAAAGCCACTCTAATTTAGCTCTGAGGTTGTCAGCACTTTGGGAGAGGATGATCTTGCACTTTCTGAAAGACAAGTGAAAAGTAAACCTGCCCAACACTGTGTTTATTTGCACTGTAGTTTCTTAGAAAAAAACACTTACATTTAATAGCACTTATTACTAACTATATTGCATTGTTAAGGAAAAGAACCTGATTTTTTTTCAGGTATTTCATTAAATGCTCAAGATCTGTCTACAACACAAAGTACATATGCACATTGAGGGGACAGTGTGTAGAATACAATTTTATCCTTAGCTTAAGTTAGTAAATGTAGTATCCATACTCCCCTTTCCAGCTGGAATCAAGCTCCAGGGCAGCCTTCCACCTAGCCATTCCCCCAGTCTGCTGAAGAACAAAGACAAACTGAGTAAAACCCCTCATCTGTGTGGGGTAGACCTGCTTTTACCTGCGTTCCTCAGCGGTAAGGTAAGCAGCATGAAAAGAGGTTGGAATTAAAGTCACATAACTGTAGAAAATCTAAAAACTAAGAAGCTAGCCTAAATTAATCTTCTAGTCTCCCTGTATAGTCCATGGTGTGAGGGTAAATCAGTGTTTTACAGGCCTGGGAAAAAAAAGAAAAGCATCTAATTATCATGACTATGCAAGTGAAACAGAGAGTAACTTGCTAAAATGACTGATCCAGTTAAGAAAGAAATGAGCAAACCTGTAGTGCAGCAAGTAAGTAGCAAAGGTCTACAAAGGCAATATTGTAAGATGTGCAAACTAAGAACTATCAAAACATTTCAGAATGTATATATAGCATGAACTAAATGCAGTACGCTGCTGTTCATTGAAGCCTGAGCACGTTTGCCTGGAATATAAGTAATTAACTAAGAACTGAATGACAATCATGCAAAAGGAAAATGATAACTATTAGCTTATCTACAAAGGGGAGTTTTAGCTTTGACTCTTTGGACATGGGCCGGTGGATAGCTGCATGCTTCTAGTTGCTGTCTGGTGCCAAGCACACCGAGTTATGCTTGTGACTTGCAAGATGATCTGCGTAATGAAGCCTGTGTAAAAATCCAGCCTTGAATCAAATTTCTGGTTGAATGGTTCATGGTGATTGAAAAGAGGCAAGCTCTGGGGCAGACAATGTTACTGCTGGGTACCAAATTAATGGCCTGTCCTGGAAGGAAAGTAAGGGGGTTGGGAGGGCAAAAGAAGCAAACTCTAGAAAGAAGTAAGAGTCAATAAATGGCTATGTGTCTCCAGAGGGTGTCATTGGCTCCAGAGGGAAATTCAGCCACATGCTTAATTTTTACACAGCTGAAGTTATGTGAGAGGAATTCCACTCCAAGTAAATCTCTACAATAAGTTAATACAGGAAATATTCCCTCTATTTTTGGATAATAAGGCAGTTTNTTATCCATCGAATGGTCCATTTGTCAAAATGTTTTGTTTTGGGGAACAATGGGTGCAGAAGCAGGAAAGGCTTTTGCAGCCAAAGTGTCCCATATTGGAATAGTATTTGCTTCCTAAAAAAAACCTCTTATCACAATGCAAAAGAAAAAAAATCATCCTTCTAAGGACAACACCATGCACTGCATACCAAGTTTCAACTCAAAATGAATATTTACAGCAACTGAATAAACTCCTGGAAATGGGTAGGAGAGGGAAATACAGAAACAGCCTTTCCTATAGCAGCATGAATGGTGCTGCTTTAATGTTGTTTAGAATTTTGGCTGGAGGCACTGAGAACATCAACTTTTTAATGAAAACTCAAAGCGTCCATAGCAGTGTGAAAATTCTAACATTGTTGTATTCCCATATCACTTTTTAACAGCTTGAAGGGGAAAAAACTTTCATTTTAAATGATTCTTGGTTAATTTACAAAGAAATTAGTAGAAGAAAACTTCTAGAAGGTAATAGAATAGCATTACTTGTGCATGTCACACAACATCAAGCCTAGAAAAGTTGCCATAAACTACTATTTTTTTATACCAGAATTATCCTGCTCTTTTCAGAGCCACTTTTTGGAGACTCATGAATTAGAATCTGGTTTCAGAAGGACTAATATCTTCAGGTGCCATGAGCTGGTGTAAGTCCTATGACTTTGCTTGCTGAGGCTATGGCCCAAATACAAATTCCTAGAGGAAATGTGCCATATGAATTAATCACCTGCTTTAAGCTGGAGCATTTATTCAGTCAGTCTAATCAGCAAGGGAATGATCTCCTGAACTCCTCATACCTAAATAAAAGAGAGCAAGAATTGCAGCATTGACCTGGTTATAAATATTTTGGAAAGTGGGGAAGTTAATGGAGAGAAATAAGGCTTTGTCTACTCTAGCGAGCGCAGTGCAGGACTTCCTAAGCTTGAAGACTGTTGTGGTTTAACCCCAGCCAGCAACTGACCCCCACACAGCCACTCACTCACTCCTCCTGGTGGGAAGGGGGACAGAATTGAAAGGGTAAAAGTGAGAAAACCTGTGGGTTGAGATGAAGGCAGTTTAATAGGTAAAACAAAAGCTGTGTGCACAAGCAAAGCAAAACAAGGAATTCATTCACTGCTTCACATTGGCAGGTGTTCAGCCATCTCCGGGAAAGCAGGGCTCCATCATGCATAATGGTTACTTGGGAAGACAAAACACCATCACTCAGAACGTTTCCCCTTCCTTCTTCTTCCCCCAGCTTTATATGCTGTCATGACATCATATATGATGTCGTATGGTATGTGACAACCCTTTGGTCAGATGGGGTCAGTTGGCCCGGCTGTGTCCCCTCCCAGATCCTTGTGCACCCCCAGCCTCCTCACTGATGGGGCAGTGTGAGGAGCAGAAAAGGCCTTAACTCTGTGTAAGCACTGCTCAGCAACAACTAAAACATCCCTGTGCTAGCAACACTGTTTTCAGCACAAATTCAAAACATAGCCCTATACCAGCTACTATGAAGAAATTTAACTCTATCCCAGCCAAAATCAGTACAAAGAGCCAATAAAACCAATACTAGTAGCCAGGGCACTAAGTCCACCTTCCTCAGAACTGCATCACATGGATGTCTGAAAATTGTGTAGGCAGACTGGAACAAAAGCTTATTATTTTGGATGGTGGGTGGCATGAACATGGCTTCTAGATTGACTCTGGGTGTCTGGGTTCCTCAGTCCCCAATACAGGTATTAGCTTAGCGCAGGCACGCCTGGCTCCACTGTCTCCACTCCCACCATCTTCATCACACAATGGAAAGCTTCGAGGAGTGTAGGAGTTCTTCAGCATCCAAGATAAGTGGCCTAGCACCTTTCAGGCCATGGTCCCTAAATTGCGTGGCAGAGCAATGCTTAGAGAAAGTGGGTTATCCTTCTCCTTTCTGATGATTTTGTTGTTCCTGCAGCTAATCTAGCATTCTGACAAATCCTCTCAGTGGCTGAAGGGAGGCATCACTGCAGAAACACTGTGGTGGGTTGTTTTCATAATACCAACCATCCAGATATCCCTCAGAGCAATGCGGCAAATCACCTGGACAGTATGTGCTTACCTTGTGTCAACCATACATCCCAACACATCTGACAAGACCAAAAAAACAGTAACCTTTCAAGTGGGAAATGGGATTGGGAAGGGTAGTGAGGAGAGTATGAACACAAGAAGTTTCAGCATGAGACTTAAAATCAAGTGGAGAACTGAAGATACTCAGAGAGAAGTTCGACTACTGCTGCGCGTTACAGGTATTACACAGGAGAAGGTTTTTGCCTGCAGAATATCAAAGGAAAGGTTGGAATGAAAGCCAGAGGACCAAAGAGGAGAATTTACATTTGAAGCAGGTAGCCCGATCCCAAAAGGCTGCCTGAAAAAGGCTAGAGGGGACTTTTAATCTGATTTTCTAAGGAAATTATATTTATGCAATCACACTGTCCCTGTGCACACACCTCTATGTTCTCCAACTTCCTTCCCTCTTATAGCTGTGTGAAAAAAATGCAGTCAGATTTGGCAGTAGAATGGAGCTATCAAAAAGATAAACTTCCCAGTAGCTTCATAGAAGTAGGTGTTCAGGTGAAGGAGGAAGAAAAAATACAGTTTTCTGACTACAAGAAAGGATGCAGTGCAGAAGAGCTCATTGTTAGACATGAGAGACTACCTATGGGACAGCTATCTTGAGACACAAGGGTAGCCTTCCTTCCTGCCTGCTCCCACATCAGCCTTTAAAACAAGGTGACAATTTTGACCTGGACCCAGAAATGCAGAAGGAGATGCAGGAGTTTATTCCAGGCTGGGTTAATACTGACTGGGATTTTTTGTGCACTAGGTTCATAGATTTTAAAAGCCAAGAGGATTGGTAAAACCTTGATGGACTTAGACCTAAGTCGATATGACAAAGGGCAAGAAACTTTACCTTAATCATTTCTTCAATAAGAGTAGGTAGGTCAGGTCACAGAATAGTCTCAGGAGGGTAAGGAATTGTTATACTCTAGCTGTTTTCAGGGAACATGACAACTAGAAAGAATTTTCACAGTGAATTTACAGTAGAAATCATGGATTTGGCCATGAAAAGTTATTCGTATAATTAGTTGACTTCACTGAGTATTTTCAGCTCTTATTCTAGGGTCAGCTTATTCCTCTGTCTGAGAGGGAACCAACTGACTTATTCTTGGAAGTAGCATCAGAACAGCAGGGTGATGAGAGCGTAGGGAATGAGTCACCAACTCTTCCGTTAATGCTTTTATATTTTAAATAAATAATCAAACATTCCCTGGATCACAGCTTTAACCAAGGGATCCTTCTTCCAAGGTAATGATCCCACCCTCTCCGTTCACTGCCATGTTCCCTCTTTACAACTTGGCTGGTGGTCCTGGTATCCAGAATAGTCCTGAGGTGCTATAACCAAAGGCAGGAGCTCTGGAGAAAGCAATACATCCTTCACTGAATGACATGGGCACCTCTTTGTGCCTGATTTTCAAGCGACAGGAGTGAGATACCAGACCTACAGATCAAACCATGGAAAGCCAGACTTCTACCTGTGTTAGGGCGATGTTACATCGTTCTTTAATGCAAACCTTTGTTACCTCTTATTTGACCTCCTATTTTTTGTTGCATGGGATTATAGTAGTACAGCGAGGTTTATTTTTCAAAAGTATTTCTCTCAAGCTCATCCACACATTTTCCATAAATATATTTCCTTTCCTTCCCATTTTTGTCTATGCAAACAGACTCTTTCCCTCATCTCAGTTTAAATGAGGGTTTTGTTAATTGGCCCAGGGTCAGACCACACTGTTTAATCTCTGCATTAAAGGGGCTAAAGAAGTATGCATCTTCAGAGGCATGCTGTTCTGTGTGGCACAGAGCTGTTCTCTTAAAGATAAACCGGCTCCACTTGAACACCATACCTCAAGCTCACCACATTTTTGGGAAAAGAATGAAAAAAAATTACAACTGTGCCCCCCCCACACCTTTTTCTTTTTTTATTGTAGCGGTTTCTTATTCAATCATCTTCATGAAAGTGCCACGCATTTCAGCAGTCTGGCCGCTCTTAAGACTTCCAAGGAGGATTGGAATGAGCCTCATGGGGAAGGTTAGAAGCAGGCTAGAATGCTGAATTTTGGCAGTCTCATAAAGGAGAGGAAGAAATATGTACCTACTTGGGGGTAATTTGGAGTTAAGAATAATTTGGGGCCTTTGTAAACAATAGCATCTTAAATTGGTTTCCACAAAGCTCTTTCATTTTTCACTAAAAGCTTTTCAACATCAGATCATTTCAGTACTGAATGCACTGCAATTCCCCCCCTTTCCCCCTCCCCTTGTTCTCTTAGTAACTTTTGTTCATCAAAAAGCATTTTTCTACTTTATTTTATATTTCAAAACTTGTTATTTTTATATCTCAACCTTCATCTCTAATTTTGCTTCTTTTGGTCTAGGTATGAGCAAGGGATTCTATTATGGGAAAGAGGATGCACTTAAGTAGTATTAAATCTCTCGTCTGAATAGTTATTCAGAATAGAAACATGCTTCTCACACTTCGTGTGTTTAATTAATAGTTCTATAAATAAATTCATTGCAGTGCTAGTTTTACAGTAATGTAAATCAGCCTTGAACATTGCAGAAGCAAGAAGCAAAGGCCAGAAAATATTATTTGTCATAGTACTTTAAGACTGGTTTCAGATCTCAAACACTTTCAAAGTAGCGCACACCCACTAAGATTTAGATAGGGAGAGGTACCTAAAATAAGTTTCTCCTTCTTATATTCAGATGCCTACTATAACATTACCACAATTATGTTTAACATCGTAAAGAAAAACTGACCTGTCATCAGGGATTGCTAGTCAACAACCTCCAGACAAGAGAGAGAGGTCACACTGAGATTGCCTTCTGCAGATTATTAACCCAAATTTCACAGCCAATTGCCTCAATATCTGGAAAAGGAGTCAGTGTCTGTCAGCCTTTGAAAACCAAGATCTTGATTTGAATTTGTTTCTCTGGAACAGTAGTGTTCACAGAACCTATTGCAGAAAACCTGTACACAGCCCTGGACCTAGATCCTCAAAGATGTTTTGGAGACTCATGTCCACACACTTCAGCAGAAGACAGGGCCCTAAATATATTTATGGAATTGCGGTTACACACCTGAATAAAAACCATATTCAGAGAGGCCGCTAAGAACCCAGCCACTGATATGGGATCTTTTAAGTTTTAATACCTGTTGTAATATATACAAAACAATTTGGGGTGAGCGAAAAGCATAATCCCTGTACAAAATAGATCAGGGAACAGAATGGAGGTGAAGCAGTCAAATGTGTAATGGGTTGCACAGTCACAGGATGAAATAAATGTTCACATAGGTATTAACTGTCCTTGACCCCCGACAAAATGCAGTGCAGGCAGATCACAAAAGTAAATAACACACTTAATCTGCAACCAGAAAAGAGAACAATTCACAAAGTGCTGTGAATTAATAAACAGGGAATGTGTGAAAGGGCCAAAGCAGTATGGGACAAAACTCAAACATTATTACATAGACTTGTCTTGGGCCAGATCGCGAGCTGGTGCAAGTGGCAGTAGGTTTAGTCATTTGAGCTGGCTGATTGAGTTTACAAACTGCCATTTTTTTCCCCATGAGACATACTTCCTCTCTTTACCTTTTTTTCTTGTTTTTATTTTACAGTGACTAGATTTCCTCCCCTGTGTGTCTGAAATCAGCATCTTGTCACAGCTTTCAATCACGCTTATGTGTGTGAACGTAAAGAAGAGTTTTTCACAGCCAAACTTGGAAATGAGAACATTTTGAAAACCAAAAAACATTTAGCTGTTATATTCCTGTGTTCTTTGCTATTGACAATGATATTTGTCTTACCTCTGCCAACAGAGTTTCCCCTGCAGTGAATTCATAATCGTGCATTACAGAAATACAGACGTTGGTGATAGAGGAGGGCAAAACAAGATAGTTCCCTTTCTTGTGAGTGTTTTGTCAACTCTAGCACCAAATGACTCAAGTGACAAGGCTTCAACCGCACCCCTTGGGACACTATTCCACAGCCCAATACATCTCACTGTCAGGATATTTGCACAAAGATTCAGTGAAAAAATTACTCTTGCAATTCCACCCCATTACTCCTAGTTACAACCCTGTCTGCTGTACTACGTAATTTCTCTCACCTGCCTCATGTCAATGTTGTGGTATGTTATCCTGTCCCCTCTGCCGAGACAAACTCATTTAGCTACTTAGATCTTTCTTCATAAGTCAACCCCTCCTGACTCCCTCGATCATTTTTGTTGCTCTTCTCTGAACTGCCTTCAATTTATCAGCCTTTTTTCAAAGCAGTGCTGCTTAGAAATGAATGAAGCAAAGACCACAATCTCCTGCTTCACCAGTTCCACTCATGTAAATAGGAACAATTACAACCTGCTGGATGGCTGAGACAGAAAAAAACGTAAATGGGAGAAATAATTCTATCTATACGGAGCTGATTTTAAAAAAAAGAAATTGTATTGAAATTTTGTTTCATTGGAACTTGTTGCTTCAGTGTGTGTATATAAAGGAGGCAACTGCATTTCCCCAAATTTTTTGGTAAAACTGTATTCGCTTTCTGCCAGATCTCCAGCATGGTCTTCACCTATCCAGCCTGTAAACTAAAAAGACACTGAAAATCCTCTTCATGGGCAAATTTCAAATTTGGGGCTTTTATTTCTAATTGAAATTCAATCACATTTGGAAATCCATATGAAGATTATTTTTCTTTCATTCCTTGTGAAATGAGGATGATGTCTCAGAACAGTAAGCATGCAAATAAAACACATGAAGGTAAAACCCCAGTTTGGCCTTTATCCAACAAAGACTAAATAACACTACACAAATACTTTAAGTTAAATACATACAAAGGGTCTTCTGATTCCATGTTTCTGAATGAATTTACATTAGACCCGATCCATTTGAGAATTAGTCACCAACACGAAAGCCTTTTGTTAATTTTTGTACGCTGACAGCCATTTCCTATTCCTTGTGACAGGTAGCATGTGACGACTTCTTAGACCGGCAGCTCCTAACTTCCCGTCTTAACTGGGTGAGCAGAAATACAGTAGAGCTACATGAAAAAGCCTAGACACCATCAGGGCTGTAAAGAAGAACCGTACTTTTATAATCCTCAGAAATTTTTTGAGTGCATTCATATAATCACAGAATAAGGAAAATCAGCTGCAGTACTTTATTTTAGCTGAGATTCTAACAATTTACATGAGTTTTTGCCTGAGAGAAATGACTGTGGGAGGAAACAGGTGGAGAGATGCCAGGCTGCTGGTCTCCACACGTGAGACTAGAAAGCTGGAGACAGAAACATAACTTTGTAAACATTTTTATGAATAAAAAGCCAAGCTAAGAGTCTTGTGAAATTATTGTACAGCAATAACATTTAAAGCAGGATTATTTTTTCCCTGTCAAGTACAAATTGCAGTTTTTACTTCATCAGCCCATCACCATCACTACTTATATTCGACTGAATGTAAAAACTTCTTTATATGTACAATAAATTGTACAATACAGCCTATATTCCGCATGGAAATTCCTGAGTGAAACGAGTAATAGTATTTGGCTTTTTCAAAATCCTTGTATAAAACTATCAAAACAAACACTTAAAAAGTGAAGAATCTGAAAAAAAAATAAGAAAATAATCATAAAATGGTTAAAAAATAAAGTGGGGTAAATTTTTACTGGGGAGGGTGAGGCTAAATCTGTATTGAGCTATACGTCTCACAAGCTGCAGCTTTTGGCCAACACATTTCTTAAAAAAAAAAAAAAACACCACAGAAAACCAACAATAAACAAATCAAAAAAGAAACTCCTCTTTTTATCCAGGCTAGAAGTTTTCAAGTCTGATTTCACTGTGTTTGTGCAAGAAACAATCTTCCTCTGGCAGCTGGCTATAGACGAGGTGACATAGTAGGTCTCTTCCAGCTTCATTTATCTTTCAGGCATGTCATGAGCTTTTCATCATCATTTCTGAATTATCCAGTGATCAGCATTAGTTCCAAACAACCTCACATGGTCCCCAGTACTTTTCTGTACAGGCTGAATTTCTGCTTCATGTCACTAACTGTCTTTATTGATTGAGGAAGACAGACATGGCACCAGCCGTTGCCCCTCTCCATTCAGAATGACCAACGAAGCCCCGTGAAGTGCCTCTGTAACTGGCAGACATAAAAGCATTTGTCCCCAGCTCGTGACAGGTACACCTCTGAGAAAAGGTGATGTTGCATATTCATTCACCAGAGGTCAGCGTGAAAGATATAAACAGAATGTATTTATATGTATAATGCTCCAACTTTCTAAGGCATTATTTAATCTATTTCCTTCATGAGTATGTATTGTGTTGAATATGTATGGATCTGCATAAAGCATTTCTGGAGTCTTCTCCTCTAAGAGGTCAGGGTAGTAACCTTGCATATACAGAAAACAGCAATAACAACCACCACACTTTATTAATATAGTTTCTAGCTTGAAAAGAGATGAAAGAAAAAGCCAGGCTGCTGTGAAGGAGATGGGAGAGCTGAAATGAGAGTGCCGGACCAGGATTAGAGAGCCAACACCACCCTGGGCTTCTGGGGACAGGTGACATAATTGTAAAATTTTGAAAGCAGCCACCGAATTTTGAATATTGACTAGAGATAAAAGCAGTCTGGCTCCCAGACATTTGTGTAACTCCTCTTAAGCCGAGTGGCCCTCTACTCAGAACCTCTGAAAAGTTCCTAAAACATATATGAAGTCTGGCACACACAGGAAAAGGTTTAAAAAATATCCAGATGGGCACAGCTGAAAATCTAGGCATTCCTTTTCTGCATTCTTCTTTTCCCAAAAGCAAAAGGTATGACTGTACTTTACAGAAGATATTCCATAAAGTTCACAGGTGGTGGAAAACAGCTTTTTACAGTGAAGGACTGTTCACAGAGTGCGATTTAATTATAGTCTCCTACTCCAAAAAGGGCTTATTATCAGCATGCTCTTTTGGCTGTGCACTGTTGCCCCACCAGCCAGACCATGTTGTCTCATGGAAGGTGAGGTCAGGACTCAGTGCAGCAGCAGAATCCATCTCGATCCCTCTCCTTCGCAAGACCAGTCTCTGGGGCAGCAAGGTAAAGGAGCCATGCCTGTTATGAGTGAGAGCCTAGTAACATCTGAAAAACGCTCGTCTAAAGAAGCAGGAACCTGATCCTTTCTAGTTTGGTAGACTTTCTTTAAAGACGTCTAACATAGTGACTGACTTCTCAGTCTGACAGATAGGACAGAAGATATATTAGATGCTTGCTAGATATGTGGAAGAGTTAAGCCTAGGCAAAAAGGAAAGCATGAAGGTAAGGTTGCGAGGAGAAAAGAAAAATTAACGTGGAAGATCTGGGCAGGATATGTAGATGGAGAGAAGAGAAGCAGATATTATTGCTCTAAAAGTATATGGAACTATGTCCAAAAGTCACTGTTCCGGTTGTGGCCCAGCTGTTTTGAACGTCAGACAAACACAAAAATAACCTGTGTCCCAGAAAGGGTACAGTCTAAAAGAGGGTAGTGTATTACAAATGTCTTACAAGCAGAAAGGAATGAGGTAGCAGCTGCCATTTTGGTTGCTCATTTTGCCTTGTCATTGTGGTGTTTATTGAGGGGCTGGGAACATTCACTCTTGTAGTAATATTTTGTGTGGTTTGTGACACTTTTGAAGACTTAAAATAAAAAGAATTCTCACTCTGAGTGGAATCGAACGAAATTTTCCCATCCCATTTTAATTTTTAATCTCTCTGAGACCGAGGAGGTAGAAATCTTAAAAAGAAGGCTTGTCCTTTTCTCACTTGGACTTAACAAAACTAAGAATGCAAAAAATATTTTGAAAAACATTCTTTCAGAATATTTGAAGGTGATGGGGTTTATTTGTTTTCAAGTTGCAGTTGCCTGTGAAAGGTGTTTGCACCATTTTACAACAAACTCAAGCCTTCTGTGACAGCAAAGAGACTGTCCATTAGCATTCTGAATGGACTTGAGAAGGATGACATTACAGTATTGGAGGTCACCGCGATGGTCATTTCAAGCAATAATAAGAGACATTGGAGGTGATGGAGTTGCAAAAGCTGACAAAACAGAATGCAATCAAGAAAATCAATGAAATAAAGACTGCAATAATAATCAGGGGTGTTAAAGCACCTGATAGGTCACAGGTCATGAAATTGGACTATGCTCTTTGATGCAGGCAGGAAGAAGTCATTAGAAATGTCAGCAATGTCACAGAAATGTCAGAAATGTCACACTTAGTTGTGTGAAGAGAGTTTACAATGGAAGTGGAAAAGAGAAAATCCACATGATAGTAATAAGCAGTATATTCAAGTTGTCTGGAAGTGATAGAAGAAAAAAATGGTGAATAGTTTGAGTACAAACCAAGGGTCAGTGTTCTGAGGTAGGTGAAAACTAAACGGGGACATAGCCATAGAGGTACTGAAGAGAAGATTTCTCTTAAAATATGTCAAATGAAAGGTTGTTGGTAGAGAATGGCACACAAAAGAACAGCCCCTTAGATTGTAGGGAGCAGGTGTCTTGTCTCGCAGTATACTTTTTGTAGGCTCAAGCATGTCAGTGCACAGAAAATAATGTATCTAGTGTGTGAGTTATATTAATACCTATGAAACTCTGTCACTGCAAATCACTGCATTACCAGTTTACATATGCAGCAGTGAAGTTGGTCACGTCTATCCTTACATTTTGTTTAACTTCAGTTAAAAAAAAATATTAGAAATAGTTGTCTGTCAGCTCCAACTGTAAATACTAGAAACATTTCCTCTACTCATTGTCCACAGTTGCCATTTGATCTGGTCATGAAAATTAGAGTGTCCTGTAAGGAAAGAAGGCAATGTTGGGAGCAGAACAGGAAGTAAATGAAGGGCACTCCACCACTGGGAAAGGAGTCAGTGATTAGAATCTCCTGAAAAATAGCCAGCTCTTACTCAGTTTCATTCAAGCAAAATAGTATTAGCACAGAGAATATGGATCCAGAGTCTGGTATATTTCTCTTTCCCTGTCACAGGAGATTTTATACCCTTTTCAGATGAAGCTATAATCCATTAGAAATAAAATGTGCTTGGAAAGACATAGTTTGAAAATTGTTTTAATGAAAGTCTGTTTTCCAGCACCACAAAATGCAGCATTTCTTTCATTCACAGTAAAACCATAAAATAAATGGTATATGTATGAGCTCCTCAGTATCACTATTTTGAATTGGCCGTTCTTAAACAGGAAAAGTTATTTTAGAGCTCCTCTTGCTCAGAAAACTACCTTACTTTGATAACATACAGAGTAGCTGGTACTGATTTAGAAAATCATACCATAAATGCAAGGAGAATTTTTAACTTGATTATAGCAGTCTGTGTTTTAGATTAAACTTATCTTTAACAACAATTTATGTATATATACATTATTTGTGTTACTGCAATCTAGAATTTATAGGATCCTAGAACAAAGATGGGTACTGCCCCAAGAATTATGTAATTCATGCAAAAGGTGATAGAAAACAGATAGCTACAAATAGAAAGTTAGAAATGCACAGAAGTTTTGAGAGTATACAGTAAGCATGATGGAAGAGAAACAAACACTTCAGCATTAGCAGCATAAGAAAGGTGATTTATGTGGGGGAGTATGATTCAGAGGAACAAAATGTGTTATCGTTTTTTACAGGTAGTTTCTCCCACATACAAAGGACAACATAGGAGATAGTCCCAAAATGCTGTTTGACTGTGTAATAAGTGAATGAATAACCAGTCAGTGACAGTAAACATCATCAGCCAGACCCAGGAGTAAAAAATTTAACCGAAAAAAAAGAAAAGACAGCCCATAAAGATTCTTGAAGATAGAGATGGCAAGTGTGCTTCAGACTGAGCAACCATCAGGGATACTGAAAGAGAGGGGATAGGGGATGGTTCAAGACACAAACTAAAACAAAAACTTTTATAGGAGCAGAATTCAACACCAACATGGCTGAGGCAAGGTCATATCTCCCAGCCAGCAAAAGCATCCCATTTTAATTAATGCACGAGAGCCTTTAACAGAGTTTCAGTCATGTGCTTGAAGGCTATGGGGGAAATAATCTCAAAGATGTTGCCATATCCCAGTTGGAAGAGCTTAGAGAGACATTCAAGTCGAAGTTAATGCCCAAGTTACACACCTGAGTGATAGGCAGTGTGATGATGCAGTGCTGAAATGTCAAAATGGAAGATGGAGAAGAAGAGCTCTGGGATAAAAACTAAAAGCTCTCTTTTGACATGGAATCTGCAGTTAGACAACCATAAGGACTGTCAAAAAGATAGGTGGGTCTGCTAGTTTTGACATTCTGGTTAGGCCCAAGGCAGGTTGACCGTCCTGCACAGAGATCATTGCTGCAGCCAGATGCCCAGAAACAAAATGCACAAGAGAGAAAACTGAAATTGAGAGCAGAGATTTTGTTAAAAAAGAAGCAGCAGAAGATGACAGAAACATACAACTGAAGTTAGATAAGCTTTACATCTTTTTCCTGAAATTCAATTCATTTAATGCTGAAGCATGTTAAAAAGTTCTCCCTTGGATAGAGGCCAGAACATTTGGTATCTTTCAGGATGAAGTCATTAGTTAAAATACTAAGGTTCTAAAGAAGTATCAAATAAAAGAGTAATAAAGTGACAGAGAAATATCTCCTTGGAAACAAATTCAAATTAAATTCTTATAGCCTATACAAATATAGCATACAGTAGAGTTCTTAGCCACTGCAGGCTGCAAAGCAAATTTTCTAGCTATCTGAATCTTGAACTATGATCAGGAGCTGACAGAGCAGAAGCTGACATTTTAAGCCACGAACACAATGCAATTTTCCTCTCCTCATGCCTTCTTTTTTTCTGGCTGTTGATTTTGTTTATATTCTAAAATGAAATCGTTGCCTTCCTTAAATTGGCATTTTGTTTGAAGTTTTCCTTTTGAAATAAATATTGGCTGACTGAGAATTATACTGCAGATTGCTGTGCATTTTTGTTAACCCCCAGACCTGTTATTTTCATACTACTTTGGAAGTTTCTGAATTTTTTAAGTGTCAAACCACATAAATTTCAAATGTCCCTTTAAGGTATTTAGACACTTTTCTCATTATTGATGATGAGTTAAAATCATTTTTGGAGGGCACACTATATGGGTTTATCTATCTCATTTACCCTGGATATGAGTTTGTTACATTCCCAATTTTATAGGCAATAATGCAGCTGTGCTAGGCATTTGCCAATTGTCACTATGTCTTTTTTTTTTTTTTAAACTTCTGTGCTAAAGGCTATGAGGATTTAACTCTCCAACTACTCGCTGGAATGATACCTTTTGTCAAAATACATAGAGCACTATATCTAGGGAAGATCAGAGTTTCCAGAATATTATAGAACGCTTACGTTACCCAGTAGGTTATTTTGCACTCTTGACTACTTGTCCTTATACCTAGATTTGGGAATTGTCTTTCATTTTTTTCCAATACAAAATGACAATTAACTGAGCTACTCTTTTTCCCAAGGAAAATTTCCTCAGGAGAAAAAGAACCCCATTATGAAGATGAAATTTATGGTCTAAATGAGGAAGGAACACAGACTACTCTTGCTGACAGCAGGAACCTGAAAGAGGATTACCCACAGCTCAGATGAGTGCCTTAATCTCCAAGCTATGAAGGCAGCTCTTCTCACATTCCCTGGCTGGAGTGCTCTCAATTTGCATAAACAGTTCAGTAACTAACAGGACAGCAGGAAAAAAATTAGGCAGCGCAGAAACACTCACCAGGGTCTAAGCACTGGAGTTCATTTCCTTCCTTTCCATGACTACATTTTAAGGCTTTCACTTCATTCTAGAAAGAATGAAAATAGGGTTAAAATGCTTGTGTGTGTCACAAATTCTTGACTATTTGTGACTGCTGTCATTCTCCAAGCCTTTTAACTCAATCTAAAGGCATAAATGAAGAAATATGCACCGTATTCAGGAATATATTTAAATACTTAAAACCAAGTTTGAACTTGTGTCGTACTGAAGCCAAAGGAACACAGACCTGTACATAAATGCTTTTCCAAATAGTTACATGAGAGATGTTAAATCTGAAACATTTCTGAGAACAAAAGAGAAGAAACGGTAATCCACCTATCCTTATTGAAGTCAAGGAAATTAGAGTCACCAAATAACAGAGGCTGAGATTCCTGTGGTTTACATAGGTCGCAGCAGTAGGGCATAAAATCTTAAATGGCTTATTCCATATTTGTACAGAGAAGCATTATTTCCATACTTGACAGTCACAATATGGCTATAATAACTTAAATAATGCATGTAAGGTCCAAATTCCAAGCATTTATGAGTGTATGTTCACTTTATAATCAGTGAAGAGAGAGCACCTCCTGACAGTCCTTTGAACCCAAGATGTGAGGTATATGGTGCATGGTGAAGGTGCCTTTCTCTCTCCAGTGACTGCAGAGGGGGCTGAGGCTCCTTGATTAGACTGAAGTCTTTGATTCAGGCTCTTCTACGAGGTGCCTACCTTCAGGTAGTATAAGCCCTAAAANAAAAAAAAAAAAAAGAAAAGAAAAAGAAAAATATATATCTTCTAACCATTAAAACAAATTAAAAACAGAAGTATATTTTCCTCAAAGATCATTCATAAAATTACCTGAGAGACCACAGTGTTTTAGGTAAGATTTGACACTGTTCGTGAAGACCTAAATAGAAAAATCTGCCACTGACTCCAGGAGATACAGGATCATGCCGCTAAAGAGCCATTCCTAGATTAACAAAGCACGCAAAGGCAATTAATACTAACTTATATCACTAGAAACTACAGTACTGTTTCCAGAAAGATTGCATGCTTGGACTCGCTCCAGCAAATTCAGTTTTCTACAACTTTCCCTACAACCTGTATGAAGTTTATAGTTAAGTCATTAGACTTCACATCCAGTGAAATTGCTTGTGTTAGAACCCTCTAATCCAGACTGAACTAATTGATTATCTTTACCAAGGTAAAAGCAAGCAGCTGCAAAGCTGTAAAGCCAAAGAAAAGATGGGTCAGCATGAGTCACTGGTATTTGCATAATCAATTTTTCCAGTACTAGCAAGTTTCTCAGAATTTTTAGACAAAAACAGTAAGCTACCAAGCTGTCTTTTATATCTACATGACTCAGAGTTTCACCAGGGTGTTGTTTTTCTTTTTTTTTTTTTTTTTTCCCTCCTTTCTGAAACAAGGTTAAGGAAGCAAAAAATAAAGATAGAAAACTCACCATCTGAAATTTTTGGGTTGTGAACAGAAATCACTGATAAAAGCCGATTAAGCCAAATACTGTCATTTCTATTTCTCAGCAAGATTAGAGGTGCTTTCCCACTGACATAGAAGTATGCAGATATTTTTTTACTCCCAATAAAGGCTGCAATACAGCTCTACTTGTATAACTGTAATTGTTTATATTATTTTTACTTACCATCCTGTGGTTCACTAACCAAAAGAGCAGTAGTAAAAAAATCCACCTGTTTCAAGTGCAGTAAATCATCATTTGGTTTACAGGTACTGACTAGCTTAATTTTCACTCATTTAGAAGCTTTCCCTTTTGTAAACACCCAAAGGAATTTCAATAACTAAATTATCAGGAATTATTGTGAGTAGGAGATGGAGAAGCACTTGGCTTACAATTTTTGTTACCAGACACTAACACTAAACCAAAACAGAAATCTGTTTTCCAAAGCTGCATATTTTAAAACTTAATATTTGGTTTCCACATCAAAATGAAATTTCTGGGTAAGTCATTAAAGAGGGGAACTGTCTTACTGTTTTGTTGGTTTTGGTTTTTTTTTCTTTTGGACTGATTTATTTTCCTGAAAGCAGTGCCTCTGCAAAGGAGTGTGAGAGAACAAGGCCATCGCCCAGTTCACTGGACCGCATCCTGTGCAACATATATACTTTAGGCCTAAAACTTCTGCATCCGGTCCAACTAGTCATCGAGCCTCCCACCTCAATGGAAAGAAAGAGGCATTTCCTGAGAGGTACTTATGAAGACTACTCTATACAACCATTGTAGGATGTTGGGAATTATCCTCTGGAGATAGTTGACACACGCTATTTGCTGTGGAAGAATCTCAGACAAAATATTTTGCTTTTCGATAGCTGAAGTTAGATATGATGAATCCCACCATAAACTTTTAAACTGCTAAGTTTATATGAGAAAACAGAGCGTTATGAGGAGAAATATGCTGAAGATGGTGAGTCAGATACTCCAATATACAAGTACACAGGCGATAACCATCCCAAAGTGTTGGAAGCTGGTAAGGATTCCAGTGCAAGTGTAGAGCTGGCTATTAGTTTAGGAACCTGCAGTAGCTTCCACTTGAGGCCATTTCTTGAATTCACACTTCATCCCAGTTTGCATGATTCCTTCGGATTTGCACAGGTGGCAGCATGTAGGGCAGCAGCTATACTGTAATGCCTGACTTAAAGCTGTGTCTACTGTCAAAATTTGAGCCCATAATAATTATCTTGTATGTCAGACTCCGAAAGCAAGTACATGTTCAAAACTTCATAAATATAATAATGCAGTCAAGTGACTCTACACTGAGAAAAATAATACACAGAAGATGTTTCTGCTGCCATTTTTTGTAGAAAGGTTTGTTTGTTTTTTAGGGTTCACAATTCATTAAACTCCATCTGTTGATTTCTTGGGGTTCAAAGGAAATGCCTGATCAAGCTTTAGGAAAACAAAGTTGATACCAGTTTTCACCATCAGAAAATAAAACTTGTAATAGCCTTTGGGACATAATTATCACATCAATCATTGTTTTAAATGCAGAAGACTCTATCAAGCACTGGAAACACGTTCTGTGGCATTTCCCAATCATGAAACACTTTTTCAGAGACAGTAAATCACTTCTCAGCCTTTAAATGTTAACTCTCATCAGTGCCGTGAGTTAAGCAGCAGGACTGACATACATAAACCTCCACGCATTTCCTTTTGGGAGGGAAAATAATTGTACTAGGAAGGAACAGGTCAGAAGGAAGGAAAAATATTCAGAACTGATCAATTTTTTGTAACCTTTCTTTCCCCCTGAAACAGAGGGGGAAAGTACAAACAGGTACTTGCTGCCATGTGGATGTTTTGATAAGAAAAGGCTGTTATCTCAAAGACAGCATGTACAAAGTATAAAGTGGTTTCCAAGGAAACTATTTTTCAAATATCTCTCTTGCCAGAGATTCATTGTTTTTATTGGCATCAATCTCTCTCACACACACCCTTCTCCTTTAACAGGATGATAAAATCCAAATGATTCCAACTTCTGAGTTTTGGGTTTGGCTATCACACCATCTTTAATGATTGACTGCTCACAACAACTCACAGAAAATTGAACACCTACTCCAAATGCTTTGTTAGTGAAGATAACTCAACTGTCCTGATGCAAACAATTCAAATCTAAACATAAGTAGCACTTTAAGTACCTGAGAAAACCCCACCTTTTTACTGGCAATCAAGCCATTTGGAAATGCAGAAAAAAAATCCAAAGTAGACATGCTTTACCTAGATTTTCTCTCATTTCCAAACATTTTGCTTAAAAAACAAAAAAAAAAAAAAAAAAAAGATTTATAACAGCAATAATGGATATATATTTCTGGTTAGCTAATGGCCAATTAGAGCACTAATGACCTGAGGCAAAACCATGGCTTTTTACTTTTTCAAATCAGGTATAATCTGACTTGCAAAGATCAGCAGTTCAAAAGCTACTTGGAGTGATTACACGACTAAATGTACTTCATGGCCATCCATGGAGAAAAAGCTCAAGAACTGAGCTCTGAAAGTGAGAGGCACCTGTCTTCAGATAAGTAATTACTTCTACGCCAAGGTTTATGTCAAATACATTCCTGAATGCTGTCAAGACAACACCATGACAACCACATGAATAAGCCCAACTTCCAACCCAGCAGAAGGCAATGACTTGGGCTTACATTCTGCAGGACCTGGGTGATGTCATTTCATTCCATATTTGAATAAGACCCTGTAACCTTGCAAATAAAATGCTTAAGCACATGCTTAACTTCATGGGTTGACTTGTACACAGCTTTCAGTGGTGTAATGGTTGACTGAAGCCAAGCAGATGGTTATGAGTTTTGTTGGATGGAGGCCTAGATGCTTAGAAAGACGCTGGTGAAGTGTTTTATGACTCTCCTTAAATCATTTTTCCCTTTTATTTTTTGGTTGAATTCTAATAGAGGAAATATTTTTTCTTTAACCAAGTGTGTACCTTCAGACTCAATCAACATCCCTTCATTTTCATCATCTGAAGTGCATTGCTTTGCAAAATTACAGAGAAAAGTATATTAATTTTGTATCAGTAAAATTTTTTTTTAATATAAAATTTAGCATAACCAGATTAGGAAAAAATTGATCATACAAAATTGATCAGATTGTCAGTACTAGCACAGTACTTATTAAAACTAGTTGTCTAACAGGACTTTCTTTGTGCCAGGGATAGTACTAATGCAGAACGAAACACACAGTCTCTGTGCAATGAGTTTCCAGTCTGTACATCAGACAAGAGACAGCAGATGAAACAATCACGTGGGTGAGGACAGGGAAATAAGAAAATATCAGCCAACATGACGGTGGTCTTAACATCTCTGCAATTACATCTTGCAAAGTATTCTTAGCTTTCCTTGCAAAGCAGAAATTGAATAGGCATCTGAATGAACATATGGCTCCAATCTGCTGGGCCACACTTTTTATTTCTATGGGACACTCATATGGCTAGATTTGTGCAGGAGAGTGATAGATTGTATCTTACTGTATAGTCATGATCCATAATTTGAACACAATTTTATTTGTGAATATAAATGACAAATTACTTAATCTATTCATTGACAGCAGAATGCCACACTGTCAAGAGATGTCCACTGAAAAGTTGTGAATTTGCTGCTTATGGAATATTGAAAGAACTCTAATTAGGTATGTTGTTGAACATTTTCTTATCACTGTAATGTCTTATTCTCAAATGAAAAGTCACATAGACTTGGAGAATAGATTAAAAAAATACTAACCACAAGTGATACATGTCTGTGACGGGTTGGCCTCGGCTCACACAGCCACTCACCCTCTCCACCCCACTGTGCCCCAGCAGGATCGGGGGAGAAAATAGAAAGAACAGGAGTAAGAAGATTCATGGGCTGAGATAAGGATGGAAAAATAACTTAACAGTTGCTATTGCAGGCAAAAGAGACTCAGCATTGGGGAATTTAACTTAAATTACTGACAATTAATGTAAATATTTGGGTACTGATTTGGGTATTGTTAAACAGCAACAACAAAAAAGAAACATTTAGACATTTGGGTAGAACACCTTTTCTCCTCCTTTCCCAAGTTCAGCTTTCCTCCAGACTCCTCTCCACCCACCTTGCTGCTGCCACAGGTTATACTCAGCCCCTTCAGCGAGGCAACGGGTGATGGAGATGCTCAGGGTCAAGACGTAACAGTTTCTCTCTGCTGCTCCTTTCTTCTCACTCAGTTTCCACAGACCAACATAGGTCCTCTATGGGCTGTAGTCCTTTGAGGGAGCTCTAGCATGGACTCATCTATGGGTCCCTTTGGGGGGCGGTGTTTGATCTTCCATGGAGCACAACCTCCTCCTCAACCTGGTGTTCCCCCTGCTTTTCTCACCCATTATTTTTTTTCCTTCTTCCTCTATCTGTATGGTGTTTTCTGCTCTTTTGTAAATATGCTTTCACAGAGGGGCCACCAGCTTTGCTGATGGGCTCAGCTGTGTCCTCCAGCAGGTCCATTGCAAAGCCAGCTGCCTCTTCCCACAGAGGCCACCCCTGCAGCCCTCAGTTGCCAAAACCTTGCCACATAAACCCTTTTCAACATAATTTCTAGGTTTCTTTGCCAAAGCTAACAAAAGAACTCAGTCTCGGTGAAGCCAAAAGAGTTTATGTGTGTATATGTGTTTGTGTGTATAACTTTGGCCCCAAGAGTGCTTTGAAAATCCAAGCTCAGGGTGCGGGGGCGGGGGGGTTCATCTGTATTCTGACTTCCCATTGGGTAAGTTCCAAGCAGAAATAAGGTGCAATCGCACTCCAGTCTCTGTGCAAATGAAATTCAGGTATGGGTCCCTTGTGGCCTCCTAAGAGGTACCCAGTGTGGATGATGAGGGTCACACTCCAGCCATGCATTTCATGCAGGCAAATGTCATGAAGCCGGGAGAACAAGCTCAGAGTGGGGTTTTTTTTTGACCTGTTTCAAAATCTGTATCTGGGAACTGTTGCCGTCTGATTGCTGTTGAGTCCTCTCTTATGAGAGTTATGGTCTCCTTAGTCTGGCAGCTCTTCACTACTCCAAGAACACAACTGGGAGGCCACCCTGCCAAGACAAGTGTGAGTCCAAATGGAAAGGAAGATAAACCTTGCAGATTCTCAATGCTATGACAGGGGGGCAGTCCCTTGGCTTGACTTTTCTACAAGAGAAATTGTACAAAGCCCCAGAAACCGTCCTATAGCTTCGCGCATGTGCTGAAGCCCATCACTACAGATCACAAGTCCAATTCCAGATCAGTGTGTCTGCCTCTGTAAGGATTTGATTTCTTTAACAGCCCATCTCATGGCATCTAAAGAGGGAAGAAGCATCTCCTGATCCAGGGTCTGGTATGTAAGCTGGAGACAACACTGTGCAAAGTTCCCACATTTTGGACTTCAGGGGAACAGAATGAAAGTCAGGTTCAATGTCATTACAGATAAATAGAGGCTATTATGATATAAATCTGCTTTTTAATCAGTCTATTGTAATGAGTTGGAAGTATTCTTAAATTACCCCATAATTTATATGTTATTTGCTTAATGAGGTATTTCCTTATGGCTTGTTAATGAGTATTGTCAGGAAGACATCTAAAATGCAGACTCATCTTGATCTTGCAGTATTTCTGTATATGCTGACCTTAATGAAAAGAGGCAGTCGGCCTCTTGCATCTCTAACCCCAAAATCAGCTATATATTTTGTAAAGTTATTGTTGTTGTTTTTAAATTAAAGTTTGTAAAACAAAAAAACAAAAAAAAATTAACATTCTTTTTTAAATTCTTGATAGCATTTTGAAAAGGAACATATAAAGACCTCTTTTATCTTGTTGCTGGCAATCCCTACAAAAATACTTTTGCTAAATTTGGTATTCAGATAAGCCTTTCCTATGACCTGAGAACATCACTAAGACACCAGCACACATGAAACAAAAGAACTCATTACAGAAATAGTTTTACTTTGCCCTCTCTGGCTACTTTTTTACTTCCTCTGATAATACCCGGTTTGACTGCTGTTGTCATTGCTTGGGGATTTTTGTTCATTACTTATTTTTTAAATCCACAACCTTTTTTTTTTTTACTTTTTTTTTTTTTTAATAAATAGCTGTTTCTGCGGGCTCAACTGTCAGATCAGTAGGCTGAGCTGCAACAGGGAAGAGGCTTTGTGCTGTGCCAGGCACTATCAGCAGAGCTTTGAAATGAATTCTTCTTTTTAATGGGCAATACGACTTTAACTTTTCTTTGGCCATACTCTTTTCCTGTTGATTTATTATCTTTGACAGGCTTTTTAGTGCAAGTCACAGTTAGCCACATACAAATCTTAACTGGAAAGGCTCCCCTCAAGTCTGGGAAGAAAACACTCCCCTTGGCAGTTCACTTTTTGATTCTCTGCTGAGAAGACTTCAAACCAGGCTTCAAACCAGGCTGTGCCTCAGACTGCTAGTCGTGTGCTTGTGCAGTGGGCTTTGGAGAACAGAAACACTACAGAGGAGTAAGCAGGAAAATATATGTAGGGATAAACTGTTTCCCTTTTAAAGGGTGCATGTATTTATTTTTTATTTGTTTTTTTCTTTTTTTTTAAATTCTCCTTTAGTTTCTCATAATCACTGAAACAAAAGATTTGTCTGCCCTTAAGACAAATACTACCAGCTGACAGAAAAACCCGGTGTGCTGTGATCAGCTGTGGTTCTGCACAAAACTCAAGTCTATGGAATCCTCAGCTGAGGCCCAGGTTNCTTTTTTTTTTTTTTTTTTTTCAAATTATTTAATGGTCAATCCTCTGGTCAGCTGTGTCACTTCTCACAAAGTCCATGCCTTTGCAGGACCTAAACATTAGGAAATCAGCAGTGCTCTCTCCTCTACTCCAGGTAAGCAGGTTTTACATATAGATGAGGAAGAGCGATCCCTCAGCCGCTCCGCAGGACCTTGCCTACATCATCCTTCAAGACAACAAAGGCACAAAGAAACCTAATGGTGCATAAACAGCCAACAAGGCACAACTCTGCCAAAAGACTACCAGGTCCCCCAAAGAAGTGGTGGAACTTGCCCCTAGAACCAGCGCAGCCCCCTCCACGCAGTATGACCTTGTGGGGTTCAGAGCTCCAGCCTCAGCACCAGCCTCTCCAGCCACATGGCAACAACCATAACCCTTCCTCAAGGCACAATCATCTCACTAATCAGACAGAGCACAGCTGATATACTCCTGGATATCTGCTCTGTGCATCCCCAAATTACCCCAGAGAAAGAGCAATGAAAACAAGTGAGCAGAGTCACACCACATCCTGCTATTGATGGGAGGAACAAGGGTCACATCCCGCATAACAGGGATGCCCCTGTCTTAGGCTGCCGATGCCAGGCTAGTTGAAACAAAATGCTATGCATTTCTCTTAAATGCTCCTTTTTTTCACAAGGCTTTCTTTTTGCCAGAGCTGAACTCCCTGTATGTTGTGCAAAATTCACAGATCACTCTTCTTCCAAGAGTCAAAAGCATCCTCCCCCTCCCAAACTGTCATAGCCACACTTGGGGATTCGATTTTATTGCAAGGTGTGTAACAGACAAAATTGGAACTGATGTATATTACTTTTGAGGATGCTAGTCCCATTTCCAGTAATTACTGACAGTCCCTACAGTAGTTACACCAAGTCTACGGAAATACATCCAAATTTAAGTGTTGGTGAAATTAAATGTGATATTCACATTCTTCTGCATTTGAGGAAGAAAAAAAAAAAGGGGGAGGGGGGAACATGGGAAAAACAACACAGGAAAAAAAAACCCACACAAAACCCCCCTAGTGAATATTATTCAAGCAGCCTAAAGCCATAAACACTGAGAATCACAGGAGGATGTGATTCAGCCATTTACAGTTTAGCAATGGGTGTGGTTTTGCTCTAATACATTGTATTGGGACTCAATGCAAATTACCTGCTTTCAGATGCATACATTTTGCAATTCTTTAGAGTGACTGGCTTAAAATGTGGAACAGTTATCTCTGTATTTCATGCCTACAGTATATCAATTTCTGTTTTGTGGAATTTGTTTCAGGGTGTTTTTTTTCTAACCTCACAAAAGAGCCAAAGAAATCTGGAAAAGTTTCTGCCTGAATCCAATGGTACACCAGCTAAATAAAAAAAGGAGGATGTTTTATTGCATTATGAAAAAAAAAAAGATTGGGGGGAAGGGGGGAGTTATGACTTCTCTGAAATGTCCATAAAAAATTCCTAAGTTGCCTGCTGCTAAAATATACCCAGACTCGAATAATGTGGATACAACAGACAGTGCAAGGACACAGGAGATAGCTACCATATATATAGGCATGCAGTAACAGTCAAAGGGGTCTCACAGAGCAGTTACACCTGACAACTGGCTGACGGGGTATTTACAACGTACAGAAAATTTGGGACGAGCAAGAGGATTCAAACTTTAACAGGAAACTCTGGCCTTTTCTGAAGTTTGGAAATTAGCAAGTCACTTAGAAAAGAAGAGCGTTCTTGGATACTAATGCATTTCTTATTTATACTTAGAACCAAAGCACAAGTGACAGACCATGAAAAAGCTGCTCTTACAGTACAATCACCCAGATCTGAGACAGCTAGAGCAGAAAACTGGCAAGAAAGTGAGTATATCTTCCTCTCCTCCTTCCCTCTCCCCCCATTACAGTGACAGCAAAGTGGAGATGGTTTAGTGAGGATACGCACTGCCGCACTGCAGCCAAGGAACATAAACAGAAGAATTGAAGACCTTCTGTCTCCAATGGGGCTAAAAAAAGATAGCTTGAGAAGAATATAAGAACAAGGTAGCTATAGACTGATAATTTCCCAGAATCCTTCCCCAGCATAGAACAATTTATGGCTCGGGATTTCTTCAGCTTTTTTTGTAAGACAGTAAGCAGAAGGCTGTTTTCTGCAGCGCTGTGTACAAGATGCAGTGGGTAATGCCCCCACCTCCAGACTGCTTCTCTTTCTATGATAGCCCACCCTTTGGCTATCTTCATGACCCAGTGCCCTCCCGCATCTTTTCCTCTGGCCTTGAATCCACTTTCACGCACACTGCAGAAAGTCCTGTGCCATATTTCCTTAGTGCCTGAGAACTCGATAAGGATATATGCATTTGTTTAGTCTCAGAGCTTTTGTGGGGGAAGGTATAAAACAGACATAAGGTTACAGACTTCGCCATATAGCTATCCAAGTGTATCAACAGGAACTTGGAGCAGTAGATGTATATACAGACTGATCCACAAAAACAGTGGATGATGTACAGAGCTTTCACACATAGTTATTTTAGGGGTTATTTCATAGAATCATAGAATGGTTTAGATTGGGAGGGACCTTAAAGATCATCGAGTTCCAACCCCCCTGCCATGGGCAGGGACACCTCCCACCAGACCAGGTTGCTCAAAGCCCCATCCAACCTGGCCTTGAACTCCTCCAGGAATGGGGCATCCACAACTTCTCTGGGCAACCTCTTCCAGTGTCTCATCACTCTCACAGTAAAGAATATCTTTCTAATATCTAATCTAAATCTAACCTCTTTCAGTTTAAAACCTTTACTCCTCATCCTTTCACTACACTCCCTGATAAAAAGTCCCTCCCCGTCCTTCCTGTAGGCCCCCTTTAGGTACTGGAAGGCCGCTATAAGGTCTCCCCAAAACCTTCTCTTCTCCAGAATGAACAACCCCGACTCTCAGCCTGTCTTCATAGGGGAGGTGCTCCTGCCCTCTGATCATCTTTGTGGCCCTCCTCTGGACTCACTCCAACAGGTCCGTGCCTTTCTTATTTGGGGGCTCCAGAGCTGGACAAAATACTCCAGGTGGGGTCTCACAAGAGCAGAGTAGAGGGGGAGAACAACCTCTCTTGTCCTGCTGGCCAACCAAAAGATCTATAGTAAGCCAAAAGATCTATCATAAGTCAGCAAAGGTCAATCAGAACTGGGGCTGGGGTACCATGGAAACACCAGCTCAGCACTGAAGGCAGCTCAGGCAGTGAGAAGAAATGCTAGAAATTATAAGAAAAAGAACAGAGAACAAAATAGAAAATGTCATGCCAGATTGCACCCATACCTTGACACTTTTTGTTCCCATGCCTGCAAAACACATGCACAAACAAAAAAGTCATAGCACTGTAAAAGGCTCAGAGGAAGTCAACATGGAAATCCAAGGTACAGAATTACTTCCACCCAAAGGACAGGTTGAACTCTTCAGCTGGCAAGGAGATGCCCTGCAGTAAGATACAACTGAGGGGTTCAAAAATCCAGAGTTTCCAAAAGGCCAGACAAAGACTGGACCTTCACTGTCTCCTCCAGTACAAGAAATAGGGGCCATAAGATGAAGCTAATGGGAGACAGTTAAAAGTGAAGGTAAAGACATTTTTTCTTGCAACATATTACAACTGATTGGTGGAACTCCTTGCCAAAGGATGTCAACATGTTCTCCTGCACTTTGTTCATTGACAGGCAATGGGAAAGAGGAAAGGAGCAAGAAAGATGGTTAGAAAAACCTCTTCCCCTCCCAGGCATTCTGCTATAGGAAATGGTAACAGGGGAATACTGTGGAGGGAGGTAACACTATGGCTTTGCTTGACCACTTGGTATACCTTAGGAAGGCAAAGTTAGAGAGAAAGGAGTCTTCAGAGTTGAATAACCAAGTGCACATCCATATCCAGGTACTCAGGGGTGCAGAATCCCTCCTCTACAAACTCACTTTTGGAGGTGGCAATTTTGTCCCAGAGAAAATACAGTCCTTGGATGAGGAAGAAAGAGGCTTATTGCCATGAACAACACCACTCAGTGTCAGATCTCAGCCCTAGCAGCCCAGACGTGCTGAAAGGATGCCAGCACACTGGGACACTGCCTCTTACTGCTGACAGGAGACAGCTGCACGGATCCCCCGGCTCAGGCTGGATGCTTTCCACCATTACAGACAGGGAGTGAAAGTGTCATGTGCTGTGGCCAACACTGTTGACACTTTTCTCATAGACACAGTGCTAGCAAGAGTCCCAGGAATGATTTCTTTCTTTGGATTTGCTTAATGAAAAGAAACATCAATATGCAATGGAAGCTCTGCGAGCAACATTATTAAAGCAGCAGCTTTCATAATCTAAGAACAATGCTCAAAGTGAACATAGCTGAAATGTGCACCAGTTAGATAGCTATTCCATTATGTGACAGTGTCCTAAAATAAAATAAAAATGGGAGACAAAAGCCCTATAGGTGTTCTGCCCAGTGATAAAAGTGTTCATAAAGTCAGAGAGCGGAAAAAAAATCCCAGTTGGAAATGGAAAGAAGGAGCGGATGGAATCTGCACAGGCTTACAGCTGCGTCACAGGGTAAGGAGCCTTATAGCAGTCAGCATTAGAGAGGGGAATACAGACCTCTCAGCATACCTCACCCCATGCCTACATAGTTACCACCAGTAAGCGACCTACTGCCACCATCTAAATTAAGGCTGCTGGTTATTTCTCAGAAGAATCTTTCAGCAGAAAGGACAGTTGAATAATTGGGGGAAAAAACCCCACTAGGATGCCAAAAATATGATTATACATATCCTTTGCAGCATTGTTCCTCTGCCTGACATAAAGAGTATCTTGAATAAGATTCTTCACTGACCTCATAGAAAACACCAACATTATTTAGAAAGCCTGTTGTGTGTCACAGTGCCTCAGCAGGAAAGTGTCTGAGCAGAATGAGACCCAGGGCCATTGCATAGCAAGAGGTGAGACCTTACCAGCAAATCTGAGCAGTGCAACTCAAATCAAGAGCAGAACAAAAGGAGTGAAACACCAGAGTGAATTCCTAATCCTGTTTTTAACCAGCAAGTACAGCACTAGTTATATCAGAGGGTTATAATTTTAATAAAGAACCATACTCTGAAAAAATGTTTTCCTCATCTGCCCACTTGCAAGATATGAAATTACTTCCTAGCTATAAGACTTATTGCATAGTAACATGTTATCCTAACTACTTACCTCTTCACTGACTCAAACATTATTTGAAAAAGTTCAAATGATTGCCTGTTGTAAAAACAGTTTCAAAATGTAAGCAGAAAACAGACAAAAAGTATATTTGGGATCCTTCATGTTCTGTGTAATGTATAAACACAGCTGAAACAAGGCTTGAAGCAATCTTCATTTTGGTATTTTTTCTCTTGAAAAAATCAATTCAGATATTGGCCACTGGTTTTGGTTGTGTTGGTTTTGGTTTGGGTTTGTTTATTTTTTTTTCTGTCATTGGCTACTTCCATGATTTTTTTTAGTCTATGTCTTATTTTTTACATGTTTCAAAGATTAAGTACAGGATAATTTTCTCAGCCACAGTTAAAAAGATAGGATTGGTGAACATCTGACAAAGAAAGCTTTTCTACCAACTGTTCCAGTCAAACAGATGTTAATCACCTACATACTTTTTATATCTGGTTTCCAATCATTCCAACAGCCTTAAAAAAAGGTAAGTGTGAATTCCAAATACATTTCTAATGTAGAAAATCAAAACAGGAAGAACTTGAAGTATAATTTTCAACCATCTTCATTAATCATAAAGAAAATGGATTACAAAGCCTTTAGTCTTTTCTGCCTGTTTTTTGTCAACATGAACAAATACTGTTTTTCTCCAGTTCTGAAGTCTGCTAGGAACTGCAGTGCAACTGCAGATCCTACCAGGAGACAGATGAAAAAATAAAAGTCTAAGAAAACCCTAAGACATCTTGATGATTTATCTGTCCCCGTGTTCCCCAAAATAGTCCAGCAGTTGAAACATTTCTTCACCAGTCACTCTTTGGGAGAGTTTCAGACTCTCCCATCCTTTTGACACCCACCATCCCCAACCCTGCAGTCTTAGGGCTGCTTAAGTCAGCACTATATTGCTTTTCATTCCTCTGATAATGTGCCCTCTTCCAAGAGTCTCCCCAAAGCTACTGAGTGTAGTATAGAGCACCTCCGAAACAGATGCAATTTCACTATGGGGTCAAAGTAACTAACCAATACCCCCAAAAATTTAAAGAAAAATAAAAAATCCACAGCTCTTATGTGTTTAAAAGTGTTGACTGATGAATGCACACCCTGGTATATATTACTTGTACCTGCTGCATGAGTCAGTCAGAGATAGCTACATTTACTGTCTGTCATAAAACATTTAGAAAATTGCAAAGCTGGATCATAACGTTTTC
Source organism: Anarhynchus alexandrinus (assembly GCA_008711295.1). Lineage (NCBI taxonomy): Eukaryota > Metazoa > Chordata > Aves > Charadriiformes > Charadriidae > Anarhynchus > Anarhynchus alexandrinus. The sequence goes on along the minus strand of VUYV01000111.1, from coordinate 2,486,109 downwards.
CCCCTCCAGAAAAGTATTGCACGCTGTTCTGCTTCATCTGGAAACTCTGATTATGCGATGATTTATTTGAAAAGTTGAAATAGTCTTATGCCAGGTCAAATTTTTAAAAATTATTAAACTATTAATTTTCAATGTTTTTGAAGTTCCAGAGATAACTCAGAGTTACCAAACAGATGTTTTCAACATGGAAATAGCTACATGGAGGGGAAAAGCACCACATAAAATATGCATCTTTATTTGTATCTTCCAGTCTTCTCTGATGCCTAATCCATTACAGTCTCATTTGTCTTCTACCTTCATCCCCAATATAAGTCTAAAATGAATACTATGAAATACTGAAATCTTAGTTGCAGTTGCTGAAAATGGCTGAGCTAAGATGAAAATAGCTTTTCCCTTTCACTGCTGTGGAGAACTGAGCTAACATCACATCTTTTCAAAAAGAATAGGTATCGGCAGCAATTTGCACACTTACACATACTTATGTGTATGTGTACACACATTTGCTGTTACACATTTCAGAAAGCTCTGTGTTCTTTGAAAACTACTGGAATTTGGGTGAGGGGAAAAAGACTGAGGCTCCAGAACAGTGATAGACACATGATTAACATAGATGGAGAATGTTTTTTCTGCGTCTGTTTAAAACATTCTTGATTTGTTCAACCCTTTTTTAAACCAGAAGCACACTAGAGAATGAATGAGATTTTTTCTATGAAGACCAGATCAAGGTCTTCAGTTAGGAGAGAGGAATATGAATAGCTCTAATAACAACTCCAAAGGGTCATTCAGAAGCTCTCAAGAAACCTCACAAGCCCAAGCTTGTCCTTTCTGATATTCTTAAGGCAAAACATCATTAGGGCAGTCTTCGTACACTAGAAAGTGGAGGAAACAGGGAACAGAAATGCAAGCTGAATACATACTGGTAATGTAGATTACCACCAGCCTTTGAGGATTATTCCAGCTTCTCATGTTTAAAGTGTGATTATTCGTGTGCCAATTAAATAGCTATTTGCCTCTTTGTATTTTCAATTTTCTGTTCACAGAGACTCTACACAAAGATACCTGTTTGGTAGTAAGAATGACACTGCTTCCAGTTACTTCTTAGACGTGTTCAAGAAAGCAAGCCACCACTTAAGGCTTGTTGAACCCAGAGTGAAATTGCCAGGGAGACTGCAGAATGATGTCCACTAGATGCTTAATCCAAGACAGACAAACCTCTGCTGGGAACTCATTAGATACAGTGGCTCAGCCGTGAAGGAAGGGGATGGACTTCCAGCCCCTAAAACGAAACTCTGCTCATGATGTAAGATCATCAGCAGAAGGCAGATGTTTGCCAAAGGTACAGCTCAAGGCTACAGTAAACCCATGCAGCAGGAAACGTTTTCAGGAAAAAGCTGGCACTTTGCCGCCTGATTATCTGGTCTCCAAAATTCCAGCAGCTCACTGCTTCCATAAACATCGCTTTGTCAAGTACAGCACGATCTGTAAGACGGCACAGCTATCTATGAAAGATAAGTCCCTTATTTCACTTGTTCAGCACAGTGTGTGTAAGACATCCATTGTGTGTTTTAGTAGGTCACTTTTCTTAGCAGCCCTGCTTTAACTCCAGTAAATTGATAGTTAACTCAAGGCTACAGACACATGAACGAGGCAGGAACATGGAACAAATCTCCCATGGCATCTCCCGTGGCACCTCAGCAGCGATGAACAATCTGTGCCTTGAAAGACAGACATTTAAAAGCATGATTTACTCCCAGGAGACAAATGGGAATGCGCCCAACTCACTTGCAGTGCTGAGCCCACAGGATGGCTTACCACAGAGACTCAAGGACCCATCCGTGTAAACTAAATCCTACTCCAAACATACCATCTTCATCCGGGCTTTTCTGGCAGATCCCAAGGGGTAAAAGTGTTAACAGATATATGGGTGGACATATATAGCTTTAGATGCATTCATCTGGAGGTTTTTTTCCAATGGTATGGACGTTGCCACCTTCAGAGACTGAACCTTCCCAGGAACCACAAATAGCCATTGAGTACTGACAAAAGAAAGTTCTGCACTATCAGAACTTGCCCGCACTGGAAAGCTTGATTGATTCAGCTATTTCAGTGCAGAAATGAGAAGCACTGTCTTTCACCCTTAATACAGAAACAGATTTAATGATACATACAGAGCAAAATAGCAAATAACATCTCTACTACAGCTTATCTCACTTTGCAAGAAAAAAGATATGTTTTTAGCTATCACATATTTATTGTTATAACCACATGGGATTTATACTTATTTTCATAAGTTAAATATGCAAACAAAATAAATTAGGTTTGATAAGGATTATTAGTAGAGCTTTGTAGCTCTACTACCACTACTAGGAATGAACATACCTTGGTACCTTCAGTGATTTACTGAGGGGAACAGGACACTTAGGAGTATCATGGCCTCAGCATCACTTTGCACGCTGCACAGGGCCACATGTTCAGCAAGGCCTCCTCCCTCTGACTCCCTTACCTCTGATGAGTTACTGAAGACCTTGCTATAAGTTAGATATCGAACTACATATATTAGAATTACACCAATAAACCTGCCGTCCACTGACTACCTGTGACTGCTCTGCATGAATATGGAGAAAGGAGAAAGGGGTAACACATATTTTCTGTATGATTTTCATCCCCAGCTCACTCTAAATGCTTTTCTGTACTGTGACAAATGACATTTGAAATAAGCCAGTTCCCCTTGGCAAAAGACCCTGACTCATTGTGACCCTTCACCCCTGCTTCTCCTCTCTTTAGAGGTCCTACACTCGGGGAGACTGCTGTGATTCCAATGCTTCAGGCATCAGTAAAGAGCTCTCTCCCAGGTAAAGTGAGGTCAAAGATAAGGTGAGGTACACATAAGGCTACTGAGGTTAGGGCAGCTCCCGGCACTAGTCCAATGCCAGAATGTAATAAAGACAGCAACCCTTAGGTTGTCCTTTTTGGTTTTGCCCAAGTGGCCAGGGACAGCCTTACAGCTCAATTGACTGTAAATGGCCCAAGTCAACACAAGTCTAAAGTAAAGCCTGAACTCAACTCTGCCACTGCGCCCCCAAAACATACAAAACAGTATTAACCTTTAATCCTAATAAACCAGAATATATTTTTTTCCTCCATGTTATGGTCTTCTGATAGATGATTTTACCATCATGGTGCTAAAACAATCCTGTACACCTGTGATACAGTACTCGAGCCATTAGTGCTTGCATACCCTCGGATATCATCGCACTAATACCTCTTCCTCCTGTTGTTTTTTTTTTCCTTTGAGATGCAGGCAGCCTGAAGGGGTCTTTCTCCACCTCCTGCAGGGAAGAATTCCCCCTTGCTGCAGAATTTGTTATGAAATCCTCTCACTAATTTCCTAGCCTAAAATCTCCATACTTTTTTTTTTCTCCAGCTTTTTTCTGTCCTTTGTAATTTTATGTCCTTCAGAGATCCTTTTACAAGCTCATCATGGTCCAGGTGAGTACAAAATCCCATGCACAAATTATTCTTCTAGAATGTGGGGAGGATGGAGGTTTAGTTGCCACTTATATCCTCTGATACAAAGAATGACATCTCTAGAAACAGCCAGAAATTTGAGAGTCCTCTCCAGAGATGGTATTTTCCCTTTTTCTTGGGGCAATCAGTTTAAGGCTGTACTTGACCTGTGGGTTCTGTAGGTCCAGTATATGGCCCATTACTATTTAGAAAAGAGAACTGTTAGCAAGAAACTGTGGGCAGGATTTCTGTCCCCTCTCTCCCCTTAGCACGTAAAACGGTAAATGAAAAATGTCCCTCATAAAAATATCAGCATTTCCAAAGTTTCCAAAATTCAGCTGTCCTAATTCTGGTATAAATTAGAGCAGTGCAACTGCAGCTATAAGAAGGTACCATGGTCCCTAAGGAAAACACCTTTGACAGAGTGTTGGGATAAATTATTTCCTATCACCCTCATTTTTGTCACTGTCTGCAAAGGAGAAAATTAAAAAGAATAATCTGTCTCCAAACATTATTCCCAGGTTCAACGCGCACAACCTGAGTCAAGATTTGGAAGAAATGTTCTCCTCCTTAATGAAGTGACTCCAGCAGTTGCATACTTAATGCCGCTTTCCATTCTGAGAGTTAGAGGTTGCTGGATTTTTTCCTCCTCTCTTTACTTTCTGTGTGATTAATTGAGAAACCTCTTCCCTGGATGGCATCAATTCACCATAATCTCTGCTGCCTATTAGACAATTTCATTCCAGCACCTCATTTTTTATATTTAAGGCATGAATGTAATCAGTGCAGCCCAGATGCTGGATACATGTGAGAAACAACTGTCAAAGGTACCAGCCATTTTTCTTCACATTTGATGAGTTACCAATGGTGGCGGTTCATAAAGACTTCTATCTTGTTCTATTCCTAAGTACCTGTCAAATGCACGGTGTATCTAAGGACAGAGCAGAGAGGCTTTGTAGTCGTTAGGGTTTTGTTGTGTCTTTTTTTCTAACACACTGATCTTATCAGATCTTTGCTAGTGTTGCCATACTTGACTAAACCTTTGTCAGCCTGGCTTCTATGAAGTATCTCCTGGGAACAGGTCTGGTTTTTATTCTTCCCAGAACGGAGCTAATTAAGCAATCTATCAACTGTGAGGCTCACTCGGTTGTGATGCTTTCTTGTTGTCTTGACCTTGATGGTTTGGATGCTCTAAGCTATGACAGATATGCCAACCATAACCATTCCCTCAAGGTTGTGGGCAATTTTGTGCACCCAAGACTAGAAAAACAGAAACATTTATACTCTTCAAATTACCCAGTCTTCTGCCATCTGTCATGGTTTAACCCCAGATGTCAGCTAGGACCATGCAGCCTCTCACACAGTTCTCCCCATTCCCCCCAGAAGGGCAGGGAGAAGAGGGAGAAAAAGAGGGGAAAGGAAAGGGGAAAAAAAACCTCATGGGTTGAGATAAAGACAGTTTAATTGAACAATAACAGAAAAGGAAAATAACAATTACAATAACAATAATGATGACACAAGTCACTCTCACCACCTGGTGAATTGGTACCTTCCAGGGCAGTGATCACGCATTCCCGCCCCCTGGCCAACCGCCATTTATATACTGGCCATGATGTCCACGGTGTGGAATATTCCATTGGCCATTCCATTGTTTTGACTATGCTCCTTCTCAGTGTCTATGGGAAGCTGAAAAGAGTTCTTGAAAAGTATAAATATTGCCTAGCAACAACTAAAACAATATGCATTACTGAAATTCCTTTCACAGAGATTGCTAGAAAGAAAATTAACTCTTCTCCAGCTGAAATGAGGACACCATCTATCTGCAGTTTCTCTACAGAGCCCTGGCTTATACTGTTATTTGACCTGCTGTGTGAAGCACAAATGCAGTAAAAGAAGAAATGTCTATCTCATAGTCAGTTTCTCTAGCTCCTTCTGTTGTAGAGCTGGTGGAAACTAAACATATAAAAATGTACCAAAAATAAGAAAGTGGGCCGAAATGTGTTTTAAACACTCTCAACAAGCTATCAAGACATTCCACCATACCTTCTCTCTGAATTTAAACCTCCCCCTTATTTAAACTCATCAGTTTGAACATCCTGCTTATTGAGTTTCCTCAAGACAGTCTGGTTTTCCCCATGCCCTCGCAGTTCTGGGAAACTCACAATGGCTTTGTGAATTACTGCCATCATATAAGATATACTGTATATTTTATGATTTGTTTAGTACACTCTGAGCATACTTAACATGGGTAATAAAAGTATACACTGTCTTTTTTGTGTAACCTATCAAATAATTCACAAATAAATAAATAATATAAAAGCAAATACAATTTTTCAAACTGTCATTAAATGCTCTATATTTTAAAAAAATGCTGGGAAAAAATATTAAAAGCTTAGGTCTAGAAATTGAAGAGACACCATGAAAATGAAAATCTCATTTCTCTCTGAAAATCTAGTGCCTGTTATAGTTACAATCAACTCCTAAAATTACTATAGGTGAAAGAAGAATGTCTTCTATTTCCTGCAGTTTGTTACATTGTGCATTTGACAGCACTTTGTGTGTAGTCGTTTATTAAATCAATTTCTACTCTGCTGAGAAGACTCTTATCAATACCTAGAAGAGAAGAAAACAAAACAAAAAAATGTATATGCTTTTAAAAAGGAAGTTTGTAAATCATTTCCAAGACGTACTAGCTACTGTTAATCCACAGAAATCAATGGATCTATATTGATTATTCCCTCGGAGTCTTGCCTACCTGTTAATAAATGGCGTTTATTAAAATCTTTTTACATCAGAAGTTATATTCTCAATACACTAACATCCCTTTAATGTTTCTTTGCTGTTTGGCAAGCTGAAAGGTACATGTGAAATACAGCCAGGAGAAGACGCAGAAGGGATGTACCAGCACAACTGCTGTATTTCCCTTTAGCTATCACCTCTGGTCTGTTAAAGGTCCGTCTCTGGAGAATCCCTGCCCACCTTTGGCACCACCATGGGCAATCAGCCTCCCTGGAGCAGCATGGACAGTGCAGGATGGGGGCAGCTGGCTCTGCAGGAGCACTGCTTTGTGCCTCCTGCCCTCTTGAAGACTTTGGAGTATCACTCATGGTCTCCAGCTGACATTCGAGGTGAGGTGTCCCATAGGGCCTGAGTCTTTTTTACCAGCCCCATAGGGATGTCTTAGAAACTGCAGAAACATATTGCAGTCCTTAAACTGAGATGCCTCCATCTAGATCCAGGTCTCAACAGTCACTCCATGCTCAAAGCAGGAAACCCTGTAAAGGAGCCCATGACAGCCACTGGTGGGTAGCACAGCAACCACACCAGGACACCACACTCCTCCCATTTTCCACAGACAGGAAAACAAATCTATGTTTCCTCCCCTAGTTTGTCTCCTTCTTCCTTTTAAAGTGTCCTATAGCTTTTGTCAAAGTTTAGCACCTTCCACATGTTTTCATGTGTCAAAGCTTCCCACAGCTAGGTTGTGATACGAAAGATGTTTTATCATCCTTAAGGGATCATCTTAAATGGGGCTCCCTGAAAAGTTCAGCTGTGTCCCTGATATAGCAGAAGACAGTCACTGCTCTACTTCTGATTTAAAAAAAAAAAAAAACAAACCACACCACTCAATAGTGAGCAAATAAACCTTATCAAAAAGGACACTATTTCAGTGTGACACTGTATCTGCAGGAACATATTTCCCAGACCGCTATTGAAATTCTATAATCTGAATAGGAGAGGTACAAATGAGTTGGAAGGAAAAACAAATCTTTTCAATTGTGCTTCATTTTTCACTTCAAAATTATAATGATTGACTGTGATCCATAGCAGATGGATCATTACCCCAAACTGTAATAAATCCTCAGCTCTCAAGTCAAAGTACTTACGGAGTAGAAGTTCAAGTAAAACCTTTTATTTCCGATTATTCAGGATCGCAGCATAATACAATTAACACATATTTTTATGCAAAGGTGTGACTACAGCCTAAGGCCACTATAGGTCCAAAAGTCCAGTGTAATTTGTTCTCTGCCTTCCAAGTGAGTGCAAAGACTTGGACTTGTTGGCTGAGCATTAACTGACAGGTCTGAAGCCAAGTCTGCTCAGCAAAGTTGACTTCACTTCCAAAGTCCCTCAGTCCAATACCATATTCATGTGAGATGGATCTAGCTAAGCCTTGATTTTATGTGTTTTACGATTCCTACTAGAATACTAAATTTTCTAAATGAGATTTCAATAGTATCAGTTTGCAGTTTATTTGACAGATTTCCACCAGATAGAACACAACACCTTTGGGAGGTCTGGTCCAAAACCATTGCCTATGCAGGTTAAGTTTGTACTCAAGTTCTGCCCAGCACATCACCCAAAATTACTTGTGCGTAAATGGACTCTCGCGATGAGAGGCAATCACTTTCTTTGGCAGGAGGTATTTATATCTTTTGCATTAATGACTGTTACAACACAATCTATGAACCAATAAAGGTATGGGAGATCATGGGTACGACATACTGAAAATTCATGAAAGCAAGAATGAGTGGACCCCAGTACTTAGAAGGAAGAAGAGACCACTGCCGTGAATGTCAAATGTCTCCTGATGTACTCACCAGAACTCTGATCATTTGTAGTTAACACACACCCTCCCCATCCTGCTTGAGGAGGGCAGAAGCTATTAATCTTGAGAGACAGGGACCCTGGAAGGATAAGCTTGACACCAGAGAACAGGGACAGATATTAGTAAGAAGGTTTTCTAGCAAAGATTTTGAGTGTATGAAGTTTTTCCTGTATTATCATGGACCATAAGCACACATATCACTGTGATTTGACTAAGAATATATTTGCTGAATTTTGAGTATATAGTAATGATATTTGTTAGAATGACAGTAAATTTTTTTCTCCATATATACAGAGTATGTTCCCTATAGACCGGGCGGCAGATTCTCAGTGTAACGGCAGGAACAGAAACAAAGTTGAGAAGGACCACCGAAACACCATACATTGACAGGGCTGCTGTCTGGACCCAGATCCAGTTGCTGAGGCTGAGTGGCTGGATGTCCCCAGTAGCCAAAGCTCAACAACACTAACTGTGCTGAGGAACAGCCTGCAGGCACAGGGACTTGGAGGAAGAGGCATGAGGAGAGCCACCCAGGTCCCGGGAAGGCAGGGGCCACCCAGGTTTCTCCAGCAGTGGGCCAGAAAGGAAGGGCAGGGCAGAGGCAGGGTAGGGAACAGGCAGTGTTTTGGTCACAGCTTTTCTTTGCAGCACCCAGTACAGGTGACTGAGACTGGAAAAGCCCTGAGAAAGGCTTTCTGGAGCGTGAGCCTTTCCATCATCCCTGTGCAAAGCCACTCTATTCCCTGGAGAGGGCTGTAATGAGAATGCTTTGGCTGGTACTCTGCAAGAATTAATTCTTCCTCCTCCTTTTTCATCAGTATTTCCTTGAATAAAGTTTCAGTTACCAGTGTATAAATCAAACACACAGGGAATATTAGTCCCATCCTTATAAAGAACAATTTACTGTGATCTGTTTGTCTGAAACTTCAGTGCATGATGGTTTGTTGCCTGTTCCTGTGCAAATGATACAGTAAATCACCCAACCGAGCAGTGATTTCTCAGCGCTGTCTTTATATTTCACCTGTGCAGGAGCAGGGATTTTTCACTCGCAATATCGTTCTCAGCCCTGCGAAGAGAGTCTGCAGCATGAGCACCTGAGCCTGCAGCCGCAGGGAGCTCTGCCAGACTCAGCTCTGCACTGGTTCTCCCGTGGTGAGGACAAAGGACTCCCCTGTGTAAGGACCCAATGGCCCACCACATGGGCAGAGACATCTTGAAGACTTGCCAGTTCTGGGGTACTTATCTTCACAGGCTTATCTTGCGGCCATCTGCCTCTCCCTTTGCAACACAAAGACATCATTCTTTCCATTCTGTTCTCAGTCGCTCCTGTGGTAACTCTGAAAACATTTTGAAATTAGAAGAAACAGCCTCAAGGACCCCCACAGCATGCTCAGTGCCCACAGCTCTGTGTTCCTCCAGGGGCTTCACAAAATAAACAAGATCTGTGTGGGCCTGAGTTCGGGAAATATTTGTTTGCTTTAAGCTTGTACGGTTAATGCAATGAAGAACATGAAGGACTACAGTATTTGGGTTTGGTGAGAGAAAGAGGGAGATCCATTACTGTTTTATTCATTAATAAAATGCTGAATAACATTAAAATACAGCTGACCTTAATTCTTTAGGGGTCCATAGCAGGGGATGTTGCACTTTTTTTTCCTACAACACTGGTAGCATAAACAGCATTGTGAGAAAGATATCCATCTATAAATATGTATTTGACTGAGCTATTGACTTAAAACAACATATATGTTACACTGTGCCAAATTACCCACAGTTTTCAGCAACCAAACTCTATTATCCCACAGGACTAAATAATGTTTCCATCCTCTCTTTTTATTTTAAACCTATATTCCTTCTGGAAAGTGTATTCTGTATTTCACTGTGGTCTGACCTCTACTTACCTCTGCATCATATGATTCTGTAATGAAATACCAAATATTTACTTTCCCTTTTAACATAGAACTTACTCCAGAGTATGTTTTAGCTTTCTTGTATAAAGTTATTTTAAGGCCTCATGAAAAGTCTATGCCTGCAAAAGCTACATGATTAAGCTTATGCATTGTGGATGCTATAAACTTTTTAAGTGCCTACTAAAGTCTAAGGACAAAATATAACGGCAGAGGAAGGGACTGTATAAGAAATGATATCTGGAGTTACTCTAAGTGTCCATCTCATGGTTTCTGTTTGGTTCGTCATACACCACCATACTAGAAATTACTGGAAACAAACCTTTTCAATATGGCTACTCCCTAGATACCAGCTCATGGTTTAAATTATACTAACAAACACCTTGATAGATGTATCCTCCCTTTCCCTTATTTCCAGCATAATACCACATTGGACAGTGGGAATGAGAAAAATAGCAGAAGAAAAACATTTGGAAGAATAAACAAGGACAAGACACCCAGGTAGAGGCACCATAGCGTCCTCAAATTTCCATCACTAAAACCTCTTATCTGGCAGCAAAGAAATAAAACATTTGACAGTAGGTGGGAGATGAAGCAGGCAGGACCAAAACCGGTGGTGAAAATGGAGAGAAGGAATTCTATGGTGTATTTCTAAAATGTTTGCTAAAGAGAAGCAATAACAGTCAACACCAGCCAGAAGACAACAAGCAAGCAAGCCAACAGAAAGGAAAAGAGGACATGGTAACTAGTGTCATCCCACTTGCCCCTGAATTTCTTCAGAGCTACCATTGGAAAGCAGGATGGTCCCTCACTAGCTGTTATCAGACTATAAATGAACGACAAGAAATCAATAAGGTAGAAATCAGAACGTAGAAAGACCTGCCCATCATCTTTTCTGCAGATAAAGGATCATGTCTGATGCTCTTAGTTGATACTAACAGCACCAGTTAGTATCCGAGTTTTGCTGTTTCTTTACCAACGTACCCCGTTAACAGCCAGTGTAGCTGAAAACTGTAACATTTTCAGTCAACTAAATCAGTGTCACAAATAATTCTGCTTAGTGATCTTCCACTGCCAACAGATATCTCATTTCTGTAACATGTCAGTGCTCCAAAACCTAACAGTATTGTAAAGAGCAGCATCTAAAAGAGCAAGCCACATCCTGCTTGTGCCACTGGAACATAAGATTCAACACTGACCTTTTGGGAAACCTTAAGCAAAATAGCTGTTGATGTTAAATTAACAGCTACATTCTGTTGACTCTATTGCACCCTTTCTGGACATACATGCAACCCTTCTTGACACCCTCAGCTCCAGAACTATTTTTTTAGGTTTATTCATTACATGCTGGACTTAACGTACAATTATTTTTTGACATGAGATCCTTCTCAGGAGCATTGGATCCAGATTCATTATCATGGTTAAGTAACCAAACACAGATTCAAAGTTAGCATGAGGAGTCCATTCTCAGAGATAATCCATGCCAATCATGATCAGCTATCAGAGAGGGTCATATTCAACTCACAGGTGAGAAAAGGTCTACGTTTCATCATACCAAACCAAAAAAAACATAACACCTTTTCAGCAGCAGACAGTGTCATCAGTAACACCAAACAAGCTGCTGATCACTGATCCTACCACCTGTCCTGCTGATTTTGACCTTTTACACTGCCAAAAAGTGTTCCTAGATTGATCCATGACAGCATGCTGCCGGTCTTCACAGACTCCAACATGTCAACCTATGCTACAGCTCTGGGGAAGTACAAGTGACAAAACACTGCCAATGCATCAGCTGTTGTTTGGCTTGGCAAGCCTTACTGAGGAACCATGAAGATATTTAGATAACAAATATCAAACTGAATTCAGTGAGACTTGGAGGTGTGAAAAATTACACAGAATTAGACCTCAGTGCTTTGCCCTGTTCAGGTTTATATATCTCATTAGGCTTTCATTTCGCTCTCAACCTGCCTATCTACTCTTCATTTTAGTTCCCTCCAACAATTGCTGTCAGTCCTTCAGATTTATACTTGCCCAACTTGCAGCCAGGCAAAGTCTCCACTTGCTAGCTGAAATATCTGGCTCCTTTAACGTTTTGTTAAAAATCTTTTCAGTTCTCTAATCATTTTTGGTTTTCATCTAAGAACAAGCCCTAATTCATCAGGATCTATCTGGCAGTTATGTGTTCCAGACTGAACACAATGTGCTAGCTGAGGTTATACCACAGTGATAGAAAGAAGAAATATAACTACACTGCTCTGAAACATGCCACCTCTGAACATGAAACTCTGAATCACTGCGGCCTTTTTTCCTGTCTTATTATATTGCGAAATTACCTGCAGGCCCTTTCCAGAATGATCGCTTTCTTCCGCTTCATCTTGCCACTAAGCCAAACTGTTTCAGACCATTCTTCCTCCAATTTCGTCTCGCATGTTTTCAAATTGTAACTAGTAACCTGAGTTTTTAGATCCTGCAGATGTGTAAAGATTCTCAGAAGATGTATACTGTCATAAACCTATTGGCTTAAGTGGTGTTATGACAATTGAAACTGGCTGAGAATCTGTTCTAAAATACAGCAGTGCATGCTCTTGATGTCAATCAAGACAAAGATTGCCATGGGGATAAATCACTTTTCATGTGCTTTGTTGAAAAGAGAACTTCACTCCAGCAGCAGAAGTTCCCAGTAACAAAGAATTTTTAGTGAGATTTCTCCTTAGTCATCACTTCTTGCTCTGAGATAAGAACAAAAAGAATTGTGTGTGTATGTGTCTGTATTTATATATACATCCGCCTCTCTATATATTTTATAAAAGTCATGCCATTCTCCAAGAAACGAAATTCACAGATCTGAGAGTCATGTCAGAATTCCACCCTGTACTTTACAAGCGCTCATTGCTTATCAGCACACGTCCATGTACAAACCACTAGGTATCGGTGATTACGTCTAATCTTTGATATTAATATAATCATATTCCCAGCTAAACAAAACACGTAGAAAACTAATTATGTTATTTTTTAACCTATACCCAGCTCATATGTTCTCCCAAGTGCATGCAATGCTCCTACTGTGTACTATTTTTATCAATTTGCTTTTCTGAGTATAGGAGCAAATAATACACAAATCAAAAGTAAATAAGCACAGAGTCTTAATCCCCTCACCTTTTCAGATTTGAAATTCCCAACCCAATAAGCCTTTGAAAGCTCTCCGATTTTCAGCTAAGTTGTTCTGAATTATCATTGCCCTGTTCTGGGCCTATGCCACGGCTTCCTTCAGCAATATTTCTGATAAAGGTTAATGCTGAAAGCAAGCCTGCAAACACCTCTGATACTTCTGAAACCACAGAGACCGCTTCTCCTGCTTGTCCTGATCAGAACAGAGTTTGTGAAACAGAGCTAGATAAGATTGCATATATCTTTCCTCCAGTCAGCCTTCTGCAGCTCCAGTTTTTCCCATGCTTGAGGCTTTGTCAATGAATAAGATATCCCTTCTTCCATGGCGCTTGCAATAATAACATATAATAACAACAGCACATATTCATTTAGGGAAACATAGTGAAAGAAAGAGGTGCCCAAGATGATAAATACTACCAGTAGAACAGCTGTAACCCCTGGTTTTGTTTTTGCTTTTCTTGAAAAATGCTCAGTTTCTCAAATACCCCGTGCTGGTATTGAAATATTCTTAATTGTTTATATATAGGTGTAGGTTACAGAAGCCATCAACAGAGAGAGCTCAACGTTTGCTGAAATGGCAGTATGACTTAAGAACCAGCACACTAGACTCCTAGGCAGCCATTCTCTATTTTCTGCCGCACCTGCCTTGAGCCAGAACAAAAATCATTTTTCTGTATCCCAGTTTCCCTTCTATAAAAACAGGGGCAATTGTCCACAAACTATTCACAAGAAGTGCAGTTTTAGCACTGTAGTTCCCAGTGCCCTGCTTTACATTGATCTGACAGTACCGTGGGATTTTAAGATGCTGTAAAAGGTAGCCTTAAAGTACTGTCAAAGCACCTTAATAACAGTAACACACCAGCCAAGATTCTCTTCCTATAGGGTATGAAGTGTCCCCAGGGGAAGGGCAAGAGGGAAAGGAGCGGAGCTGTACAGACATTGAAGTCTAATTGCTATACAGGTACAGTTTCTTTAAAGCTGGCACATCAAGAGCAGCCCTCTTCTTCCTTACTTTGTTTAATGTCAGTAGTAAAACTGCACACTTTCCCCCTAAGTGGAATAGTTTTAGTCCACACAAAAGTAAAAGTCAATTAATCACAATTAATTAGCATTCTGTACAGTCCATAACACAGAATTCATGCTTCTTGCAATATTCCACACATGAGCTTAAGAAAAAAATATAGGAAATAAGATTAGCATCTGGGGAATGTCATTGAGTAATTTTAAGAAACTCTCGGCTTTATTCAGTGATAACTCATGTAGGAACATATCTAGCTAACTTTTATTGTTATGATTCACTTTACTGACTCTTAGAAGTACCTTAATCCTATAGACAGACCAGCTGAGTTCGGTGAGATGTTAATCAGTCTGTATAAAAGTGCTACAATCCGAGTCCCACTCTGATGTCACTGGGGTACACTTCAGTGTATGTTATTTTGCTCATTTCAGAAGCCTTATCCATTATGAAATCAATTTCATTTCCCCAGTGTCTCGCATATTGCATTTTGGAAAAAATAATGTGCAAATAGAGTTAAAAGAATATTAGTTCAAGAAGCTAAATTCTGAACAATTTTTAACTTAAAAGAACAATCCATAAACTCAAATTTCCAAAGCAGTCAGAGTAAAGATTAATGAAATATTAAAAGTACTCAAAACGTCTTGCATTTTGAAGCTATGACCATTTGATTCTAAGACAAACATCCCACAATCAATACAACCTTCATGAATATATTAAACAGCTGTTCCAGTCCAATTTAATAAGCTCCCAAAACATTTTACTCAAGATACTGAAGTCATTTCAGCAATAACTCCACAAGCATTTATCACATTTAGTAGATCTCCATCTGAAGTTTAGAGGGTAGGTTTACAATATCTAGACAATTCATGTTTTATAAATGCAAACTACTGGAAATATAGCATAACCTTCATTCTTATCTTCAAAGCCAGTTTATACATCCCAGGCTGTGTACAGCCCTCTGCTTATTCAAGAGCATCTTACCTCTCTTCTGGACCACGAGGCTGGTGAAGGCACTGCGGGACAATCCCACACCCTCAGCTGCAGAAAGGAGGTAGTCAGCTGGGATCAACCTGGCCGCGTTCTTCTAGCACACAGCTGCATCCATTCTTCAAGGCAGAGGCAGGAGAAGGTAATAATCATTATCATCTCACACCTGTGCTCTACTCCTGGCAGTGCTTCTCCCCTTGGTTCTCCCTCATGTGGTAGTGACCTTTTAGCTTTCACACATGTGAGAACTTCTCTGTGCTTCTCATGGCCCAAGAAAGTCCAGTTGTCTCTTGTAGGTGAATGAATGAGCTGGTTTATTGCATAAACACACAGGTACATTTCTGGAATTATATACCATCTGTGAACTGTCTCAGGCCTTACAAACAGAATCTGGGACTACTGGAACAGTGAGAGCTGGTATCTTCCATATTCATGCTGACTCGGATACTGGGCAGGGTCAGTCATGCCCTGCAGTTGATTTCTGTCCTTAAACCTAATCTAAGGCAATCCATAAGAGCTCTCTGTTCTTCCATTCCATTCCAGACTCTTTCTATTCCTTACATCTACCTTCAGTCTGGCGCCCAGGGATCTTTACAGGCCTGAGAGGAGAGTTGATGCAGGCAAAGAACTTTGTCTCTTTTTGAGATCTCGCTGTGTTCATTATTATCATAAACTGTTCAATGTATCCTGACAATAAACTTAATGTGGTTTATCTGATGTTTCCTCCATACTTGGTAATAACGTAAAGAATGTTACTGCCTATGGCTATCTACCTATGTCTCTTTGTGTGTGTTTTTTTGCTTTAAGGGCAGAAGTAGCACTGTAAACTAATAACAAGTCTGTTTATCCCATAAGGGATTCATATCTGATTACACTGAAGTACTTGGCTCTTCCAGTCCAAATTTTGCGACCAACAAAGATCAAATAAAAACTAATGTTGGATGAGAATGTAGTTCTACTAAACCTGAAAACTTCTGTCACTGTACAGATCAGTGATGGCACTTTGTTCAAAGCATAATTTTTCTAAAAAGGAAATAATTATTTAGCAGCCTTTACCTGAACACAAACACCAATTACCTTATAAGTTATCTAATCTTTGCCTGACAGTTTTAAAATGTTGCTTTATATTTATCTTTCATTGTTATTAGACTTTTATGAATTAGGTTACAAATTACCTGTCAAGCAAACCTATTGTGCACAGATTTATGCAACTCACTTGTCTGATATATATTAAACATTTGCTTGTATGTTGTATGGTGGTGTTTTATATTTAAGAAAGACACAGATCTTGGATTACTCTTAGTGAATTTCTATAGAAATATAGAAGTCCAAGGTTTGTGTTGATCAGGCTCTCTGAAATACACTCTATGTGTATTTCTGTGTTGGATTTTTAAAAAGTTCGTTTCCAGGGCTGGACTCTTTTACTAAAGTCAGGCACGATATTGTCATCTCCAGTCATTCAGCCACAAAGCTAATCCAAAGCTTTTCTTTCTGAAAAGTGCAGAGATCCTGTACAAAAATACTTGGGGATATGTATCGAGGTGATCTGTCCCTTTAACTTTAGGAATGGTATTTTTCCTGACACCAGTTACATTTAGCATGCTGCAGGAAGACGTCTATGGTGAAAGCACCAAATGTGCCTGGCAGTCAGGATCGAAATGAGGAGAGCAGAGACATTTGTGGAGGGCCATGACATGCTATCTGTGCCACCAAGCCAATTCACCAGCAAGTGAAGGAGTGAGAGACGCGTCTTCAGTTCTCATATTTCCTGCACCATTTTATTTTCCTTTTCCTTGGAGATCCTGAGCTTCTTTTGAGCAATCACCTCAGAATATAAGGTTTTAATCCAGGTTTGCTCTTACCCAAGAACCAAGAGGGAACTCCAAACCTTTCCTCTCTCCCACTGTGCAAGTCAGTTACAGCTTAGCCCTAAAGGGATGTCTTCTCCAACAGAACACTGTGAAACTAGCACAGACCAGCTTTAAATGAGCTACCTCAGGCACCAGCCGTAGCCTCTTTCAACACAGAGTGCCTCACAGCATGATTTAACCTATGCTTTGGACTGATGCCAGCTCTTACATCTCTAATTTAAAGCAAGTCTGATTGTTCTCTGCTGCATAGTAATTTCTTCCATGGCTGTGAGATGAAAATCCGTTAAGTAATAGATATGTCAAGGATCAAGAACTTCCACACCCTAAATGACAGTGCACACACTAAGTCATCTCTCACTGAAAAGACGTCACAAGTCATCTGTACAGCAGAGGCCATCATTCTTACCTGTGTCAGTGTGCAGATGAAAACTAGCAAAGATTCAGAAAACAATATTTTTACTGACTTATTTTCATACTTTCATAACCCGGTGTTTTATATTGCTATTGGCTAGCAAAAGCTCCATACCTATATCCATCATTATCATCGGTATATTGAGAAACACCATAACTGCAACCTCTGCTCAACACAGGCAAAACAACTCTTCTCTATGCTGCATTTTCTTTTTTTTTACTCTTCTGTGCCAAACGAGAGCTCTCTGCACTCATTTGCAGCTCCTGGTAAAGTTCCACAGGCAGCAATCCTAGGGGTGGGGGGTGAAAAGGTGGTATCCAGAACTGAAAGGATCATCAGGTCCATTTTTTTGCAGTCACAGGCAGCCATGACATGCAAATCCCTCACATGACAAGCTCCTTCTGCCAGCCAGACAAGGTGGCCTGGTTGCTGGAAGGCCAAAGACTTCAGATGACCCTTGGCAGCTACGCTGCAGCTCTCTGTGTATTTGAGACCTACAGGGTGAGTACAGGGAACGCAGAAGAGTGTAGGTAGTAAATTCATACATTTACTTGAGTTAGATGCAGCAGATGACAATGTTTGGCACAAAGCCAGAGCAGCGATTGGATTTACAGCTCAAATTCGAATTAAAGAAGGTCACATCATCTCTTCTTATACAAAGAACTACAGAAAACAATATAAATTGAAATAATTTGAAGAATGTAAATATGCAGTATGTGTGTTGTGGGGCTACATATTCTGGGAGTGGTGTTGTTCAGAAGTGGCTTGGATCTGGGGGTCTCACCCAGCTTTGAGACATTAAGCCCCTCTGCAAAGCTTATCCCAATCATCATGACAAGGTTCTTCAGCAGCATTGCTGTCCTTGCAACTCCATATATTTCTGCTGCACAACTGACACACAAAGAGGTTAGCACCAAGAAGGTTGGGATGAACTCCTGTATTTACAGTTCACAGTTTTATTATGCCTACCTGGAATAACTCCTGATGAACTCCAACTCCTCCCTGCACAATTCTACTGAAAATATATAGGTGTCACATTTTTTGGTCTTGCATGGTCTTGCAGATAGCATTCTGATGCCTCCAAGGCTTGACCTCACATTTATGTTTCCCTCATCAAGAGATAAAGTCCTGGCTGAAATTCATGGTGTCTATTAACCTTATCTACTCTTGCGATAGGTGAGTCTAATGCTCCAGGAAAAATCTTGGGCCACCCGTTCTGCCTGATGTCAGTGTTATGTCATGGAGTAGGTGGAAAACTGAATGTAGAGAACCACTGGCCATCTCCATGGTATCTCATGACCGTCCACTTTTTTCCCCAGGAGAATGCACTGCTCTGCTCTTGACCAGTTTCATAAGTGCTCTGGTAGATAAGCTGCATTAAAATGGCCGGCCTGGATGCTGTTGCTCTCCAACGGGTTAGATGACACTGAGAAGTTCCTGCTCAGGAGAGGCTGGTGTACTGCTGCAAGCTCAGGGAACCACACAACACACTTCACTCTGCCACCCTCCTCCAGCAAATACTGACCACTGGAGTGAATTTCCTAACTCTTTCACACTTCAGTGACTCTGAGCAGCCATCTGCTGCAGGGAGTTCCTGAGACAGCTAGGAACTCTAAAGGTGGACAAAACTAACCCGTTGGATACTTGCCCAAATCCCCATAATGCTTTGGGCAATCTCTGCTTAGCTGATGCGTACTTGGCAGATTTGCCCAGAGCCTCTTCCATTAATCCCTTTCACAGTTTGGAGAATCTCTGCTATATCAGCACAAAATCTTATCTCAGCCACTACAAACACACCCTGGTTCCTCAGGCAAATGCCTTTGAGACCAAATCTGTCTGCTCCCTATTGCACCCTCACGGGCACTTATGTCTTTTCTTAGGTGTGATGTTCAGTGTTGTTTATAGTGCTCTAGGTGCAGTCTAACTACTTTATATACAATTATACTATCTTCTCTGATTTATATTGTATTCCTGGCAATTCTGTTTGCCTTCTCCAACACAGAAGCACAGTGGGTTGAAGGCCACGGGGAATATCTCCATAATAACTCCCCAAATTTATTTTGAACTCCTAGTAACACACTGCAGTGACATTCTATTTGTTACCTCGTTGGATTCTTTGCTATTCTACATTGTCTCTTAGAAAAAGGCATTTAAATGATTTAAGCCCTCTGTGTCGAGCTTCATTGTTCTTCATTATTTGCTGTATTTCCTGCATCAGTATCATATCCACACCTGAAAATTCAAGTCTCAATAGCATTAGGTAAACCATTAAAAATAACAGAAAGCTGAGGAGGGTACATTGATCCTAGTGATCCTTTATGCTTTCTATTTGCAGTAAATCAGTCCCATCCTTTCCTACTGAGGACTTTTATTTTGTTGAGCAAATGTTCTTTCTTCTTCCAAGGCTTAGCCATTACAAGAGTTTCTTCTGTTCTTCCCTGTGGCTGTATTTTCTCTCCATGGCAGATTTTTTTTTTCTCTACAGCAAGATAGAGGCAATGGCTTAAGCAGTATTTTTCAAAATGTGTAGTTGGAACACACAATAGCCACTCAGTGGTACTGGAACAGTGGTGGTTTTAATCCGTCTATCTAAACAAAGATTTAAGAGACTTGTTATAGCTGCAGAATATTTTGCATAACACTATGAATTATTTTAAATAATTTATCCCCATAAATTGCTGTGCAGTATTAACCAGAGATGAAAAAGTAGATTTCAAAAATAAAACCTCAAGCTTTAAAGCAAAATGCAATAAAAATTTTGCAAGCAGCAAGTGAAGCAGGGATGTGTTTGGAGGCAGGGCAATTCTACGTAGAATGGTTTTCTCAGCTATTGCCACCACTCACCACGACCAATACGCTAGAAAACCTAGGAGAAGTGAGCTAAAAGGAAGGTCAAAGTTGCTGCAATGGAAGACCAACATTTTAGAAAGCTAAAAGGTTTTTTAATATGACTTAACAGAAATATGAGCCAATAAATTGGCCATCGAGATTTCCACTTTTAAAAATGGTTTTGAAGCTCTGGAACTGGTGTCCCCTAGTAGACCCGTAAAAAATGCATTTGTTAATGTCTACCTTGCTGTATTCTATTCCGTCCTGCCTTTAAGTATCTGTGGGAGTCAGACTGTAATTCAGTATATTAGGCACCAAATGAACAGGACTTCATTTGCAGATGTGGCTACCCATCCTCCTTGTGGCCAGTCCATTAGTAGCAAACCAGGTTCCTTTTCAGGACAGGCCACTCCTCATTCACTCCCAATGTCAAAGACATTGGCTTCTATCTTCAAAACAACTAAAAATCAAGCCAAATGACATTAAAGATGGAATTCATATCTTAGAGTCACTACAGTATTTGCAATCCCCAGGAAATGATGCAGAGCAGAGTGCTCATCATGAATTATACAAGAGCCAGACCAGCACGTGACAAGCATTCAGTGGAAAAGAAACGTATCTGGTGTGTCTTGCTTTAGGAATTGTTACAGAACATGACCCTTCAGGAAAGGCATCTCCACAAACATAATTTCTAGCAGGAAAATGCCTATGCTCTCTTTCTCTTCCACAACCAAAAAGGAAATTAATCAAATCTAAAACATAATTTGATCCCAAATAGGGTTTTTTATTGAGAAAAGGGGTAATACAGAATTTCTGGGCACAAAATCTTAGAAATAAGGCTGAAAAGGACCTTGAGTGGTCATTGTCTACCATGGGTTGTGTTTATCTACCTATTTTGCAGTACTCAGTACACTTCCTCTGCCGCTGACTTTGCATGGGAGGTAATTAGATGCTGTACTGTGGTGGATGGCACTTGCATCAGTGTGAAATGCCAAGTACCCTGTCTCAGTCTTTCTTAGAGCAAGGAGAAATGAAGAAGTCTTTATATGGAGGCTTCACCAAACAATTTCAGTGTCATATTTGACAGGCTTCACATGACTGAAAGCAACAGTTTAGGTAGACACAGCCTTTGAGGACTTGACTAAGTAACTTGGAAAATGGTCATGCAGCATGGCACAAAAACAGCTTGGGTGAACAGCAGAAGATGTCTTGATCACCAAGGAACAGCAGCAATGGGTGGGTGTTACCAAAGGGAAGGGATCCAGTAGCTGAGGGAGATCCCAGCACAGTCTAAGGAGTGACATCCCACAGGGTCCGAACATAGCAGACAGAGCTGGGGGCTGGTAACAGGGTCCTTCAACAGCCCCGGACATGGCAAGCAATGAACCAGGGCTGGAATCCCTCCAGGAAGCCTTGGCAGGAGGAAAAAGAAATGGGACTGGAGGCAGAGCTGGAGACAAGGCAGGCTCCCTCCAGGAGATGGGGCCAGAGTCAAAGCTGGAGACCAGCACTCCTATAGTGCTTCTGGGGCAGGGACTGACAGCCACCACCTGAGCTAAAAATGGGGTTCCTGAGTCCATGGACAGGGAATGGAGGAAGACCCAGGTGAGGTCTACTGCTGCCCTCAAGACCATGATACATGCTTCTCAGGGCTTAGGTCACTATTCTAGTGATTTTCCTGCACCCATGGAAGTCATCACCCTTCTGCTTAATGACTAATGGTATTGGGAATTTTGCTAATGGGCAGATGTAGATTGCGTGACCTACAGTCACACACAGAACAGCAAAGAAGAGTTCTCTATGTACACTGTACAACCATAAGACAAGCTTCAGAGGCTTACAGACTAATGAATACTACATTATTCTTAAAAATGTCTGAAGCAAGTAGAGACTAAATTACCAGGGCACATTTTCAACATAGCAGGGATTGAATCTTGACTTCTTGAGGCCAATACCAAAGCCCTAATCACCATCTACATTTTCTTCTGTTCTTCAAGTAATTTCAATTTATTCTGTCTAGATATGTAACTGGAACATTTCTTTACTCAAGTGAATGCATAAAAATGTTACCTTGTCCACAAGACCCTTCTATTACAATGTCATTCCAATAAATACAACACAGAATGATCTAAAAGATTTGTCACTTTAACTCGAACTTTCACAGCCAAGGAAAAAATATATTCCTGTTTCACACATTAAATATTTGCAACTGCAGTCAAAAATGGTCTTAATCCTGAATCAAACTCTATTGACAGTCATGGAGTGAAAGACTTTACAATTTATTATTTAGATATAAGGTATTTTATCTGAATGTAAAATAAGCCTCGAGTCTGAGTCAGTCTCAGACAGGTGGTGACAGTGGCATTTTAATTTATATTGGAGTATAGATAAATAAGTGAGAGTCAAACACTGGGAAAAATAAGAGATTGATGATGAGAAGCCATGGCATGTCAGCCTGAAACAGGCAGCAAGTAGAGGAAAGCTGCTGGATTGCAATGATGGGTAATTAGCTTCAAATATGGACAACTGCATTTCTTCTCAAAAATACCCAAATTCACATCTATATAGGAGCCTAAACAAGTTTTACAATCTACTGTATGCAAAGAGAAAAAGTGAAAAGTGGAAAAGTTATCAAAAGATGACACATTTTTATTTTAAGAGATGCCACATCCAATTAACCTCAACACGTCTAACACAAACTGCCCCCCAGTGAGAGTGCAGCTGTTTTGGAGTGATCACCTTGGAGACTGCTAGATTTCTGGAAGTGTCTATAGGAGAAGAGGTCCGTGTGACTTTGGACAAAGGCATGAACTGACTTTTGTGTACTTCTAGTGCAAACCTGTAGGTTTGCAATTTATCATGGGGTAAATATTTGAGACTTATCCATTCCTTGCTTTGAAACAGCCACGCTTTACAGACAGTTGTATTGTTTGCTCTGTTTTCACACCTGAACAGAGATCAAATCTGAGACCAAGATTTCAACTTCAATAGCTAAAGATTTAAAATTTATAAGAAATCGAAGTCAGGGTTTCCTCTAACAAGGGCAAAGTACTGTTCTCTTTTTTATTTTAACCATTTTAACCATTGCAACCCACCACTGTAATATTGTTTTCGTCCAGCCTAAGATGTCCCAGCTCGTCACCCTCCTGCTAGCTGGCACCAGGCCTGCCACACTCCCTAGTCAATGGAAGTCAACTACAGAGTAAAGCCACTCAGGAGATCATGTAAGCCTGGTAAATCTAGATCAGTTTATTCTGAGGGCCCTGATAGAATGATCACCTCAATGACTCTGGTAATGTAGGCTTTGTTGATGGGGAAATGTTCCTGGAAAAACAATCGATCTGGTGTTTCACATCTGCTATTCCTTTTTCCCTTTTGTGGAACTTGCTCAGTCAGTCTATTCCAGAAAATGAATGTTATTAAGAATGAAAGGGAGACAGGTAGTACTGTTAATGACAAGGCAAATACTATATACAATGTGTGGAGAGAAGCCAACACAGAGAGTTGTCATTTATAAACACTAGGAAAATAATTCAGCAAGGGAATAAAATTGGTGAAAAAATATATCCTGCCACACTGACAGGAAAAGTAAGTTACTGCACGGTATTCACTTGCAGAAGTATAGGAGGGAAACTGCTGTTTTCTGCTTTCTTTCTTATAAAAGCATCTTTCTTTTCATATTTATTCACATGCATGCAGAGAGACCTAGGTTCATAGGGGTTGAATTTGAAAGATTTTGATAACACTTATTTAGCTCACAAGAGTTTGCCCACTCACTATCAATTGGACCAAGAGTCAAGATTTTAAACCCAAAGTGACAGAATCTACTGGGAGGTCTCTGTTGGGATTAAAACAAAACTTCATTTCACAACATTCCTGGACCATGGGAAGCAGCCAGCAAACTGCTTTCCCTTTCCTGAGAGGTAGGTCTCACAGCTGCCGCCTCTGATGACCAACATAAGTGGAAAACAAGGGACTCAAAGACAGCAGAGGACAAGGGAGGCTGAGGAGAGATCACACCCTGCATCTCTGAGGAGAACTGGCCAGGCAGATGAATTTCAGTTTTGCAATAACAAACCAAACCTAAATGGATTTTATTTTTCTTTTCCTCCTCTAATCTTTCCAGAAGAGAAGAATACCAATATTTTCTTTCAAAGCATTGAGAAGTGTCTTTCCTTAAAAAATGGAGTGAGTGGACTTTAGCAAAGCAGCAATAGTAGAAGGACCAACCACCTTTGGTCATATTCAAAGGGTATCTAAATCATATAACCAATTTAACTGTTTCATAGAATCACAGAATCATAAAATGGTTTAGGTTGGAAAGGACCTTGAAGATCATCGAGTTCCAGCCAAGTGGTTATTAGTGGTTTCTAACCACTGATTCCCCTTGATGGGCTCGATGTGAGCAGACTTATGTTACAGTAACAACTCAGAAGCCTTGGCTGAAGCTGCCACCTAAGTAATAAATGGGATGTCCTGGAATCACGCTTTCAGCCAGCTGCTGCAAATTTCCAGGGGATGTGGAAATCTAAAAGTGGCTTTGCCTCCATTTTAAACATCTACACCTGTGAATCACATGTGGACATCTTAAGTGACAGATAGAGACAATGAGAGGAAATCAGTGCCTCTGAAGATCTCCAGAAGAAAATCCAATCCATCTAAGTTAAGTGCCTCTCTCCCTTCACTGACTTTGAAGAAACAGGTAAGACTTTTCAAGGCGTTAAAAACTTGTTCAGCATCCAGGTGTCTTTTACCTCTTTTAAAAATGAACTCTTAGTGGTCCAGGACCACCTATTTGCAAAAATGATAGTGGCAGCAACTCTTTGGTTTTTTTAAAAAAACCTAATAGTCGGAATCATAAAAAGAGGGAGTACAATCAGCTTTCAGGCTGACCTGAGAGAGTTTGAACACCTATGTCCAGTGAGTGCTTCAAAGGATGTGAGATGAGGAACACTCTGCCTCACTTGATGAAACCAATCTACCATGCAGCCAAGATAGGTGTTGGTGCCACAAATAAAGCAAAATAAAGAAATCCAAAAAACTTCTGAGGCTGGCAAAAAAAGGAACAAAAATGGGTTCTTGGCCCTGAGATGTACGTGCAGTTCACATGAGAATTGGATTTTGTTGTTTGCTGGGCTGCATTAGACAGAGCATTGCCAGTGGGTTGAGGGAGGTGATCCCTTCCCTCTTGTCAGCCCTGGTGAGACACATCTGGAGTGCTGTGTCCAATTCTGGGCTCCTCCCGAACGTGAAAGACACAAACATACTGAAGTGAGTCCAGCAAAGGGCCACAAAGATAATTAAAGGACTGGAGCACCTGTCATACAAGGAGAGGCTGGGACAGCTGGGACTGTTCAGCATGGAGAAGAGAAAGCTTGGGGGTATTTATTCAATGTGCATAAATACCTGATGGGGAACTAAAGATGAAAAGAGCCAGACTCTTCTCAGTCGCGCCTAGTGACAGGAATAACTAACGTGTGCATAAACTGAAATACAAGAAATGTCCATTCAAACATAAGAAAAAAACTTTTTCATGTTGAGGGTGGTCAGGCATTGGAACAAGTTCCCCAGAGGGGCTGTGGAGTCTCCATCCTTGGAGATATTCAAAAGCTGATTGGACACAGACCTGAGCAACCTGCTGTAGGTTGAGCAGGGGGTTGGGCTAGATGGTCTCCAGAGGTGTCTTCTCACCTCAGGCACTATGCAATTCTGTGAAAATTAAAAGCAGCCATGGAAGCAGAGACCAAAACCTGGGCTTTGGTGGGGGATGATTAAAGCTAGACAACTTCCAATTCAAGCAAGGCGGCAGCAGGAAGGTTAACCAGTTTTGGGAACTAAGTGGGTTGGATTGCTGTGCAGGAACAAAGGTAGGATGTATCCATTGGCATGATTTGCTTAATAGCAGTTGTACAGCTGAGAAAATGCTTCAGAAATGTTTTCCCAACTGACTGTACTGCCAATCACAGCCCCACGATGTTCTTGAAACCTTAGGCAGGCTGTAAGCACCCTTCCTCCCACCCTGCATAAGATCCAGACAAAATATGGCCTTGTTATGTTTCCGTAATGCATATTTAACTGCTGTCACTGTTATTTTGCCTAAATTATGTGAAGATCTCAGTCCCTGGCTCTTTGCGCAAATTTTATTCTGCAGGAAAAGAATGGCCAGCTACGTCTTTCTGCCTGATACTGCAACTATGAACACAGGTGTAATCTTTGGCATAAAAGCAGAGAGGGTACAATGAAGAGAAGTAAAGAGAGATTATTACTATGACACATAGAATTAACGAGACCCTTTCTGGAAACCTTTGCTGGGCCTTATACTTTGTAAGAAGAGGCATAAAAATTTGAAAGATTTTAGGAAAAAAAAGCCAGAAGATGGAACTGAGGTTCCAAAAGCCACACTTAAGTATAAGAAAGTAAAGATGCTTCATTTATTTAATTTCTCAAAACACAGTCTATACCAGCACTCGATCACAGCGTACACATAGTACACAGGAAAAGATTTCAAAGAGCAGAGGAATCCTGCTAGTAGATAAAGGTACATAGAAATCTATTATCTGAAAGCTGAACCTAGACAAATTGGGGGTAAGAAATAAGGTGTCAATCTTCAAATGACAATAAGTACCCAGTGAAACAATTTAATGACTGACACAATGGATTTTCCATCATCTGAATTTAGTACATCACTACTGGATGACAATAGTGTTACGGAATATATCCAATAAAGGTGATTGCTGAAAGAAGGACGTGAGCTGACAGACCTCATTGACGCCTGTTTTAAACACTTGATTGATACATCTGATTCTGAATCTGAGAGGCTGTTTTTTCGAGTGGTGGTAATTATCTTGCCATTAATTAATGTGCCATTAGTAAGCCTCTAATGATTCCTTGATACTCAAGATGTTTAGCATGAGTAGTAGCTGTTCTACAAATAAATAAATCTCCTTCTATGTTAATGTGTATAATAATGAAAAGTCTTTCATTTTGACAATCCATTTTGGGTTTTTTTTTTTAGTCTCCTCTTGGTATTACATTATGACTAAGAAATAGAGAGCAAGTTAATCCTTAAGTCTACAATGTCCCAAAATACTAATCACTAAGCCCAAATACTAATAAGACAAATGCAAGATGACCTTGTACTGCCTAAATAATACATTCAAGCTAATAAAGATTGAGACAGCAATGCATCAATGTCAGCTGGCTGTGAACGGCCAAACACAGAGACATGTGGGATGAAGGCTATGCAAAGAGCAAGCAGGTGCATGCAAGCAAACTGTATTATTCAGGGTCACCGTACCAAATTTAGAAGCCTCGTAGCCAGTCTTGTTTCATTCACTGCTTTCAGAAGACAATACCTGCTTGGTAATCTGCCCAGATTATCATCTTTGAAAGGTTGTGGAGGTGAGGGGTGGTCTCTGACAAATGGAGGAAGGTAAATTTTGCTCCCACTTCCAAAAAAAGGCCAAGAGGAAGATCCAGGGAATTAAATATTGAACAGTCTTACTTCAGTCCCTGGGAAAATCATGGTGTGAGTCCTCTCAGAGCAAATTTCTGCACACATGAAGGAGAATAGTGAGGTTGGGAATACTCGGTGTGGCTTTACAAAAGGTAAATCAATGCTGACCAAAGTAATTGCTTTCTAAGACAAAATGACTAGATGTCTATATAAGGGAAGAGCAGTGCATGTCGTTAATCTCAATTTCAGCAAGGCTTTCAACATATTTCCCACAATATTCTTGTATCCAAGTTGGGATGTCACGGTTTGGATGGGTGGATCAAACCAAGGCATAAAACTCTGGTTGCATGATCATGGTTTGAGGGTAATGGGTGAGTGTTCAGCTGTAAATACCTGCCTTATGTATGATTTCATATGGTTAGATGAATCCCGCTGGATATGTTTTTCCTACCAGCTGGAACGTTTTCTGAAGGCTGCATGGTGAGAAGGAGGTGGGAGAAGGTGAAATCATGGTAACATTCTAAACATAGGCTGACCTATATGTAACCAAAGGCAAGACTGTTCTAAATTTTGGGTGCCTGAGGGTTATCTTTGTCTCACACATGACAGCCAGCCTCAGGGTGACTCTCTCCAGCACTGGCTTACAATGGCTCCTTGGAAGTCTGTAAGAAATTGGGCAGTCACAAGAGACAGACACTGTGCAGACACTGACCCCAGCAGGCATCCTGGCTACATGCCGAACTTCCCCATTTTACGAAGCACAGGAAAATATAGTATTAAACCACTTCTGGCCCAAAAGGTGAACAAAAGCAAAAAGTCCCAAAGCATACAAGGCAGCTTTAAAGACTGATCACAGCAGTGCCAAGGCAGCCTGACTGGAACCCAGATGGTGGGGTGCAGACACCTCCCAAAAGTGCCAGGTGACATAGCTTAAGTTGAAAAGCAGGGCTGTTCAGCTTGGCATAGAGCTAAGCAAATGCAGCCACAATGCCTCTGGATCCAAATCAGTATTTCCAGATGCCACAGAGCTGTGCCATAGGACCTCAGGGGTTCAGGCAGCTCTGCATTGTGCAGTGCAGGAAAAGCTCTGCTTCCCCTCTCCTCTCTGCTAAAGCAAGTGTCTCAAGGGCGGTGTTTGCCCCAACACCTTGTGTGAAAGCATTTACAAGGAAAAAATGGGTTTTCAGAGTTAAAGTACATTTTTACGAAGTTTCTGCACCTCTACACCAAAGGCACTAGTGATTGCTTGCCAGAGAAGGATTTCAACAGATGTAGATGTGGCATCACGGGCCCCTGAAACCGGCCCTGGCAATGAGGTGTAAATTCTCAATTCACGCTAAACTACATATTCTTCCCACTCTATTTGTATGCTGTTCCACCCCAGGAGACCAGACCATACACAGACTTCTGGGGTTGTGCGCTTTGTAGCATACCCAAGCTCTCCCTTCCAGCTATCCAGATCAGGATGTGGCAGAAATGTGTTCTGACTCCTTTCCACCCACACACCCCATTTTTCCTCCCAAGCAAAAGAGCACTGAGGGGAGACGTGGCTTTTGCTCAAGTCTCATCTTGGCACGGAGGCTGGCTACGGTGGGAGGTGGATACGTGCAGCTGCACCTGGGAGCTGGCGAATGTCCCGAGGTCTGGCAGTGCGGCACATGCAGGGCAACTTCGTACGCTTGGCTCAGCACGGAGTTCACACAAAGTTAAAAGGCAAATGCCAGTTCTTACTCATTCCAGCAAGGATAAAGACAAACACAGAACTGTGATAGTTTTGAAAGAAGGCTAGAAAAAGAAAATTATTAAATGCATTAACCCGCTACCAGAAACCTGTGACTTGCTGGTTCTTGAAGTTTCTTTTCAAGCTCTGCCTCAGTCATACAAATGCAGGAATGATTCCCACCTATTACAGCTCTCCTGTTAACACATAATTCCTGGGACTGCCCAGTGGGATATAACTCAGCATGTGGCTGTGGTCCCGATCTGCAAAGCGTAATCCTCTTCGCTAGGGGCTGCTTTACTAAATATCCCAGTTCTCACTGTCTCATTGCAGCTTGGGGTAGCAGCGGGTTGTGGTGAGGAACCAAATCCTTGCTGCTTTTCTCCGCCCTACCAGTTAGCTTTACCAAGACCCACTGTAACATCCTGATGCACTTCTGGGTGGGCACACAGAGATCCGGGTGGGAGTGCTTTCAGATGTGCTATGGATGAGGTAACTCGCCTCATCAAGAGACCCCTCTGATTTAATTAAAGTAGATACAAAGGCATCGATAGGGCTCCCTACCTGGCTCAGTTGTTGGTTAGCTCTGTTGCTAGATTAGAATTTTATATTTTTTCAAACATGGAAATTCTGAATTAATTCACCAGCTCAGCTTTTAGTATGGAAGCATATATCTTGAAAATATTCCTTGCTTCCATGTCTTCATAATTTAATTTTGTTCTTGATGTACACAAAGTGTAACTACGCTACCCAAACAACAGAAAACAGATTAACCATACCCCCATGGTTCAGGCCTTTCTGCCATTTGCAACACCATGGCTTGACAGAGAAAAACTTTATCAAGAAAATGCAGAAAAGCAGAATTTTAGAATCAGGATTGCCTATTACAGTGAAGGTTCTATTTTTACAACATTTTGCACAACAAAACCAAAAGCCTTCCTTTCATGAAGCCAAGAGATATATCACATTAAGATGATTTCTGTCGTCATTTCTTACACTTTCCTAGAACACA
Organism: Anarhynchus alexandrinus; assembly: GCA_008711295.1. Classification (NCBI taxonomy): domain Eukaryota; kingdom Metazoa; phylum Chordata; class Aves; order Charadriiformes; family Charadriidae; genus Anarhynchus; species Anarhynchus alexandrinus. The sequence goes on along the minus strand of VUYV01000111.1, from coordinate 2,455,613 downwards.
GATAGGCTCTGAGAATTTATTAATACATTGAAATCAAACAAGTCAACAAGCAGAAACAGTACAAATGATTACTACTTTGGGTTTTGATAAAACGTCTTTTAGAAACTGTTTAGAAACCAGAGAGAAGCCTATAATTAAGGAACAAACAGAATGAGTGCCATTGAATTTACTCTTGCTGGTATCAAAACAGATGAAAGGGCATTATGCATTACTATTGTTTAGAGCTGTAAAGTGTGGCTTTTTATAAACTAACAGGAAGGCTGATGAAAAAAAAACTATGTTGAAGTTGGAAAAAAAAAATGAAGTATGAAATAATAAGAAGAATCCAGTTAAAAGAATAACTAAGAAAGCAAATAAAAATACTGAAGGTTGAATTTCCAAATATTCTTTGACCTACAACAAAGGCTTTTCAAAAATACATTTTCCACAGTTACTCAAAATAAACACACTCCGAAACGGTGGGGACTGATTAGGGAGATGCTGCACTTGTTATAAAGAGCTGCACATGTTTTACATGAAAGAGAGGGAGAGGCAATAAGAAAATCATGGGCAACGAAAGCAGCAAAAAAGAGATCAGGAGGAGAGATGGCAGGCCAGTCTCCATGGATGAGACTGCAAAAAACTGGATGCTAAATGCCGTTCTCATGCAAAGTCCTGAAGCACTTTTGTAGAAGGGTTTATTGACCTTTCACTAGTCCCACAGGCAAAGTGAAATATTGGCCAGCTCTGTCTCTGCCAAAATGAAACAAACACAGTCCAGGTTTGGACTATTTATGGTCTTCCATCATCAGTCTACAGCAAAAAGGAACTTTATAATCACACAGCTAAATTAAATAAGAACAGAACCACAACTTAACAACAATTTATGGTCAACAATTTTTCTGTTCGCACTGGGGTGGCAATCATATTTTGCTTCTCTCAGTTCACTGCTGTAACACTTCAGCTTGACAACCCCTGCGGCTCTCTGAGAGTCAGTGGAGTTACGCCACAGTAAAACTGGAGAAGCACAAAGGAGACTCCAGCCCTTTTTTTACTGACTGCTGTGGAAACTTAAAACAACCAGTATATAAAAAAAAAAATCCTTCTCTCACTGTTGCAGGTAGGAACTGTTGCCAGGATAAAAGCATAAGAAACTGTGGTTTTAAACTGAGTTTCTTCTGTGAAGTCTGCAAGTGATTCAACAAGACAGACATTCAAATTACACTAGTCCAGCGCGTTCTTACTCAAGTCGCCACTTCGTGCGCTCCTCATTGCTGTGTTAGCACCTTTGCTATTCCCAGTAAAATCAATGGCAACATTTCCATTCATGGAAAAGACCAAAGCCACTTGTCAGAGAAGTCATTCTTTTTCTCTGTCCTTTCTCTAGAAAACTTTTGGGCTTTGGGGGACTGTGATGGGTCCTGTAATGCCTGTTCCAGAAATACCTCCAAGAAGTAACAACATACAATTTTGCAAGCTCCTTCTGCCAGTTCACTGCTTCCCAAAACCCTTTTCTGGGTGTGCTTATGGCAGAAACATGAAGGCTCAAAACCCACCAGAGCTTGAGAGGTTTATATAGATGAGCAAAAAATCATTCTGAGGTTCTCTGCTCCTGAGCTGATGCCTGTAATGGAGCAGTCTGAGATATCTTCAGAGAGTGTCTGAGAGATTTGCTGGAGAGGATCCGGCTTTATTAACTGTCTGGCAAAAGGGAGTAATTTAATCATCTAAGAACTGATCGGCAAATGGCATGAGAAATCCTGTCAAATCAAAACTCTAGCCTGATCCAAAAAATTAGATACAAAATTATCACCTCAGTGAAATGGTAGTGCTGTGGATCCAAACACAGACGGTGAGGATTTCTATAGATGAGCCATGTTTTGTCTCATTCAGAATGTTAATTTGTTCCCAATCCTGCAATTCTTAGCTATATAAGGAAACTAATAATCCAGGGAAGAAATTTTTACACTGCTACCAGATTGCTCCTGTGTATTAGAGCAGTAGGGTTTAAATCTGTACTGTCTGTTGCTAGAGTTGTTTTCTCTATGGGAAAAGTCATGCAGAATTTTAACAACAAAGCAGAAATCAGTTGTCAGGAAATAAAGCAGCTTTTGCCAATAAGACCAGTGAGTGCTATCTGAAAGAAGGGCTTATCATCTCTTGAGAGACCTGCAACATGTAGACCTTGACATCTACATCAGGTCTATGAAGGTTTACAGCTAATGTTCATAAAGAGATGTGCTGACCCTACATCACATGTTATTCTGAGGGCCACACATAGGTGGTTCTGGGATCTGTGTGTATAACATTCATTTGTGTAGCTCTTTTAGACCAAACACAAAACTTCAGCCACTCAGTCATGTTTCTTGGTTTGTTTTGATAATATCAATTTCTTTGTAATAAAGACTTCAGAAAAAAACATGATGTTTTTTAATAAAGAAACGACTCACTATATATAAGAAAGACATATTCTATGTAATGCTATATGTTGTTCTGAGTTTTTATTAATAAAGAGAAATATAATAACTTGCTATTGATTCTGTAACTTTGAATTACCTATTAGTTTCACCAACTACAGAAAATATTTGCCTTAGCAGAAATCAGTGGAGTTCAGAATGATATTTTCTCTCTGATACAGATGGAAGGATAGGTTTTGGCTTTTTGGTTGTTTGGGAGGATTTGGGTTCATTTTTTGGTAGGGAGAAAGGGGAGTGGTGGATCTTTCCACCTCAGTACTTGACAGGTACTTGCAACTTTTGTTCTTGCAATGGCAAAATTCAGTCTACAAGCCAGCTGATAGTGTTCATGTGAATAAGCAACAACATCCTGAAATGACCAACTTTCCGTCACTTACGGTGTCTCTGAAAAATGATCCTACAGTGCTGCCTTTGCAGACTATGGTATAAATTCATGTACAAAAGATAGTGATTAATAGAGTAAAGATAGAGTTCATTTTATCCCATTTTAGTGATCTCAAAGTGCAAAGTCATTAGCTAGGGCCACCCTAAGGGTCTCCGAGGTCACTACAATCAATAGCAAGTGACACTTCAGGGGGTGAATCTCACCATCTTCGAGAGCTTCTTTATGAAAGGCCACATCACCCTGCAGAGCTGTCTATCTCTCTAACAGCCAAAGCAAGGAATGGATTCAGCCATGACAACGTGCCTCTTAAAATTAATGAATGGGTCATTTCACATCTCTGATCTAGAAAACCCTGAAAACTCCAGAAAACTACATTTTGGACAGATTTTTTTTATTGATCTTTTTGTTTGTTTGCCCAATACACTCTTTTGTCTCCCTTTGGAAAATCAGTAGGAAATAAAAGGTAGAAAAAAAATTAAGGAAAAGACTTGCAGAACTTGAGAGGTTTCCCGGGGGGAAGCTGTGGCTCTACCACCTGCACCAAAACTGCCCAGGCCACTGGGAAGTCCTCCAGATGCTGCTGAAGTCTCCATTACATAAAGATCAATAAAATACACTCTTAGATGTGAAATACAGCAACAGTTCTGAAAGAATCAGAGTAAAATTAGTCAGATATCCCCAGGTTCTCCGGCACGAACACATATCTTGCCTGTCAGCCCAGAACTGGAGGCAGACGTATGGCACGGCTCTAAACAAAGCGACAAACAGAAGCCCTGCCAAATCCATGCCGCTGTTCCAAGGCCATGAATTCAATGAGCCTTTTGCATCAATTGTTTTCTTTTGTGTCAGTGCATGACATGTCGCACTGCATGTGAGGAGCTGGGATAAGACCCTGTCCCTCTATTGTCTTGGCCTCTTCCGAAGAATCTCATTACGAACCTGAAGAGCTCAGCTAATGGAGTTTAAAGTGACAGAGTCTTTTATAGTGCAATAAAACCTTTTAAGATGTACTTCAGGGGCTTCTAATTCTCCCAGCAACACAGTAAATATAATGAACGTAAAAATTATCCTTGCAGATGTTGTGGTGTCAGTAACAATAACAAAATCTCAGCACGGCACAGGACAAAAATAGCATCTGGGATTTTGATTCACTCAATTTAATCACACAGTGTTTGAACATTTACGGGTTTACAGGTTTTGTTTATTGATTTACAGTATTTTAATAAGATTACTGTGAAAACATATATGCTGAACTGGTACTTATATGGGACATATACCAATGCCCATCATTTCCCTCATTGCTTTCCAGAGAGTGCTAATTTGCAGCCCTCTGGAGCTCACAGGAAGATTTAACATTAAACAGCCTGCTGCCTAGTATGAGGGGAAGGAGATGACTAATAACTATTTCCCAAGCCCATCAAAAGACCATGAAGCCTTCTAAGACTTTGCAATAAGGGAAAATAAAAAATACAGAATGAAGCCATTTATATTTCTGCTGATTTAAAAGCGAGTGGGGAAGTATTAGCAAAGCAACACGCTGATCTATCGGTCACTGCTCGGGCATTTTCCAAAACATTCTGAGTATAAAAGTCATTTGTTGCTTTGTGGCCTACACAAAAGTGCCAGTAGTTTCACACTGGTGAGTGAGAGGCCACAGGGAAGCAACTCTCTCCATATCCATGCACTTGGGCAGGTATGTGCATGCAGCGAGGGATTTGTCATGTGTAAGTTTTGCCATCTGAAAGTTAAGTATCTCAGTTCGGCAGCTGCCCATGGATGGGGAGTGGTTCGCACATCAGTGACTTCCATGTCAGATGGTGATTCACTCTACCTGCTAAAATGCCACCCAAATCTCGTATATAGGCACCCCTATGTCTCTCTCTTGTTCTCTCCCTCCCCTTAACACCTCCCCTGGCTCTAGCAGGAGCCCAACCAAAGCTGCAGCTGGAGCTTTTGGGACTGGAGCCCCAAAGCTCCAGCAGCAGCTTTGCCTGAGGCTATTCTTCACTTTTAGATGGCTAAATCTGGGGGAAATGAATCCCAGTAGTAAAGAGGCGAAAAGCTGAGCAGATATGAAGAGTGAACTACCCTATAGACTTTTCTGCAAATGTACTCCTGCTGCTTGGTGATCACTTGGTGACCACTTGGGGAAAGTGGTACAAGTACCCATTTTCTGCAAGTCAACAGAAGGTCTGGCTTCAGGAGATGTCATGCTGCCACCTTCTCTGAAAGCCATGTTTGGTTACCCAGAGTTTCCCACAGGATACGTGAAATAAGTACTGCGGGTGATCTGTGGCCCTACGCGGTGCAGGACACCGCTGCCAGGGCTCAGCTCACCACCAGTACCACCACTGTTCCCAGTCCCTGTCAAAAACAACTCTTGTGAATGACTGCATTAAAGACAGGAGGAAAAAAGGCTACTGGGAAGATTAATTCATTTATGAACACATGCAAACAACTGTTTGTCAACTTCACCCATGAGAACGGTTTTTCACCTGGAGTCTCAGATACCTCTTGTCATAAAAAGGACACTGTGAAAGCCAAGGTTTTCCAGAAAACTTGCCAGCCCTTGCCCACGTTCCAAATTCCAGAGCACAAGAACCCCTGTCCTCTCAGCAGCTCCCATGACAGGAGCCATGCAACTCCCTCCTAACACCGATGGTAAGGACAAGGGGCAATGGACACAAGCTGGAACACAGGAAAATCCATCTCAATATGAGGAAAAATTTCTTTACTGTGAGGGTGGCAGAGCACTGGCACAGGCTGCCCAGAGAGGCTGTGACGTCTCCTTCTCTGGAGATATTCAAAACCCCCCTGGATGAGTTCCTGTGCAACCTGCTGTAGGTGACCCTGCTTTGGCAGGGGGGTTGGACTAGATGATCTCCGAAGATCCCTTCCAACCCTGACCATTCTTTGAGTCTGTGACTCCCAGGTGCTGTCAATCAGTGTAACTCCATGGCAAGTACAGATTGCTGCCAGCTTGACAAGCGGTCAGATTTACACTGTGCTTGGTAAAGGCAGGGAATGCACTGGAAAAAAGAAAGACTTTGGCATGAATTTTTGAGCAAGAGACATTTTTAGTTAGACATTTTAGTTCCTTACGTTACTGGAAGTATTTGCTTTCTTCCTTCCAGCATGCTTGGCCAGATAGAAGCTCTGAGTCAGACTTTTGCTTACACACCGTTGTCCTTTGCATCTTTCAGGTGACCCAGAATGTATTGCCATGGCAGGCTGAAATTTCCCTGCCACTCCTTGATCTGGTACTCCTTCAGCTGTGCGGGGACATGAGGCATAACCTCTCTCCTCTTTGTCATGGTTAATGCTCACTTTGTGCTCTTATGTGTCTGGCCTCAGTTTGGTGTGTGGGTTGGAGGTATTAGACAAAATCAAGTTTCCTCTCTGTGCAATGAATACACATTTAGAGTAGTATTTTTTTTTCTTGTGCTGGTTCAGAATAGTAAAGAGTGGGAGTAAAGAGTTTTTTACTCTTTCCCGGATTAAACGTATATGCTTTCTTTACTTTCCCCTTTGTAAGGAAGTTTTGCTAGCAATATCAGCTGATCCAGTTTGGCATCGCTTGATGAATCAAGAACATTATTATTAATATCTCGACTGCCAGAGAAGCAGGATTTAACTTTGTATGCCCTCCTCTGGGGTTTTAATCCATTCAGACAGGAACTCTTTAGTTGATAATTCAGTAGCATCAGACTTTTCACTTTAGAGGCAATGACTCACTCTCACATTTTATTTCTTTCTGTCACATAGCAAACAACAGTTCATTTATATGCTGCTCTGTGTAGGTAACATAACTAAACAACCACTTTGGTGAGAAGAAAAAGCAGTCCTGTCAAGGAAGACAAGAAATTGGGGATTTTTTATCATTCATTTTCTCTATTTAAAAATGTCTGTTCCTTTACTGAAAAGGGGGAAACAAAAGGAAATGTCAGCTATTACTATGAACAAAACATAATTTACTTTAACCCTGAGTTTCACCGTTATTTCTTAGTCAGAACATCCCCATGAACAATAAATTTTGGTATCTACTGACATTAGAAATAAAGGCCACCCCAGGCAGAGCATTTATATCAGTCAAGCATTTTGTATTCTTAAGCTGCCAAATGTGAGATCTGTCAGAAAGAGCAGCTGGGACACTAATGACAACTACATACTGATATATCACAATAAGCTTCTTAAGAAAAAAAAATTAAATATATTTCAAAATCATTGAAATCGTTATTATGCTGAGTGGGCCTTGCATTTCCCTATAATAGTTCTATATTGAAAGCTTTTACAATTCAGCAAAGGAAATGGGTTAGTGGATGCAAACAGCTGGGTCCTTTTTATTAAAAAAAAAGGAAACCACAATATTCCTGAGGAGTTTGATCCCTGAAAGAGGATTACTTTTTATAGTAAGAAAATACTGTTGCTTTTTTTTTTTTCAGCATTACATAAACAAATATTTAGGCTTCTTCATACCATTTCTAAATACATACTTGCTTTGATGTCTCAGTGCTGGGACCTAAATTCTTTGCTGATTCATACCCTGTCAAATCAATGCAGTAATTGCACGTAAACTATTATATTTCAAAGCTTTGTCTATCCCAGTCTTGCAAACTCAGCTCTATTTTAATGTAAGAAAATTATATTTTACCCTGATAGTCTCTTACTTATTCTAAACTATCTCACCCATGATCCTCTAGGTCGGGGGGCACGTTCCTGCTCACCGTTGTGCTCCTTGGGGTGGAATTCTGATCTGGAGAGTGCTTCTAAGAGCATTTCACCAGAAAAGTTTTCTTAATTGCCATGTTCTTTTGTTTAGCTAATAGGGGGAAAAGGTGCAGATTTATTTGGGGTTTTAATCCAGCAATCTTTTAAAAATGGAATTTGAGAGTTAAATGTCACGTAGTAACAGCTCGGGTGAGCCATTCCCGATCAACCCACTGTCCCCAACGTCTCCATGAAGGACCTTGAGAAACACCAGCCCCCAGTGTGCTGCACAAAGACAGGGGCTGGGGTGCGCTGAGCAGCTCTTGTGACCCGGCACAACTCAGCACCGGGAGATCTGTGGGATATTAAGTGACATCAGTGGAAGGAAGACGCATCAACAGATTAAAGAGAGCGGTCTCCGGAAGAAGTACTAGATCTGGCTTCTTAAGCCTCCTTGGTGAAGTTACAGAATTGTCACTCACAGCTTGATATGATAGGAGAACCCTTACTTATCTTGTCTTCATTGGGGCACAATTATCATCACTTTTTGATGATATTTCCTTGAAAATCCATTTACATGGAAGGAAGAGGTTTTATATAATACCTATAGTCAAGCCGCAGCAGAAGATGCAAAGAAAATGCTGATTCTTCAAAAACAACATTTGGCACAGGAATACATCAAGCTCTGATAAAATTCCACTGGGAGAGGTTTCTTAGCTCCAGGAGGATACTCTTTCCCTCTGTTAGAGCCGTTCCAGACTGTATGTATAATTAAATATTCATTGTGTGAGAGAGACAGAAAAACAGCAACAGATAGGTAGGGAGAGAGGCTGCCCCCAAAGCCCAATGGTTTAGAGCAGTCATCTCGAATGTTGGAAGCCTTAATCCCAGAGGCCAACTACAGCTCTGTCAGAGATTTTACTGCAGACGTCACACATAAAGAAAAGTGTGTATTGTATACAGTAAAGTGCACTTCAGATTTTGTTTCCTTCCTTAACATGTCACTCCAATATTCTATCTTAACCTAAATCCAGCACAAAGCTACCCATCTCTTTTAACGGTGTGTGGCACTTTGGGGACAGTTATCTTAAAAATAGATTAAAATGATTTTTTTGTAGGACTTCTGTAGAGAAGATATACCATCTACATATATTTTAGCCAAACACTGTCATTCAGTTCACCTACTTAATCCTGATATGGATGGATTTTAGAATCATAAAATATTGATGTGGAAAACAGAAGTGGACACTGTGAAATACATTTCATTTACTATTGAAAACTACTCGCATATTCTTAGGGACTCTGTGTTATTGACAAATTTATAAATAGCTGTCATTTTAACATCCCAGGTTAAAAAAACACTATTGCTATTATTACACACATTTATAGTGTTTCTGGGGAGTGTAATTGACCCATCAGGATAATTATGACTCTTATTTTTCCTTCTTCCTGGCTGCCTGCAGTAAATGACGGGTTGTTTTGTTGGCCTTTTGGTTTATTTCAGAAAGCAATGAAACAGTTAAATGCCATTGCTGGACCCTAGCATGAAGCAGAAATGACCCATTGCCAGTGACCGAGGGATGAGGGCAGGGGGAAGGACTCGCCTCCTTCCAGCAGCTGAAGAAAAGGTGTCATTCCTTCCACTCCTCATGCAAACTCAGGTCTATCCAGAAACATTCCTGTGCGCACAGGGCGGAAGGAAACCGGGCAGGAGTTGTGAAAGCAGGTGGAGCTGTCACCGCTGAGCCTGGCAAAGCCTCTGGGCTGAGCTGGGCTGCACTGGTACCACTGTCCAGCCCTGGCAGCCATCAGGGTGCTGCTAAACTCCCTCCGCCTCGCTACCCAAGTGTCTTCTCAAACTTGTCACTTAAACGGTTAATTTCCTTCAAGTCTTTCCTTAAAGAGTTGGTTCACTCTAATAATTTGAATCTTTTTTTTATACATAAAAGATGTCTGTTCACACATATACACCCATCCCTACTCAAAGACGCATATGTACAAATATATATACATACATATATCCATAGCTATATTTAAATATATACAGGATTAAAATAAATTCACATACATATATAGCCACTTGCTATCAGCTGAAAGAGGGAAGGAAAGAGAGGAGAGAAGAGAGAGGAAGATAGGGAGAAAGAGAGAGAAATTAAGGGAAGGCAAGCAGGCAGGGAGGAAGGACAGAAAGAAAATATGAGACCCAAAACCCACCGGTCTTGTATTTTGTCTCTGAACTGTCCACCACCAGACATTTCCACAGAAAGGCATGTGCTCTCTGAAGTACCAGAACATGAGATCGTATGAGGCTTTTCTTCAATAGACAGCAATCTAATCTCTAATTTTAAAAGATGTGATTTCCACAACACTTGATAAAATAAACTTTAAACTGTCCTTAGTATACAAACTCTAGATATTTTCAACATGACTATAACTGGAAAATCCTTCTTTTTTTAACTGAAAGCATGAAACATGAAGAAATCTTTGCATATGAAATACCATAAATTATTGTGCTCTACCAATCTTGAAAAAAAAAAACCCAAACCAAACCAAACACCAAAGGCAGAAGCAGAAAGAAAATAATAGCGTATTTATATAAATGCATTATATAAATGTAAGCGGTGTCTTGAATCTCAGAAGGCTCCATGTAGTTTATAAAACACACCTTGCAGCCTGTGTACCTCAGAGGAATTAAATCATATTCCATTTCCATGAAACAGAATAGGGAATTGCAGACAAGATTATTATCCAATCATGTAGGGCTCTTTTCTTTGGGGTACATTAAAAAACCCAGTGCTGAGCAATGTGATTTTACTCTTCTGAACATGGTATTAAACAGACCAAAATATGCAAAATGATAGACTAAGAAAAAAAAAAACCTTCAAAAAAGAAACTTTATTCTGAAGCAGCTAGAGTTCATATGCACACAACCAACATGAGCAATGAAGCAGAAAGTTAAATCACTTAACAGTACCTGCGTTACGCTCTTTCACCCACAGGTCCTCACCTAACCATCGCCATGAGTATTGCTTCCAACAGACTACACACTGCTCCACATAAATCTATGCACAACTCAAGGCTGTCTGCAGCTGAGGAAAGGTGCAAATGGTACAATTTTGGGAGGACATCAGCTAATTCACAGAAAGAAACAGCCTCCATTGTCATGCCCATTTATGTATACCCCTCATATACTTGCAGAACGATAAATGTACTTACAAATGAAAATCTCCAGTGACATTTCCCATACTCTTTTGCTTATTAATGACTTTGAAAAAAGTACCTGCTATCCATAAAAAAATAATATAAATGCATGTTGCATATTAACACATCCTGAGTATACTCCAGTCTGACAATTTTTTCTGTAATGGCTCCATATTTTTAAGGGATATTAATCAATAAAGAAAGGTGAACAGATAAAATAGTTTCATGGGGAGAGCCACATTTCAAACCCCCTTCCTAGTAGAAAATCATGAATAGAAATGAAAATTGCATGAAAAATTCAAAGGCCCTGGAAGCTAGACCTGTCTGGAATTTCACACAGCCAAGCTTTAAAGAAGCAGATATCCTGTCCTATTTTGAACACATTTTAACCCTTCAGTAGAGAGTTCTTGTCAGCACATGATAGTAGAAAAGGTATCCTACAAAGGAAAAGTAAACCCCTATCTATTATCTATGACCTATTACCTATTTCCCGTATAACATAATACAACTCTCTTGTGGAAGATACTGAAAATGTCACGTCTAAACTTATATATTATTACAGGAGGGGAAGTGAGGAAGAATCTCTTGTGAGTTGCTTAAGAATTTTCTTATGCTTTTTGCCTTTCAGACTAAGCTCTGTGAATTTATTCTGGACTAAAAAACTCCCAGCTTGTTTGCTCCTAAAAAAACAACTCAGGTCTCGGCAGTACTGGAGAACAGTGGGAGATTTTAAGCTAAGGGACAAGTAGACAATCTAGAGGGAACAAAACACTATTCAGATTTTGTGAAATCTCATAAAAAAAAAAAGGCTTTTATTATTCCTCTAGACAGGCTTCAATAAATTTGATGTGCCATGTCTCTTATTGTTTAAGCAATTCTACAGAGCTATTAAGATGTTAAATATTTCAGCATTTGGAGAAAATAAGTTGGGGTGTTTATTTTCATTGTGAAAAATCACTGGAAGGAAAGGAGTGTGAGATATCACTTACTATCTTGGCTGAGATGGCTAACTAACAGATGGCTCAGTGTAGGAGAGGTGAAAAATACACTGAATGACTTGCTCGAGCAGAAGAAGGAAGCTTTCATCAGAGCAAGACACTGATCCTCGACTTTGCTATGTAGTCATCTAATCCTCTGTCTTAACTGCTTCATAAAATACTTTGCATCTTCTGTGGTGCTCCAAATTAACGCATTAAATCCTAAAATTTTGCATGTCTTAAATAGCTTGCTCACTGCACCAGCGGACTAGGTATGGCGGTTTAACCTTGGGGGAAATGCTGAGTGCTCTGTTACTGCATAACGAGTTGATATGAAATAATCTCAGTGCCAGCTATCAACTTGTTGCCTGGCTGAAGGAAGGAAAGGAAAACAGACCTTGGGACTTTGGTGCTGGACTGCCACCCAAGAGACACGCATGGAAATGTCAGATATTTCTATGGTCTTTGTGATTTCTGGCAAGCCAGGTAATTCCTCTGTACTCAGTCATTCATCTACTAAATGGAAATCTGTTTAAAGTGTGCTAATGTGAGGATGGAGACCATCTCTTTCTTCCACATTCAGATGCCCTAAATTTTACCAACATCCATTCACCCATCTGTCCTGTGTTCCCAGTTGGCAAGTGACACCAAGCCCCTGGGATGCACCAGGCGCAGGGAGGAAGGAAGGCTGGCTGTAGTGAGCAGCCTGACACGGTAGACCAACAAGTACACCTTGAGCTGCTGCTCATCTATTTCTCTACACACAAAAAAATAGTATTTCAGTTTTACACATCACATGCCTATTTGGGTATGGGTGAAGCATGACATCTGTCCAGAAAGCAGCCATTTTCTCCTCACAGCAGTGCTCTATACAGAGAAAATAAATACATATTTTTCTGCATCAAATATGGCCCCTTCCCAAAAAATAAGAACATGCCAGTTGTATATTCTTGAGCTGCCCTCTGTTTCCTCAGTTTCCTTTCTATAACAATGATCAAAATTTTCTGTCAGCATAATTAGACTAACCTAGTTAGTGGTCAGCACTTTCTCTTCAGTTATTCTGCAAGCTGCAAAATGAGCAGTTTGTCAAAATGCAGAGAACTTCATATTCAGGTGGCAAAGGAAGCCAAGCCTTAACATTTCGTGTACATTTAAATGTGCACTCAAGCAGTGACATGGAAATCAGTAAAGCAGCAACTAATGATCTGGTTCCATTAACAAATGCTCATTTGGATGGTAAGTGACCTGAGACAGAGAGGAAATGCAATTTTGGCTGCCAATACAATAAAAAATGGCCGCTATTAGTGCTATACAGGGGTTATAATCAATTATACCTTTTATTGGCTCAATTCAACTACACTGTAACCAATTAAACCTCTGTTTTGAATAAAGAAAGGAGTATAGTGGGTTTTACAAAACCACCACATGTACAGTTCCTTTAGCTTATGTTATTAATATCACCTTGGTTACTGGGTTGATGGAGCTTATTCCTGACATAATGTTTTTAGCTTTTGCCTTCTTAGCCTAAAGTTTTCCAGAACACTTTTACCAGGAGAGGAAGTATCTCTCTTCTGGACATCAAATTAAACTTAGTTCACATAATGCAATGCAATCACTCCAGCCAATGACTAGAACATAACCTGATTCTGCCACCCGGCTTTAGACTGAGGAGGAATTTATTCTGCTGCCACCTACAGATTCTTACAAATATCTGTTACGACATTTATCATGATTTAAAATGGNTAACATCTATTAAAAACAAAAATTTTAAGCCCATTATGTGACACGCTGCAGAAATTCATAGAAAATTATCCATTTCCCCAAAGAGCTTGGAGTCTTAAAGAAAAGTGACCATACAGAAGGTATGTAGTGTAGTACAGAAGGTATATCTCTATCACAGCAGTACCACTTTATCCTTTTCGGACATCAGTCTTAGAAAGGACAGATCCTGCCCACTGAACAATCCCCTTGAAATCAGCTGAAATCACTGCGTCAAGAAGACAAAATCTATTTGGCCCCAAGTTTAAACAACCAAAAGTTTACAAATAACCTTTAATTCACAGCCCTAGTCTGTTCTTCAGATCTCACTGACAGACTTAAAAGAAGAGTCTGATTTTAAGCAAAGACTGAATTCTCTGTTTCTAGCTGGTTTTGGAACTGGATCAGTCCATATCTCTATGCTTTGCAATCACATACAAAGATATGGCTACTTTATTTGTAGGTGTCTTTTTCAGCAGTAAGCCTTTTTATAGCTGGAGTCCAAAGGAATAAAGGGAACTGTTGATTGTAGTTAGAAAATAATGTGGGTAGCACACCTAATGACTATGGGATGGGCAACTAAGGAGCAGGTGGTGGAAGCTGGAGTGGAGTGTGTTGAGAGGACCGAGAAAGATAGGTGAAAACAGAGGAATTCAGAAGCAGGGAAGTGGGACTGGAGATGGGGGAACAGTGAGCACAGGAAAACTGATACAGAGGTTTAATCATAGGCTTTGAAGGAAGATATGTAGTTGAGGATGAGTGAACCTGCAAGCAAATCAGAGGACCTTTCCCTCCCACAATCTCACTTGAACTTTTGAAGGAATGAGTAGTTTAGAAGCACAAGTAAGTGTGCTGAAAGCATAAGGAGACAGCAGGACTAAGACCAGGTTCCCTCAAAGGCCTATCCTTTTGCGGCTCCATCCACCTTGATGAGAGTGCTAAGGCTGATGCAGCACTCCGCTTTTCACTGATATTAAATCAGAGCATGCTCTACCACATCACATTGAATGTACAGAGACTTTGAATGGTAAATCTTTCAATGAAGGCCCCAACTCAAGGAGTCAAGGAGCACCAAGAAGAACCAACAGTTCTGCATCACCTTCACACACCCAGTAACTTCAGCAGGCTTTGGACCAAACCTTTGGGAGTACCCACAGTTTATCCTTAATGTCATCAACTAGCCAACAAGTCAGGGTGTTTTCACCTCTCCCTTCTACTAGTAAAGGTACTTACATATTAAATATTTTATTCAAGACTGATTCCTGGAAGGACCACAGACTCCAGCACTTGAGGAGATTACCATCTGAATGGCTTGCTGGAGTCCCAGTTTGAAGAATGCTTAGTTATAGTTAAAAGGTTGCACATTCATAGTTACCCTCACTGGGGTAAATTTCCATCTACATCTAATATTATTATCACACATATTTGTCACAGTTTCTATGGACTGGGAGTCAGTCACTCAAAATAAAATATCCATTAAAATATTTTCCTACCCTGTAACTCCTTCTGGCTAAGTAAGCACAAGCTAAAAGAGTCAAGCTACATTTTCATCCTGTGCTCAATTTGATTTTCAGTACTCACCACTAATGAAATATCAAAAAGTGATTTATTGGTACATACCAGCAATATTTAAGTGGCAGCCAAAACAATTACATTTAATTAAAATTAAGGTCAAAGAAACACAACAAACTAATGTGACACTTCAGACATCAGCCTGGAATAGATGTTATGTTGGTTGATTATCAATTAGGTACAGTAAACACAAACGTGTTCAGCAGGCAATGCTCAGTGAAACCAGTTCAGGCAAGCAAACAAGTGTTGTGCCTGAAAATGCTCTCCCTTTCTCTGTATTGAAAATCATCCCGCACACTGTGCTGTTCCTTCCATCCTTAACCTACCTCAGTGATTTATTCTTTTTCCTCAGGGAAAAAATATTCTGCCAGAAGATCTCACTGGAGTGCCAAAGAAATGCAAAATTTTGGTGGAAGGGGTTTAATTTTTATTGTGTTGTTTCATCCCTTCATCTTGAAAGCACAAAAAGTCTTGCTGCCACAAGCCTTAAGCTAATCAGGCAGTGAGAAATATTTGAGCATCTTCTACATGGCTGCATATCAGCAAGCTTGGAAAAAGGGTTCACTATGAAATGGTTAGTTGCTTAGTCTTTCTGTACCAAAGATTACACAACTGTGATTTTCTCTGTGTTTGTTTTCAGCATACACCACTGCTTATAAAGGTATCTTTTAAAACTGGACACTTTCACTTCACGCATATTTATTTAACGAGACAAATACCTTAAGGCTTGATGGCAGTTTTCTCCTGAACTCCTTGATGATCAGAAGGAAAAGGTACTGCACGAATAAAACACTGTTCTGAGTGTCCCCTGACAATGGGGATTCAGTCATGTCCCAAATTCCTTCAAGTCCCTCACATCTGAAGTCATGACAGTGATCTGGCAATGGTGTAAATGGATGCAGGATCCGGCCTTCAGTCTCCCTGGATCTTTTGTTTCCCACAGCTCTAAACAAAACAACAAAAAGAAGCCCTGCCAAATCTGTCTTTTGTTTCCTGCTTGTAAAAATAACTGTGGAAATAATACAGAAACAAGTTCTCCTGCAGCCTTTGCCTGTCAGGCAGGGGCAGTAAGCATGTCCACATCGCCCAGCCCAGCACATTGCAGAGATACTCAAGCTCACATGGGTTGTTTGGGTGCATCCACACACTCCAGTGTGCACACTGTGTAGAAATGCTAGTTGATATGCCAAAATCATTGTTCCTACTCAGCTGAAACCTGTCCCCCAGCTCACCGCTTCCCACCGCAATGTCTAGCCCGGGTGCAAAAGTGCTCATTCAGCTCCCCGGCTTGTGATTCCAGAGGGAGTACGAGTGGTGCTATCTCGGGGACCTCTGTGCAGCTAACAGATGCCCGCACAGCCCCAGCACATTGGATTTCTGATCTCCACTGTGGCCTCCTGGTGATGCCTCAGTCTAAATAGCAATGTGGGAATTTCTGCTTTGAAGCCTTAGACTTTTAGGGATGCTGCATGAGGCTTACAGGCAAACACAAAAGGAAAACTAAAGCTTAGCGGCAGAGCAGAGGGGTAAGGATGACTTATCCCTTTTGTACATTCAATGGAACAACACATCTTTGGGGACGTGCCAGACCCAATCTGAATACAAATCAGAAAGCATTAGCATAGCAGCTGGGGCTACAGACAGCCAAGTTAAAACGCAACAGGGTCAAGGCTTCCCTCCAAACATAACGACTGTGTGGAGGGAAGTCACCTGTAAAGCAGGAAAGGGAAAGGCAGAGAGAAAATCACCCTGACTGGGGAGGAACTGGGGCAATGTTTCTATACTGGTGACTTTTTAACTCTTCCTGCAAGAAAAATATACTAAAGGACCTAAGTGAGTTTCACAAAAGCAGCAGCCCTTACTTACCAGAGGTCAAATGATCAGAAAAAATTTTTCTTGAACAATTTCCTCATGTAGTCCTTGCTTATCCTGATCAAGGCAAAACATCATGATAGAATAAATCCTGATCCAATGATAAAATTACTCCAGCCTTCGGCTAGGACAGGCTTATGCTCTTCTGCTTTCTTCTGAAGATTGAAGAAAGCTGGTCATCTCTGCAAAAAGATCCAGACTGGACTTTGGTCCTTCAGGCTACTTTGTGTGCTGCCATGTAGCTCTCAAAAGTGTCAAAGGCAGTGACTAAGAGATGATACAAGCATACATTATGCTGAAGCTGGTGGGATTCGGACTACTTATCTATCCATTCTGCTTGATTCACTCCTCCAAGCAATCATTCACAATGTTTCAAAAACTCCTTGTGGTGCTTAAATGTCCCAGGAAAAAAGATGACAGATCAGAGAGTCTGAAACGGACATCCAGAGATCAACTGGCCCAACCCTGACCAAATCAGGGCAAGTTTAAAAGTTACATTGAGTTTTGCATTTCTGTGTCCAGCTAAGCCTTGACCACCTCTTGAGGACAGAGGCTCCACAGCCTCTCTGGGCCCCATTCCGGTTTATGACCTCCCTCGCTATTAAATATGTTTTCCCAATATCCAGTCACGTTTCCTGTGTTGCAATTATGTTTGTTGCCTCTCATCACCCAACACCTCTCATTAAATATTAGCAGAAAGCTGTTAGGTCCCCCCAAAGCCACCTCTGCTCCAGGCTGACCAAGCCCCGCTCCCCCAGCCTCTCCTTACAGGACAAGCACTCCAATCTCACCATCTTGGGGACCTCCCCTGAACTCACTCCAGCTCATCAATGTCTTTGCTGCACAGCAGACCCAAAACTGGGCACAGATGTAATTTCAGAAGTGCCAAAAAGAGAGGAACAATCATTTGCCTTGACTTGTTAGTGCTAGGGCTTGCCAGCTTGGGGAGGAGGACCATGACTGAGTTTTACAAACTCTCAAAGACAGTGGGTAAGTTCAATGCAGAACAATTGTTTATCAAATCCTGCAACGCAAGGACTAGGAGGCATTCGCTGAAACTAGCTTAAAAACCATCGGTTTAAAACAGTCAGAGGAAAGTATTTCTACACACAGCAGGTAGTGAATTTGTAAAATTTACTGCCACGGGAGGCTGAGGAGACAGCATCAGCAGGCTCACAAAGTGATCAGACAAATTCATGAACAGAAGATGCTAAAAATGCTGGGCAGGGATGTACACACGGCGGCTATTCCAGCTGCAAGGCTTGTGGATGTTGGGAAGCATGAAGGAACCAGGGAAAGCAGTCGGGCTTGCATGCTGTCCCTGAACGGCCTCTCCTCTGGTCACTGTTGGAGGCAGATGGACCTCTGGTCACTTCTTGTTCTCTTGTTCTGCTGAGCCCTGTGGGAGGTTACTGAGCTGACACTTATCAAATACAAGAGGCACAGGGACGGTAACTGAGTTCTCGGTAAGAGAGATCGATCTTGCCATGCTGAGAATCATCAGAAGTTACAACAAATCGTATCCAAAATTGTCCTGTAGAAGTTAGATCAGAAAACCATAAGGTCCAGATCAGGAGAGGATTTACTGTTAGTGATTTCCGTGGGCTGCAGGGGTCTGACTGCCCTGCAGGATGTGGTCCTAGTGGCAGGGATGGTAAATCAAGTGTACCCAACTGTCTATCGTCTCTAAAGAAATAAATAGGAATCACTAGCATAAGAATTGAAAACTAACTGAGACAGATCAAAATGCTAAGTCATGAGAAGCACATTTAAATTTGTAGACCTGAGGGGGTTTAGCACAGAAAGTTTTGACAACATATTTCTTATTTAGGTATATTTTCCTTTTTTTTTTTTTGTGTTTCCAAACACTTCCAAAACCTTTTTTATCAGAATCATGGCATTCATGAATTGCATGCTTGCAATCCTATCTGTGGGTTTAAAAAAAAAAATAAAATTCTCTGCCTCTTAAAAAAGCCTCAAAAAATGTGTTCTGTTACTATTAAACAAAAAAAAAATTGTATTTTTTTTTTCATTTATTTGCTGCTGTTAAAGTAATTGCTTGTTCTTTGAATAGGTACCCATGTGTTTACCCTTTATTTGCAAACCTGGGACAGTTTAGGACTTAGGCTATATATATAAAAGCAGAGGGAATTGAAATAGTGAAAAAGTCCATATGGGATAGAAGAATCTGAAAGTTTCCTCTTCACTAATTATTCCTACAGAAAGAAACATGACAAATTTTTTTTTTTAGGTAGGTTACAAAAAACTTGTTTTCAGTAGGTCAAATCTGAGAATGTCCTGGCAGAGCAAACCCTTCTCTAATAGCAATGCACGGCTTCACTTCCATGATGTATAGCTCAATTGAGGAGCTTTTTATAAAGGAGAATGTTAAAATATGTCAAGAAGAAGACAAACAGATCTTCAACACAACATCAAGTTGGAAGAAAACAAGTTGAAGTTTCCCTCTGAGCAAGACACCAGACAAGGAATTATAAACACGTAAATTTTCTAATTCCCCTTCCCTGTTAAGATAGTGAGGTTATAAAATAAAGTACTGGAAGCAAAACCATGGTTTGTGTAGATCGGGTATAACCTAGAAGTTTGCCAGTCCTAACATTGGAAGAATTTTCTGGTAAAAGAGCTACTAATGAAACTGTGCTTTCTGGTATAGCTTTGTCCCGGTTTGAGGTAAAACAGAACCAATTTTGTTCAGTAACTTCGCTTCTTAGCTGGGCCTCTTCTAACTACTGAAATTAACAGCATATTGTGCAGACAATGTTCACTTTCTCAGAGTGATCAGATCTATGTTTACAGCTGATGCCCAGGCATGATATGCAGAGAGGCTCTTGCTTATACTTATTGCTATAACCCCCAAGGGCAGATAACTTTGTTATTTGCCCCGTTGAAGGATTGGAAGCTGAAAACATGGAGGGGTCCCACCTGCAGGGAGGAGCGGACAGGACAGGTGACCCAAACCTGACCAACAGGGTGTTCCATCCCATCTGCCTCATGCTCAGTATAAAAGCTGAGGGATCAAAGGGTCAGCTCTCTTCCTTCAATGGCCGACGTATGAGGAGAACTCTGTTTGTCTGCCTGTGATCCCAATCCTAAATCCAGATCCGGAATCCAGTTCCCATCCATCACCGAGTCCAGCCTGGGACTGGCCCAGTGCCAGCCGGTGTCGTGATTGTCATCTCGGGAGCTTGATACGGTTTTGTATATATTTTTCATTATTTCTTTTTATATTATTAATAATATTTCATTAAAGTAGTTTAGTTCCTTCTAAACTCATAAGTCTCTTTTTCCTCCTCTGCCTCTCTCTTTGAAGAGGGGTAGAGGGGAGCATCTGTCGGTCCCATCTGGGGTCCCCCAGGTCCCCAGTAGCAGATTTGGCCTAAACCACGACAAACTAACCTCTAAACACAAGCAAGATCGTGCGTTTTTGGGAGTTCCAATCTAGCTGGGAAAAAAAAAAAAACCCAAAACTTAATTTAAAATAAAACAAAACAAAACAAAACAAAACGAAGCCACCACCAGCAAATCAAAAACACTTTTTGCTTTCGTTTTAAAAGAAAAGGAAAAAGAATCAACAAATCAAAAATACCACATCCCAAACAAGTTTGTTATGCTCAGAAGAGTATTTAATACAACTTCATGTAGGTTTCATTCATCCTTTTCCAGGCACTATGATAACAGTAAAGATGATCACAGCAATTATGTTAACGAGTATTAAGAAATTACTGCTTACGCTGTAAGAAGTGACTACTGTCCTGCATTTCAGCTCACCCTGTCAGTAAAAAGGTCAGCTTAAACCACCTATTTAGATTCTAATTTGTGCTGACCGCTGCAGAAGTGGTTTAAAGTCCCTCACTCAGCCAAAGCCAGCTGAGAGCAGGCGTCGGAGCCGTTACCATGAATCAGCTTGAGAAATACTATTCCAATTGTGTGCAATTGTGCAAACATAAGTAAAAAACTGGACTCAGAATTAAAGAGAACGTGGAATCACAGCCCGTGAGGATAAAAGAAATGAGAAATCAACATAAAGTTGCAGTTCTCCAGGGCAGATGGGATGGCCTGTGAAAGCCTCACTTCTGACAGGGGCTTGTGACCATCAATTACGCGCTGATGTACGGAGCTCTTAGTACTGTCTTATCTATTGACTAAACACCCTTCTCCAAAGAAAATGAGCCATCAGTTTGAGAAATTTTCCTAGTTATAGCTGTGTCAGCCTGCTTAAACTGACCTTTAGAGGATTCGCATGAGAATAAAAGATATCTTATTATTCAGTGTGCATTTTTGTGAGACCAAACCGGGAACTGCCGATCTTAGAAAAAGCACAAGATTTCCTCCTAAGAGAATCTCTGAGGATATGCAATTAATCATACTCTTGAGTAGTTTATAATCTGACACTTGGGGGAAAATTAATCCCTGAGGCGACTTCATTTTTGTGCAGTAGGGTAAAGTTTGGCCCATTTGAGTATATTTCCACTGGCCAACATAGGGTACGCATGCAGATGTGAAGAGAGTAATTTGGTGAAGGGAAGGGAAGCTGGTTTTTTTTATGTAGAGAGTGAATTTGCTGTGTACATAGGCCATATAGTCTTAAAACGTGGGTTGTTATAACAATGTTTGTAATATCAAAACAACATTAGTATGCCTTTTATTCCGTAATTTCAAAGTAATTTTCAAAGCTTAATGTGTCAAGTCATAATGTCTGCATAGGGAAAATTAATACCATGTATTCCCAGTTTTCATACAGGCAAAGTTGAAGCATGGAGCAGCTCATGAACATGCTCCAGGTTCTTGGGAGGAGAATTTGGGGTTCCAGATTCCTACTACAGTGCTTGAATAAAACACGGTAGGAGGTAAAGGGGAAAAACAGGAGACCATATCCTGTAGGAATTTTTATGTATAGTGCCTGACACCTGCAAAATGACCTCCTGAAAAAGTGACTTTGGCTCACTGATGCTTTAAGGATATTCCTCGGCCCATGTGATTTTGGTTATCTATCTGAAGAAAAAAATCTCTTTGGACTGATTTTGATTAATGGCAGTGAGCCACGTGAATCTTGGAATGATGACAAGACTGTAATATGAAGTGATCAGGGAATGTTCAAGCATTGCATCCTAAATTGCACCAACTTGATTTTGATTTCAGAGTAAATGGATGGCGAATGGGAAGGAAGAGAAGGAAACAAGGAAGATAACACTTCCCATGGACTATGTTTCCAGCCCTGATTTCCTCTGGCACTTTTTACACTAAAATAAGTAATTTTTTTTTCCAGGTACTTAAGATTTTCATAACTTTACACTGAAAACAGGGTAACTGACAATTGACACTGTTAATTTCCTGATTTGTCCTAGAACTAGGCAAGGAGGAAAAAAAAGGGGGGGATTGTATAGGAAAGGAAGAGCAAAACAAGGTAATTACAGCATTGTTTCAGTATCTACATTTAGGGCATGTACAGTACCTCAGCCTTCTTTCCATGGGCAGAGGAATTCATTGTATGTTATTATTGTAATGAGTAGTAATGAATAATGATAAGACTATGGGAGTCTTCTCTCCGTACAGTACCATTACAGGCATGAGTGGATAAACAGATTTTGATTGAGATAGTCCCTAGTAAATCAGGGCTGAGTTTTTTTCTCTGCCATTTGAAATAGCTTCTGAGTCTATTTTTATCCTCACCCCATCATCTTGCAGTTTCTTATCTTCCATACTTATTACCTTAGTGATTTCAAAATCCAGGAGATTGCTAACTACTTGTGTGTCAGAAACTGTTTCAAGGACCTTCAAATTTACTAGTGGAAGATGGAAAGGAAGGAGCAAGATTTTGTCTGACTTCACACTTCAGTTTCACCAGCGACCTGTATACTAATAGGAAAACTTATGCCATTACTAAAGGAGAGAATGTTCTTGAAAACTTTATGTCAGTTAAAAACCCATCACAGCAAGTGCAGCTTGCCCTCAGTTGCAGATTTGAGATGACTCACATCTGAAATCAGTGCTTTTGGGAAAGGTGTATCTGGATATTGTCCTTCTGGCAGCTGAGTGGTTGGGTCACAGGACAAAAGTCAAAGTGAACATGAGAGGCTGGTTGCAACATATAGGGTGTTGAACCAAGAGGAAAGCAGAGAGCTTCTCTACTTCTTGCAAATGTAAGATGTGAAGTAGATGCTTTGCCATGTGTGACGTGTTGGCCGCCTTGTCCAGAGGTGTCCACATGTGTAGACATCCATGAGGCAAGAGGGCAGACTCATACCTTTCAGCAAATGGGGGGCTCCTTCCTCATTAATATCTGCTGTTCTAAAGAAACAGATTGAAGATTCATCAACAGGAAAAAAAATGTAATAAGCTGGTCCCCACAAAGAACCAGACTCTTGAGGTGGAACTGCCTCCTGTGCCTGAATCAAGTAAGGTTGTCCATACATGCAGCAGACAGTACAGATGTGCTCTTAAATGGCAATTCTTGCCTGCCCCACTACCAGGGCAAGGCAGTAATATTATCCCCTTCACATGAGTCAGGAGAATAGTGCAAAACACAGCCCAGAAAGCCAGGGCTGTGTTGAGTTTGGCAGACATTCAGTAAACTTCACTGAGGAAAAAATGAGCTCAGACTTGAGAGCAAGGAAAAATTCAGAAAATCTACCTGTGTACTGACACTGTTCAAGCCCAGTTGAGCATGTGTCTCTCGGCTTTAGGTCCACTTTGAATGTGGAATTCTGAGGCTGTGATAGTTTCTACTTCTAATGATACATTCACTTAAATACAAAGGTTTCATCAGCAGAATCACATCTCTGAACATGATGAGTCAGCTGAAAATTGCAACTCAACTTCTACTGCTATTTCAGAGGTAATTCAAACACAGTCTGATGATTCTTAAAAGAAGAAAAAGACATTGATGAGCTGATTATTAGTTTTCTTGGGATATCTGTGCATTCAAAAGAAGTAGACTTTCTGAAGAATTTAGGGCACGATTCATCTAACTGAATGTAGAAGTGTGTAAGGCACTTAGAGCTAACTTAGTCATCTAGATTTCTTTTATAGTCAGAAAAGAGAAGTAAGGTCCTTTAAGTCACTACCACCTCACCTGAAACAGATATTTAAAACAGATGACCAAACAGTACTAATTTCTTCTGGCATAGCTCCATCGTAAGGGACTAAAACTAAGCAGCATCGGTCTTGCCCTTTCTCACCAAATACTTAAAAGAGGTCAATCATAGAATGGTTTAGGTCAGGAGGGACCTTAAAGATCATCTAGTTCCATCCTCCCTGCCATGGACAGGGACACCTTCCACTAGACCAAGTTACTCCAAGCACCATCCAGCCTGGCCTTGAACACTTTCAGCAACAGGGCACCCGCAACTTCTCTGGGCAACCTGTGCCAGTGCCTCACCACCCTCAGAGTGAAAAATTTCTTCCTAATTTCTATTCTAAATCTCCCTTCTTCCAGTTTGAAGCCATTACTCCTCGTCCTATCACTACATGCCCTTGTAAAAACTACCTCTCCAGCTTTCAATGGTAATTGAGCTTTTGAGCTTTTCCATCCACTGAAGCTGAGGGTCACCAGCCACTGTGCTCTGAAACGTTGTCCCTGCCTAGACTGTGCCTGTCCATAGCCGGTCTCTCCCAGCATCACATGTCTGATATGAACAACCTCTAGGTCCAGAGGGACCATTTCCACAGCAGGACAGTAAAGTATGTTGATCACACAGAAAGCACCGTCTTGAGTACCATCTACAGGTGCATCATTTGCTAACTAACAATTTGGTTAAACACCAGCATGGATAACTAACCTAAGGGCATAGATCTAAGGATAAGTTGAGGACTGTATTTTTGTGCCAAAGGGATGTAGTTTCCCCAGAAAGCTTTTCCCAATACCTATTGTAATCTATTGCTCCGTACAAACTATTGCTCCCTATGTATCGCTCCCTACAAGCGGGGGTGTCCCTGGGATGGGAGTGAGGAAAAGGTTGCAGCCTTTATATATAACTGCACATAGACACAAGGTACTAAACAACCAGCAGTTTTCCCAATTACCCCCTGAGTAAAAAAAAAAAACAAAATAAAAAACAACGTTAATGTCAGCGAGGATTGCAATATCATATACAAACACTGTGCAGAATGGAGGGCAGGGGGGAGCTACCAATCATCACTCATTGAGATCAGACACTGTGCAAACCTTGCCTCTCAGGCACAGAATGGTCTGACAAGCACAAATAGGGCTTATTCTTTTAATTTAACTTTATCAAAATATAAGGAAACATCTCCCTTTTCCTCTCATTTTCCTATCCTCTCTTGATCTTCCTATCACCTTGAGCACATCACCCTAAAGCCATTCAGTTTTATCTAAGGCAGCACAGTTTCTAGATGGAATTAGGATGATCACTGAACGCATGGAAATGACTTGGTAAGCACTATATTTTTCAAAATGTCATTTCCTTTTTTTAAGGGGTGAGGAGAAGGGAAATAATGGTGTCTTTTTTATGTCTTTCTCATATTCTCTAGATAAGCATATCCTTTCTTTTTATAACATCTGCTTACACTATTTCTACATGGTTTTGCATATAATAAAATATTCTAATAGAGGTCCTTCACTTCCTGATTAAAATAAATAAGGATGGACACGCTCCTTGAAAAGCTGTGGAATAATTGAAAAAGGGTTGTTTGGAATAGTGCTTAACATCCAAAACTCCCTCACATTGCCATGCAAAAGTCAACTGATTATTTCTGAGTGATGTATGCTATACTGTTAGTCTAATTGCTAGCACTGGCATTGCTCAGCCATAAAGAAGTTCACTGCATCAACAAAATTTAATTGGGGCATCTCAATATACTGGCATTTTCTTGCAGAGCTAGTTAAAATGAATTCAGAAACTGCTATGTGCAAGGACTGAAGGGTACTTTCTTCACTTGAATCAGAGAAATTCACAGAAAAACACATTTTACAACAGTACACTGTGATTCTACTTCCTGCTCTTTACTCCAGCAATCATTAGCTGAACAGAAAAAAAAGAAAGGAAAAAAAAAGAGAAGTCTGATTTACTTTCTCATATGACACAACTGACCAGGCCTTTGGCTTTACTTTAATGCAAAAATTTTAGACAAGAAAAGAAAGAAACAACAAACAAAAAGAAAAAAATATTGTTACAATTATTTTGTATAAACTTAATTTCGTTAGATACCAGAATTAAGCATTTTAGTATTATTGATTACATCTGTATTAACATGCTGTTGGTTTCCTAACGTGCAGAAGTGCTTTTAAAAAAAATTAAAAAATAATAATTTCATATTAAAGAATAAAACCGCAGCAATGCAATGCACTAAAAATATTCTATTTTTATTACTCACATCCTCCCTGGGAGGCAGATTCATTAAGATAAGGAAGAAGCCTGAAATATCCACTGACATTAAAGTGACCGACAGGCAAAAAAGTAAATAGTAATGTTAAAAAAGAGGAAAATTTAATTCTCTCTCCATGAGTCTGGGAGAAAATGAGTACACCAGAGTTTAAACGGGTAATAGGGCATGTTTCAGAAGTGCTGTATGAAAGCGTTTGTTGAAATGCTGAACTTTACCTTCTCTCATTAAGTTGATTCATTGAGTAGGTAACAAGGGAATAACTGGCAAGTGCTGACTGCTGTGCAAGCCTCCACGCTGAACACATCGATCATTCGAAACTTTGAAGCAAACATGCCCGCCCAGCCTTGCCTTTCAGAGCTCATCTCTCTTTCCTCCGACCATCATGCTAAAATTACTTTTTTTCAACATTTCAGTTCAGGAAAACCACTGCCTCCTACCAGAACTATTTCAAGTAGAGACTTGGTACAAATAAAGCAAGTGAGAGATCATAGAATGGTTTGGGTTGGAAGTGACTTTAAAGATCATCTAGTCTGCCCATACCCTGTCATGGGCAGGGACAGCTTTCACTAGATCAGGTTGCTCAAAGCTCTGTCCATCCTGACCTTGAACACAGTGATGGGGCATCCACAACTTCTCTGGACAACCTGTTCAACTGTTTCACCACCCTCATAGCGAAGAATTTCTTCCCTGTGTCCAATCTAAATCTATCCTCTTTCAGTTTAAAATCATCGTCCTTTGTCCTGTCACTACAGACCTTAGTAAAAAGTCTTTATCCATCTTTCTTACAAGCCCCGTTTTATATATTGAAAGGCTGCAAGAAGGTATCCCTTCTCCAGGTTGAACAAACCCAACTCTCTCAGCCTGTCTTCAAAGGAGAGGTGCTCCAGCCCTCTGATCATCTTTGCAGCCCTCCTCTGGACCCGCTCCAACAGCTCCACGTCTTTCCTGTGCTGAGGGCTCCAGCGCTGGACTCAGTACTCGAGGTGGGGTCTCACCAGAGCAGAGTAGAGGGGCAAAATCACCTCCCTTGACCTGCTGGACACGCTTCTTTTGATGCAGCTTAGGATACAATCGGCTTTCTGGTCTGCAAGTGCACATTGCTGGCTCATGTCTGATTTTTCATCCACCAGTACCCAAAGTCCTTCTCTGCAGGGCTGCTCTCAATCAACTCATCGCCCAGTCTGTACTGATACTGGTGATTGCACTGACCCAGATGCAAGGTCCTGAACCTGGGTCAGCACAATCACCAGTATCAGTACAGGTTGGATGATAAACAGATTGAGAGCAGATCCTTGAAGCGACAGACCCACATATCATTAGACACAATGGAAATGCTCTCCTGGACTTTGAGACTCCCAAGCACTTGAAAAGAACTTCCTCGTCTAGAACGTCTCCCAAGTGGAGTGCAAATCAGGCCCTAAATCTGCTCAGTATAACTATTTCTCAGATGGACTTATTCAGAAATGGATACTTGGTGCAGTTAAATCAAAACTAGAGGTGATGTCTTTTCGCTTGAGTGGGATGAGTTGAGGGTCAGGGGACTATTGATTGTTCTGATTAATACACTACACTTCCACGACTGGGAAATGGCAACTCAAAATGAAAGGGCCCTATTCGGCCCTGCTTTCATGGGCACAATTCCCCACTGAAATCAGTGTCTTAGAGAAAAAAGAGAATCAATGCTCCCAGGCATTAGTGAAGGTCAAAGTCCAAGACATACAGGGCAAATCATTGGCCATTGTAAATCATGGCCACACTTTTAACTCAGCAGATCTATTGCACTTTAGTCAGGGATTTGACCCTGAGAGCAATCTGTACTTTTCCCTCATATCTATTGTTTCCTTATATGATTTTGATTGTTCTTTGGTTTTACAAACGCTGTTATTCAAAATAGATTACAGTCCTCCTTCTGTTAATTTCTAGTATTTAGAAATACTTTGAGAACAAAGGTTTGATATTTTCTATGCCTTTAAACTAATCATTTTATGCTGCATAGGTATATATTCCCTACCTTTCGCTGCTTAAAGAATATCTCTGATATAGAAAGATGCTGGGAACCTAAAGGAAGGTGTGAGTATTATAATTTCATATTGAAACGTGGAGGATACTCAGCATCCTGTAGATATGCACTCCATTTGCTTATTTCTCTTGGATTTTTCTTCCAATTTTCACTTCCAATTTTTTTTAAATTTCATACTCTTTATGTCCTAAGAAACTTAATATTTACCTGAATTCTGCTATCCAATATTCAACAAGTTCTCCACACAAAATCATCTATTTTTCTCATTGATATCTCAGATGAAAAATATTCTTTAATATTTCTCCAAGGAGGAAAATATAGCTCTTAAATAAATATACCTAAGTACGTTTTGGTTTTTTTTTAAAAAAAGTGTGAACTTATAAACATACCCTGGGCCTGAGCTTAAAGTGTAAGCATAAGGAAAAAAAACCCATTTGATATGTTCATCTCAAATTTGCAGAATCGGAAAACTGGGATAATTCAGAAAAACTCAATTGCTAATTGAGTTGACCTCTGACAATTGATAATTAGAGATTAATTTCTGGAGTAAAATGGCTTTTCAAGCGATTCTGGTGCTGTCTTTTAACATGAAGAATGGAGGAAGCCTTCATTAGATATTTCTCAGAAACAAATCCAAAATCTGTCACTGCAATTTCCAAAGGGTTCTGAAAAGCCTGATTACTCGTCTCCAACTAAAAGTCAGCCTATGGTCACAAGTGATGCTTATAGTTGCCTTTGGAAATCCCAACAAAAACTCCCCTAGCTTCATTATCCATTACCCCTGTATAAGGAATGGGATAGAGAATGAAATACAAATAGATGTGGATGGATGAGAGTCTAATTTAATAACTGCTCAATATAACTGCCCACTGTCTGATGCATTGCTGCATAATGCGCTATTGATTTGGGGAAAAAAGATTATATGATAGCTGGGAGCAAATGCCTGGCTCTCTTCCTCACAAGATTTATTGTTTTTGATAATGAGTAAATACATTTTATGCATGAAAAGCTAGCAAGGCTTTTTCTAACCATCTTAATTTTGTCAGCTCCAAGGACAAGACCCCTTATAACTTCATGGACACTGCACATAAAATATCTGCATGTATTTCAGTCAGTTAATGAAGGCTCCCACAAAGTGCAAGTAACTCCAGCGGATAGGAGAGGCTGACAGAGGATCCCTTCATACTTTTTCATGGTACAGATTGTCCGATTTTCTATAAGTAGCACAGAGGTTTTCAGGCTTCCCTTTGAGTCAGTATTAAATCCCGTGTTAAACAAGACACTAATTCTCTGGCTAGGCCAGGTAGCAAGTACTTCTGGGCTAGGTATTCCTCAAAGGAAAACAAACCCTGTCTCAGGACTTGTAGCTGGTGGTTATGACTGGTATCTTTCATCAGTTCCACCTCCTAAAGGCTGTCAGGACCAAACAATCTCATTTATGGCAGCGAGGGGTAACTCAGATTTAGGTGTCTGTCAAAACCCTTAATCTTCACCTTCACCTTCATCACCCTACTTGAAGTTCCTCTCTCTCTACAATGAAGATCATCCTGGGTGACTTCCTGAGCTATAATAAGGCTGAATACAGTATTGCTTCCAGCTCTTTTGGTAATCCTGCAATAAGATGGCTGGTGAAGAAGCTCCTAATTTTCTGTTTTCCCTAAGAAAGATTCCCCTTAGGATGGATCCATCAGATAGAAGACTTTAGGATTCTTTACTCCCTTATCCTTAAATTGCTGTCACCTCTTAGCTGATCTTCTCGTCCACCTAAATAACACAGTTTTAGCTCCTTGGATTTGAAAGATACTGAGTTAATGAATCTGTCTGCCACAGCATTTGACTGGCAACATTTAGAAGGGTATGTCACTGCATTAGCAGATTTCCATCACTGATTCCTACATACTTTAACTGGATTAGGATGGGTGGGAAGTGGAAAAAGAGATGAGATTTATTCTCTATTCCCATGAAGTTCCAGACACCCATATGGAACAGTACAACTATATAGTGAAAGACACAGCTCTTAAAGTTTTGTTAAAATTATGCCTACAATAATTAGGGAAGTGTGCCCACTGCTGGGAAAATGCAAAGATGCTTCGACTCTTATGCAATGCTCTTCATTGGAACACATCTTACATTTTAGATACATGTATATCTATGTAGATATATATTAGATATAGATATAGATAGATATAGATTATATAAAGTAGACATAGATGTAGATGTAGACGTAGATGTAGATGTAGATGAAGATGTAGATGTAGATAGATATATGTATGTATACACTTAAGAATGAGAATACGCTGAGCCCCAAATTTCATAAAGCTCAGTATCTTTATAAAATACCTTCACTTGTAATTCACTGAAATTGGAAAGAGGGTACATAAAAATGGGGTAAAGTAGTCTGAGAGCCACTAGCAATTATTCTGGAAAGCTCATGGAGAACAAATGAAGTGGCAAAACAAAAAAAAGGGAAAAAACAGCTTTTTAAAAAGGGAGAATAGAAGATGATGTGATAATCACAGTTCAACAGCTTAGCTTGAATTCCTAGAAAAACACTGAAAATATAAACAATCTGTAAGCATCAAGAAGATAATTAGGTACCAATCAGCAGCTCCACACAAATCAGTCAAAACCCATTTTATTTCCTTCTGTCACAGAACAGCAGATCCAGCGAATAGAGACAAAGAGTTGATATTCTGTCACAACTTTAATAAGGGTTTTGCCAGTGTTTCAGATTGATGTTCTGAAGTAATCTGGGGAAATATGGACAAACAAATATACTAGGGAAATAAAAAGCTTGGATATGGTCATCACAGGGTACTTCTCAATTATTTATCATCAAAATGGAGAGATACAATGGGATAATTAGGGGTCCGCAACCAGTAATATTAAATATTTTCATTGTGACTTGGATAACAATATCAATTTGGGGAGGACGATGCAGACAGCATTAGTATCCATGGTGATCTTGAAATTTTGGAGAGAAGGTGAGAAACATAGCCCGGCAGTGGTAGACTCTGCCTTCAGTCAAATGGGGAGCAATTCAATGTGAATAAACACAAAGTTCTACACTTAATTAAAAATAATCACCTCCACAAACATGGGACGATGCTTAACCTAGACGGCAGTGCTAGAGGAAAGAATCTGGAAATCCCTTGACGAATAGGCATCAACAGTGCTACCCTGTTGGAGAATCAAGTAGGCATTGTAAAAGAATATGAGAAATGTCTTCTAAAAGACATAAGATGTAATCTTTCCAATCTATTTATCATTCACCTCCCAACTAGAATAGTACATCTATTTTGGGACACTGGTCTCTGAGAAAGATGTGGGCAAGGAAAATAAGGAGAACACTCTGAAGTCTAGAAAATATAATCTGTAAGGAAAAATTAAAAGACTGGGGGTGATTTCAGCTGAAGAATACAAGACTGGAGCGACAAATGACACAGTATTCATCAACTGCATAACAACAAAGATGAAAGACAATGACTGTGAATAGTTTATTGTTTAATAGGCTAAAATTCATCAAAAAAGATTTAAGGTAGTTTGGGGGAAAACTTGGCTAGTGGAACAGATTCCTTAGGGTGAGAAGATGGAAGCTGGTTTTGAAATCTCCTTTGCAGAAGGTTTTCAAGAACAGGTTAGACAAGTATCTGTCAAGTCTACCTATAGCTGGTCAATCTTTGGGGTAAGGGAGTGAATTTGAGGACTGTTTTAGCCCTACTGTTACTCTCTGTTCATTCCTTACTAATAAAAGTAAACACCAATTGTACTTTAATGTCTCTATTTTCAGAATGGATGAAGTGATGGGTGAAGAGAACAGTGAGTCATTTCACCTAAGTTTCCTTAGCATTTCTGGAACTGACTCACCACATGGTACTCAGTGGTGTTATAGTACTTCTTATTCAGTTTCTGTCATTGTTGCTCACTTTTATAATTTTTCAGGATTCTGTGGGGTCCTTGAAGTTGACCCACCTCAGAAGGAATGTGATTGGAATTACCCATCCCTCAGGGACAACTTTGTGTTGCTCTGCACACTCAAAAGATCCTGGTAAACTGCAGCTTCTACTGACTGCAGCAGGATGTCTGGTGAGCCCTGGTTTTTTTTGTAGACAAGAAGTCACCAACAAAGTGCTTATTGATATCTGTCATCTTGCAAGGTGAAGTTCTTTGGAATACAAGAGTGAGTTCACTACAGCTGTCTTACTTAGAAAAGAAAAATAATACCTGTTTCTTCTACATACAAGACTGTTGCCTTCATGCCCCTTTTTTCCCGCCCTGCCCAGTGTCTTTCAAAACCAAAATATACACTACTGGTACTTATTTAAACTCAACCCAAACACTGGTTGAAACACAGTTTTGCCACTCTTTGTTCTGGTTTTTGAGAGAAAAAACATGAAGTCAATTAGTTGCTGCCAAACTCTAATACAACGCTCATTATTTCAGATCTTGTGTCAAGTTTTGTTCCATGTACCAAATGGTTTGGTTATTTTTATTACTTAAGATATGTGCAGTTTGAACCTCTCTTCAAGCCAATAACATCCTCATGAAACCCTCCAGGAATTATTCAAAACCATTTCCATTAGTCACCAAGATATGAGGTCTAAGAATCATTATTAATCTGAGTGTAGCAAACATTTTATAAGGATGATGTTTTCCAGGTGATGCATGCTCTGACAGTTCTAACTGCGTAATGGCTTTTGCAAACTGAGGGAGATTTCTAATATTGTATGAATGAAAATCAATATATGTTTCTCTGAATTTAATGTTTATAATGGTTATATTTCTCACAAACATTTTGTCAAATATTGCTCTGGGTCAGTCTGAATGAATTACTAATATAAGACAAACACTGGAATGCTCCCTGTGAAAACTGATTCATTTCATCCAGCACGTTGTGCCAGGCAGAATTGTCCTTATGAGTGTGATTAGGCCAGTGAAAGTTGCATTTTTTTATTTTCCTTGTGTATGATGCACATGATAGTCCAGCATCAACAGCAATAGCTATTAGGTTCAGGCCACAGGTATCCTTCTGTCCTGCACTCTGTCAAGTGGCTTTGATGCTGAGGGAGGGGTGGAAACTGATGTCATTCTCAGAGGCATCAGTTCTGTCACATCCAGATGTCACAGATTCTGTAGTCAGAGTATGTGTACAGTCACAGTACCCACAGCTCCAGCTCAGGACCATGGTGAAGATTCAGGTGATTGACTACTGAAAACAGGATCAGCCCAAGAGGCTGTGGGACCCTGTTCATGTGCTGAATGTGTTCAGGACAGGCAGAAAAACCGAGCTTCAAGACTTTTTTTGTCTCTTGGGTTTTCACTTGCATCTTTCTGTGGCCTCTGTCTTCACTGGTTTGAGCCCCTCTGGAGTTGTCTCTCATCTGCTGTAATGCTTCCACTTACCTCTCTCTTACCAAAGCTGTAGCTCTGGTACAGAAGAGTAATAATAGTCAGGGTATAAGAAAGCTAGGATTGCAAGGACACTGGATACAAGAAAATAAAAGATGAAGAGGAAAAAATAAAAAAAGGCTAGACAAGCTCTGAGTCTCAGGATCCCATTATCACCCTAGAGCTGTTACCTACATTTCTCTGTATCTCATTGCATCTCATCCAACAGCATCCTAAGTATTCTGCCTCACCTAGGTAACACCTGGGCTACTGGCACAAGACTTCTTTTTCATTGGTGATATACCTCATTTAAAACACCTCTTATTCCCTCCCTGGCTCAGCTCAGCACCCATAGCATCTTTTATACTTCCATTTCATCAGCACTTGGACTTCTTCACTCCGACTGCCTCAGAGACTGATAGGATGTGCTAAACACCTTTTCATAGGTGTAGCAACACAGACACAACCACTAATTATGTATCCCATTAATTTTTAGCTATGTATTTACCTCTATCGTATCTGCATTTGCTTGTCTTCACTGCAGAGAAGTGGTTATCATTCTCATGTGGTAAACAAAAGGTATTCTGCCAAATCACTTGAAGTAACAAATAGAACACTGATGATAAATCCTTGCTGCTTGAAATTGCCTGCATATGAGTATTTTGCAAATAACTTACCAAATCTGGTGACGCAGCTGTAAAGACACGTACTTTGCAACTAGATCAGGTTAACTGTGCTGCTGTCCTCATTGTCCAAAGATTAATTCTCTATTTTCCCATATTGGAAAACAGATTTCAAAAGCCCAGGAGACAGAACTAGAATGATTTTTCTGAGCTATCTTTCACCTTGGTCTAAAAAGGAACGAGAAACTGAAGAAAAGTAGATTCACCATTTCTTTAACAGCAGAAGAGAGCATATTGGAGTGTGGTTATTTTTCAGAAGGGAAACCTTGTGAAAATTATTTCAGGGTCAAACAGTATTTTATGGACCTAGAGGGAACACTGAGAAGAGAAATCCTTGTCACTCTTAACAGATAACAGACTATGAAAATCACATTATACATCCACTTGTTATCTTTAATTGAGAATCTGTTTTATTGCAGTTAGTGAAGAGCAGAAGCAGAACTCAACAATATGAAGGTGTGTTAATCCCTCAGGTGATACAGTTAAATCTTTTGGAAAACAAAAATGCCATGAGTAAACGGGAAACTCATTGACATCAAGGAATCATTTGTGTTGTATGCCGAGTTTGTATGACTTTGTCTGCAACCAAGATTTTCCTCATGAGGCAGAATGACTTGGCTGTTTGAATTTTCTTTTTGCTGCCAATTTGGGCACAAGCTAAGAAGTGCAGCCGTGTTCATTCCAGTTCTTTGTTCTATGTGAAATCTTCTCTTGCTCACTTGCACATGTTTCATTTTGTATGTATGAGGAAAAGCAGAACATAAACACTACAGTGACAATTGTAAGTTATGTCAAAAATTTTATATATTTTTCTATTATGCCATGAATATGCATTTGTTTATGTAAATGTACACAGTATCTCCCCAAAGCTTTAGGAGATATACAACAATTACAAGTTGGAATATAAATATGTACAAAAAAAGACAGAAAATAACTACTCTTCTGGGCCATACATCCACAGTAACCACTCTGAGAGAATCATAAAAATAACTTCTCTCAATACACTTAGACTAAAACCAGCCCCCTGCATTTAACCAATGAAACAAGACACTCCAAACATTTCCTTCAGAATTTCTATCATAGTACCAATGCAATAAAATGCCACAGTCCTGACCTGGTCAGTCTTTCAGAAGTGCTCAGAAGGAGTATTAGGGTCATACCATATCTGCTCAGATTTTTTGATCTCTCCTCATTGGGTCCCTATTTCAGAATTATGCCAACAGATGAGGATTTCCACAGCTTTAAGAAGAGCAAGAAACAACCCAGGAACAGATACTGAAGAGAGACTGAATATGGGTATTTTTCCTCTCTCCACATCAGTGCCCAAGTAGATATCTTGTTTTGTTTCTCTCTCTTTCTTGGCTCCTCTCCACAGAATAACAAATTTGCCCTTTGGCGTGTGATTGGACACACCAGGATGATCTTTATCTTCATGTTCTGATATAGACACAGTTTTTAGAAATGTGCTCAGTGGTTGTGTCACAATTGGAAAATGTGCTTGAGCTATCTAAATGATTTAGGCCTCGGAGAACCAAGAGACAAAATAACTTTGCAATGACTGGACTCTAATTTCTGTGCTTGGTTTTCATCCTCCTGCAGCAGCCTATGGCATT
The DNA here is from genome assembly GCA_008711295.1 of Anarhynchus alexandrinus. Classification (NCBI taxonomy): domain Eukaryota; kingdom Metazoa; phylum Chordata; class Aves; order Charadriiformes; family Charadriidae; genus Anarhynchus; species Anarhynchus alexandrinus. Next base: position 2,419,618 of record VUYV01000111.1, on the reverse strand, counting down.
TCCCCAGCACAAAGGGACACAGGGAGGATACCAACATTGCAATATGCTCTGTAAGGAAGACCATAAAACTACCTTAGATTGCTAAAATATCCTCTCTTTTTAATAATAAATCTTGAAAAAGTTAGTGTTCCCTATATTATAATCCATGACAATTAACCTAGACACAGGGTGTATTTCCAATTGTAAGGTAATGTAGCATTCCTTCAAAGAGGTGTCAAAAACAATCATAGGCTAATGAGATTCTACATGAACCACCTGCTGGTTGCTTTCAATTAGATAAAACACCTTTGCTGGAAGTGAGGAAAACCTTTTCATTATTTGCAAATGAGTTACACAACAGAAAGCGATAACAGGAAAAGAAATGAGAAACTAATAGAACAGTCTGAGCTTCCCAGCTCTACTCCCATCCCCATAATTCCTCTCTGGAAAAAAAAGAAACACTAATGATGGCAATACCAAGTGTCCAAAGATACTGAGGAAAAACACAGAGGAAAGCTGCATGAATAACCGACATGTCAGTTCACTGGCACCCCTAGAAAAATGTTAAAATAAATTGCTTTGGGTCAGATCAAGCATTTTGTTCAAGACTAAATGTTTTGTTTTGCATTTCAGTTGTCATTTTTTTTGGAAGAAAAATAGAGTGATTTAAAAAAAAAAAATGTTTATTTTAAATCATATCGTTATTGTGTTTAAAATATTTCAATTTTTTCAGATTTCAGAATATCTCTTTGGGGGAAGGAGGTGATCGAGAAGAACAGTTTGACAAAACCTGACATAAATTTGCAAAAAGTCCCAGTCTAGCCAGATTTTATACATTTTTTTATGCAAGAAACCTTGGGCCAAGAGTCTCTTCTGTCCTGCTGAGATTTGGGCTTCCCAGTACAAGATCAGAAATCACTTTGGATAAATCTAAGTTTACAGGAAGACTGATATAAATCAGAAGGTATAGCATCCAACACAGACCCCTTTGAATGGAGGAAGGGGAGTATGGGGCAGAAGCATGGCAGATTCCTTCTCTTTTATGTTTATTTTATAAGCCCTTCATACTTGCAAGTGCCAGAGAAAAAATGAGGCAGCACAGAAATAAAGGTCTTACACTCTACATTTCCACCTACCTTATATCAGAGTGTAATGGACATTGACAAGAGAATTTGTGAGACTATTTATATGGACATAAGACTTTCAGATTGGCAAGAAACCTTCAGGTTAGATTCTTTTTTTCTCACATCATGCTTAAAGTTTCATTTGCAATCTCACAGCACTATATTTTTTGAAGCATTGTGAGGGATTTAAAGACCAGCCTATAGCAGCATGGAAGATGCCTCCAGCAAACTGCTTTGGAACCCTGTACTGTGGATGGGGATTTTCAGGGAGTTTGGGTATTGATATGCTTCTATTAGCTCTGTTAAAAATATGATTTTTGGGTAGTGTGTCTCTTAAAAGGACTCCCTACATGTTCTTCCTGTCATCTAAATCCTGACCTTTATTTTCATAAAATCATAGAATCATAGAATGGTTTAGGTTGGGAGGGACCTTAAAGATCATCAAGTTCCAACGCCCCTGTCATGGGCAGGGACACCTCCCACTAGACCAGGTTGCTCCAAGCCCCATCCAGCCTGGCCTTGAACACCTCCAGGGATGGGGCATCCACAGCTTCCCTGGGCAATTTGTTCCAGTGCCTCACCACCCTCTTAATGAAATTTTTTTCCTAATATATATTCTAAATCTCCCCTCTTCCAGTTTTAAGCCATTCCCCCTCGTCTTATCACTACATGCCCTTGTAAAAACTACCTCTCCGGCTTTATTGTAGGTGCACTTCAGATACTGGAAGATTGCTACAAGGTCTCCCTGGAGCCTTGTCTTCTCCAGGCTGAACAACCCCAATTCTCTGTCTTCATAGCAGAGGTGCTCCAGCCCTCTGATCATATTTGTGGCCCTCCTCTGGACTCCCTCCAACAGGTCCATGTCTTTCCTGTGCTGAGGGCTCCAGAGGTGGATGCAGTACTCCAGGTGGGGTCTCACAAGAGCAGAGTAGAGGGGCAGAATCACCTCCCTCGCCCTGCTGGCCACGCTTCTTCTGATGCAGCCCAGGATATAGTTGGTCTTCTGGGCTGCGATTGCACATTGCCGGCTCATGTTGAGCTTCTCATCAACCAGCACCCTGAAGTCCTCCTCCTCTGGGCTGCTCTCAATCCATTCTCCACCCAGCCTGTATTAGTGCTTGGGATTGCCCTGGCCCACATGCAGGACCTTGCATGTGGTCCAAGCGCAAAACCCATCCCATATTTTCATTATTGAAAAAAATATATGAAATATTTTCTATGGTTCTTGTTCTACATGAATAAATGAGATTTTAATTAATTAAATAAAAATAAAAATAAAATCAGTGGATGCTACCCGGTTCTACAAAAGAGGCAGATTCCTTTTAGAAAAAGACAGAAAACAAAAGGCAAATACCTTCCCCACTGGCTGACGTTTGGGATAAGTAAGAGAAAATCAAAGTGGAAAGAAAAGCACAAACCCCTTAACAACGAAAGAGCTACTCTTCAAGAAAAAAAAACAAAACACCAATAAATAAATAAATAAAGAGCACCTTTGCCTTCCTAGGTGTTTGTGATGAACTGACTTAACTGAAGGAAGGTTTGAAGGGTCTCTGGATTCCACCAAAAGCCAAAGAGCCTTGCAGGGGGGAAGAAGCCTTATCCCCCTGAGATGTGGAAAAGTGCTTACAAACGGATTCTTACTTCAGTCAACCGAAAAAAGGTCAGATCCATCGGTGATTGATAGAAGCTGAATGCACTGTCACACTTCTTGAAGTTTCAACAGCTGTATACCCTGAAGATATTATTCAAAAAGATGCATTTGGAACCTGAGTCACAGGCAGAATACAATTTGAGAATCTGCTGTGGCATTAAAAAAAAAGCTCACACTTTAGAGGGTTCATCATCCAGAACCATGGCTTTAATACAGACTGCTGTGGCAACCAGTCCTTGCCTGCAGAGTCTGACAGGGATGAAAGAGAGAGATAATGTATCATTTAGAGGCTGAAACACTGCACGGATTTCCAAGTTAATTCAAATAAGCCAAGGAGACCACACACAAAAAAAATGTGTTTATGCAAAAGCAGGCTGAAAATAAGAAGGTGACCAAACTTACTTTTTCACAATGCATCATATGCAAATTAATTGAAAAATTAAGGAAATAAAGCCATGGGTGAGTCTAATTTTTCAATATTTAAAGGCAAGAAAGGATTTGTTTCAAATATAAGGCAGTAAGAGGACTTACTTATCATCATTTGTGGTTCATTAGTCAGTAAAGGTCAGATTATATCCCAAAGGCACAAATCTACTCAGGGTCACACTAGTCTCAGATCAACCCATGGAGGGACTGTGGTGCATTAAACCTCCAATCCCCCCGCTTTGTAGGATAATCATTTTCTTCTGACTCAGCTTAGCAGCAAATAATCGACCTCTCCCTCCACATCCCCTGGCTTCCTTGGCAAGAAGGCTGAGGCATCAGTGCTCCTTTGGCTATGATCCCCCCTTACTGCTGAGTCTCCCCTACGGCTGCCACTTTTGAAGTGTGTGTGTGTATATATATATATATATATTTTTTTTTTCCCCAAAAGATCCTCCTCTCTGGACAAGCAGTTTGGTTTGGGCATAGACAGTTATGCCAAAATGACCCCGTATGTTAACTTTAAACGTAGATCATTTGCAAAACAGAGTTTCTCCTGGGGAGGAAGAAAACTGCAACCTCTCCCCCTTGCCCTTTTTGTCAATTCATGCCCACAGATAAAATTCAGAAAGTCAAATCAAATTTTATTCTCACTTACACTTTTGCAGAGGTGCTTAATCCAAGCTGCAGTCTAGCCCTAAAGAAAAAAGCATTTTATTTGCGACAAGGCTGACCAACGTGTCTAGCTTCTAAATCTCATATTTAAGCTATTTCTACATGAAGTTTTCCTAATGAATTGTATTATTGGTGTGTTACCTTCCAGCACTGCCTACCAGGACATGAGCAGGTAGCGTATCCAGCGCTGCTACAGCAGACTGATTGAGAATCATTAGCGAGACAAAAGGGCAGATGACAGACATTAATGTGAAGGAAGGAAAAATTACCTCATGCCAGGCCCAGGAAGAGTTATAATTGAGTTGTTTCTAAATGGAAAAAGAGAAACCACTTTCAGAAGGGAAGCCTACTGATACCCTTATATTGGCTGCCAGGAGGACTGGAACATCATTTTACATCCTAGCGAGATAGTGCTTGTTGCTTTGCCTCTGGAAGACCGTGACTGTGTAATGACTCATCCCCAGGGCCACCACAACATCTGCAAAGAGTCACCTCCTACCCTTGAATGTTCATTCTTGGCTACTTGGACTACCAGTGGATGAGGAGCAGATTGGTGGGGCTCACCTTGCTCCAAAGGCTCTAAATGGATCTGTGCTCTCTATGGCTTTCCAGCCCTTTGCTCTGGCATGTGTGTAAACCTACTGTGTTCCTGGGATCTGAATGGAAGGCCCCCACAACACGCTCAGGTAACCCTCTGTGAGAGACAACAGCTCAAGGAGAGACAGCTTTGGAGACAGAGTGCGAGAAAATCACAGAATCACAGAATGGTCAGGGTTGGAAGGGACCTCTGGAGATCATCTAGTCCAACCCCCCTGCCAAAGCAGGGTCACCTACAGCAGGTTGCACAGGATGACATCCAGGCGGGTTTTGAATGTCTCCAGAGTGGGAGACTCCACAACCTCTCTGGGCAGCCTGTGCCAGTGCTCTGCCACCCTCGGAGTAAAGAAGTCCCTCCTCATGTTAAAATGGAACTTCCTATGTTCAAGTTTGTGCCCATTATCTCTTGTCCTATCACCAGGCACCATTGAAAAAAGACTGTTCCCATCCCCCTGGCACTCTCCCTTTACGTATTTATAAGCATTGATAAGATCCCCCCTCAGTCTTCTTTTCTCCAGACTAAAAAGACCCAAGTCACTATTTATGTTTCCTTCTACATATTTCTAACCATTAGCTGTTTATTTTATCCTGATAGATCTTGATTCTTTCATTCCTTGTATCATCTGTGTTGTGCTTTCATCTGCCATGTTGTATCCTCAGAGCCATCAGAAGACGCATATCAATCCTTAAATCTAGGCCTGAGTGGTGTATACACAGACCAAGTCGAAAGATGCCAAACGTACCCAAATGAATTCTTTTTTTTTTTTGACTGAATCATTAATATAATTTGGTTGCAAAAATGCTCTCCTGGGATCTCTTTCATACTCTATACTATGGACAACGTATTTGCATAATACAGACAATTTTGCAATATAACATATTGCATAATACAGACAATTTTGCAATATAACATATTGCATAATACAGACAATTTTGCAATATAACATATTGCATAATACAGACAATTTTGCAATATAACATATTGCATAATACAGACAACTTAAAGCAGATAATGTGGAGAGTCTTTTCTATTCAAACTGTAGGCTACCACAGGTGCTGTGCAAGGGTCACTCATTCATGTGGAAAACATTTTTCAAGTAGTCCATTAAATAAAAGTGGCAAAATGTTCAGTGAAAAGTAAAGGAGGGAGCAAACTCACAACGCTGGTTCCAAGGAGGTAAACTTCTTGTTTGTCCTTCAGCTGCAGCAATGAGAAGTGGTAAACCTGAAAGAATTTCATTTCCCCCTTGGATCCAAGGATGACAATTGTTTTATACAACCAGCTGTGTTACAGTATTAGTTAAAATTATAAACTATAACCTGAATATTCAAATCAAGTACTTGAAAGAGCAAAAGCTAGGAAAAGATATCCTTCTGGTGCATGTTAGTGGAAACCGTTTCCTCTGTATTCAGCATAGTAACACTCTGAACGAGCCCACCAAGCTCTGGCACTCTAGCTCTGATTGCAAGTGTCTCTATGTATTAGACCCATATCGTCAGGATCGTTTCACGTGTCACTGAAATGCAGACACCTCTGAAGAAAAAGCAAACACTTAACAAAGCAATATATTAGCTGTAAACAGGCAAGTGTGAGATTCCAGTGAGCGAAAAGCAAAAGGTGAGACCGTGACCCTGAAGCTGAAGCTCTGCTTAAATAGATTCACAGCAAATTGCCTCATTTCCCCCTTTTTCCGCAACATGAATGCAGCAAGTTGCAGTGTTTCCCATGGTGCAGTTCTCCAGTTTGAACATGCAGACAGCCGTCTCACACGCCCAGGGCCAGAGCCAGCATCCCTGGTCTGGACGTGCTCCGGGGAACAGCGTGTGGAGCAAACACCAGGGAAGAAACATGCCACGGTAAGTCATTCAGTTCCAGCCAGGCAGTTCTCAAAAACAGGACTCTCCCTTTAGTTTCCTGTGAGATTGCACCTCGGATGAACCCACCCCACCCCTTTTGTGGGGACTGAATCCTCTGGAAGCAAGCAGCTACACTTTGCTCCACAGTTTGACCCAGGTGGTGTTGACTTGTCCACAGTAGAGTGGATAGCATTATGCCAGGGAATCATCCCGTCATCCTCCTCACTAAGGCCACATATACCAATAATCCATGGGTGCAATCAACCACTGTTCAGCAGTAGTGGTGCCATTTCCAGCACATCTACATTAGGATTATGTCATTCTTTTTCATAAAGCAATGTCTCTCTCCTAACCTCTTTTATACCTGCTGTAGATGAGATTTCAAAGACTTATATACGTGACAATAACACACTGAGGAAAAGAAAACTAATATGAAAAGCCATACTTAGATTTTAATTTTTTTCAGAAGCTTTCTGAAGTCTGTAATTTCAGCAACAGGGAAAGAATCTGACAGTCAAAGTTATTCACTTCTCCGATCAGCTGCCTTATTTACCAGGCTACCGGATGTGCAATTATTTCATCTGCATAAGGATTGCTTTAATTTTTAATTTACATATAAGACCATAAAAGGTAGAAGATTGACATCACTGGAAATGGAAGACCTCTAATTTATCCAAAAAGGCAAACTGCTTTTACCAAAGGCAAGAGTGATGCAAGACAAGAGCAATGCAAGGCTCCTTCACACTTGTGATGTCCCTCAGCTTTAGAAAGAGAGGGGCCACTTCTAAGATGAGTACACACAAAATAAAAATGAAATACGAGATGACTTGAAAATTGAAGTTTTGCAAGTGTCTTTAAGAATTTTTAAATAAACCCTTTCTGAAATCATTTGTTACTAAGATAACCAAATTACTCTAAGAATACCTGGTTAATTCACCAGTGAAACAGGGCAGAAAATGAGTAGGAAAAGACAGGGTCACCTTTGTGAAGAGTTATTTTACGGAAAAGGATTTGGAGTCCTCATCTTTGCCTGTTTCTGAACACAATCATTTGCTGCAAACAGTACACGTGAACAGCATGGACAGAGGTGGACCAAATGGAGCAGACATCGGAAGCAAAGCAGATCAACAATGCACATTGGATGTGAGAATGGATCTGCTGGGAGTTTCCACTTTACACAAGAAAGTTTCTAAGAAATACACAGAAAAGTCAAAATAGCTGGATTCTGAACTTCTTTGTGCAGCTTTCAAATCCCACCAGTTCCCCAGAACTAGAATGGTATTTCAGCCTGGCTGGGCAGACTGAATAAGGTCACATGTGTATCATAGAATGGTTTGGGTTGGAAGGGACCTTAAAGATCACCTAGTTCCAACCCCCCCTGCCATGGGCAGGGACACCTCCCACTAGACCAGGTTGCTCAAAGCCCCATCCAGCCTGGCCTCATGAGAAATGGCTGATCAAGAGTACCAGTCAGTAACATATGTAGTCTGTCTGTTCCTCAGCTCCCTGTGGCACCTCCTGGGGCACCTGGTCCTTGGTACAGCAAAAAAAACCCCCGTGATTCTAAATCATATTCATGTATTTCCAAGCTAGAGAATAGTATTTTGATGCATGTATTCCTTTCCTAGCTCTTTAATCTTTCCTGCATGCTGTTAATTGAATTACAATAACCCCCGAGGTTTAAAACAGGCCTACAGAAACATTTTTTTGGTGAACCCTGATCCTTTCCAACACACAAAATTCTCCAGCAGAATGGCACATGGGACTGCAAGGTGCTACAAAAACATACAGAAATGTCTTTTCAGTGTGGCACTTGCAAATGGTAATAGTAAATGCATCTTTGTGAAGTCATATTATCTAGGAATTTCTTAATAGGGAATCATCTACAAGGCAAAAGAACAGAGAAGAGAACCAAACGTCTAACCTTAAAAAACAGATACCAACTGTGAGAGCTGATGGTAAACAGATAAAAATTAATAAAGTGAGCAGTAGGTGGATGAAAGCAAAGGTACCAGCTACCAGCTTAAATCTATCTCCAGAGGCTCTTTGAAACAGAAACAGCAGGGACATAACTGTTTTCCCCTTCCTTTTCTCTGCAATGCAAAGATGAACTTGATGACTTTGGAAATTTGTGATATTGAGACAAGTCTAGAGTTTCTTAGGCCATCAGTGGAGCGGGGAGGGGACACAGCATGTAGCAATCTACCATTCATTTAGGAAGCTTTGGACAAAAACATCCCCTCTGCAATGGGTGCAAATTATGCACACAATAGTTCATTTGCACATCAATGTTGGTTTCTTGCCATGAGGGACGTGTTTATACTATTGTTTTCACGATGTATTTCAAGCAAGAAGATGTTGTAATCGGGGGCTGATGAGTCTTGCAAATGCTGGTGTCCAAGCTCCATGCTAGTGTGCTAGCTTCATACCAAAGCCTCAGCAGAGATTTTCACAAACAAATAAAATCATGAAGTTAGATTCCTAAATTTGCAGTTAGGAAAGGTATGCAAAAACTTGATTTTCAAAGTGCTGAGGAGCATCCAGAAATGTTTGCAAACATTAAGTTAGCAGAGTCATACCATTTCTTCCCTATCAGTTGTTAAGCAGCTTTTATTTATTTGTGTTTTCCCTCAGCAGGTCACCAATATTGCCGTTGCTGCATCTAACCTTACTGGATTTTGACAGTTACACTTGACCAAAACCTTTGATTTAAAACCCCTCACACAATTAGCACAGCAGTTATAAAGCTAGACCAACAATCCATCAGTATAACCCAAGAACTCTTAAAAGAACGAATATGAATCACTATCAAATGAGAATCAAATAAGAATCATTTCGAAGTCAAGACACAAAGGATCTCCGTAATCTTAGATTGCTTAAGGTCTTAGAGGAAGCCAGTGGCAGTGACAGAATGAAAACGTCTTTGCTGTCACTGGAGAACAAAGTCCTCCAAGATTCCTCATACGGTTCCCATTTTTAACATGAGATAATGTAATAAATCCTACCCTGGTGAACAGGGGAAAAAAATAAATCCAAGGAGCTTCATTCTTTATAGGGGGATAAATCAGAACAAAAAGGTACCCAGGTCTGAAGTGTTGAGAAGGCAAACACGGTTTTTGTAATTGGACGCCTTTTCTCGGGGCGAGTGTCTCATGCAGCTGGGCTCGCCATTCTGCAGCACTCACAGAGGAGCACTCTGCTTTCATTCAATATGGCATTTCCTCTGTGTATGACTTATTAGTGTGAAGTTGCAGCCTACAGCAAAAATAGAAGCTCAGCATCTACTAAGCACTCTCTTCCAGCTAAGTAGGAGAAGTAGTTTACAGCCTTTTAGCTATAAGTAGATCTGATTTTGACTAGAGAATCAGAATACAAGAATATCAAATCTAATTTCCGCAGACTGGGTGACATTACTTGAGTCCTTGTTTCCCAGTACATTTCAGTAATGTACTAAGCATTTGCACAATCCCATCAAGATTAAAACAAATCAGTAGTGGAAGGAGGAACTGAACTCATGGCTTCTAGATAAAACAAATCAAAGGTTTTAATTGGGATTCCCATTCTGCCTACAGTTTCTGCCTAAATGCTTCATGGCCATGGGTATAGCTAAAATAAATGGCATAAAATATAATCAAATAACTTCAGAAAAAAACAAACTGTTCATATTTCAAAAAGTAAAGGACAAAACATTGCATTCAAAAATATTAGTTTCAGGGAACCGTAAAATCAATCATATGAAAAGAACTCCAGAAAAAACTAGCTAATAAAGTTGCCGTGATATATTAACTTATAAAGGGGGGATATTTTTATCATTTTCTGAGAGGCTATTGATAAATTGTACAGAAAGACAGTGAAAGAATTGTTGCATTTGCAAAAACTACAGCAAAAAGGAACAGAGTGCCAGAGACACAGGCATTTTACTTATTTGTAAAGGTTAGAAAAATTAGAACTAGCTGCATTGCTGCTTATGCCCTCCAAACATGTTAAATGAGGTGGAGATGTAAAGGGAGCTGACCTCTCACGGCTGGCCATTTTAGTGCTCACATAACCAGCTGGTGTTTCTCGCTGCATGAAATAAAACCCATGGACCTGCTGGGGACAGGTGCCATGCTGCTGAGTTGTAGTGTCATCACATGGGATTCATTGCCCAGACACAGAACTTCTCTGCCAAGACTTGCAACAGGATGGCAAAAGCAGCTGAGAACTTGAGCCAATGCTATCAGGTCCCACCAGTTTCTTCCTGAAATGTGCTCAAACTATTCCATGCTATTTTTCTACCAGTTCCTCACGTCAGCAATGTCAAACAGATCTTCGCCGTGTCCTGCCATGCCACATCCCTGTAAGAGGGATTCCAGCGTGGCTATTGATCCCTGCCTGGTTCACGGTGAGCCTTTATGCACCCCGCTCCACTCCCTCATACAATTTGAAGGATGCTCTGTGTCTAAATCGTCTATTCTTCGGTGCCTTTGTAAGAGATCCTTTGAGATCTTTATATCCCTGTCCTTCCTACATGACTTTCTCTTATTCGACCTTCTCTCTTATTTTTTTCATAGTATAGTATCATGAGAAATAATTCCCTCCTAACTCTTTTTTTTCTCCTTTTCAGATTTGAAAAATAGGCCTTCTCAATTCATTTTTGTGATCTTTCAGTCGATGATGAAACATTTTTCAATGGCTTGCAAGCATCTTTTCAGCTCACAATCTGTTTCCACAGCACATGGTACACTTCAAAATTCACCATGTTACATATTTTCATCTTTATTTTTACACTGATGTTGCCAAATTTCCAGATTTTACAGAACCTAAAAAATGTTGCTCTACTCTTAACTCTGTGAGCTGTTAACCCACACAAGCGCTCCTCATCTCTATCACAGAAATTATGGCTTCTAAACCGTGTGTATTTCACTTGTTTCAAGTCCATATTTGCAGTTTGCATCTCCAGTTTTATCACTTTGAACTCCTTCTCACTGGCCATCAGTAACCATTTGTGCTGGTTTTGGCTGGGATAGAGTTAATTTTCTTCATAGTAGCTGATATGGGGCTATGTTTTTGATTAGTGCTGGAAACAGTGCTGATGGCACAGGGATGTTTTCTTTATTGCTGAGCAGTGCTCACACAGCCCCAAGCCCTTTTCTGCTCCTCACACCACCCCACCAGTGAGCAGGCTGGGCGTGCACAAGGAGTTGGGAGGGGACACAGTTGGGACAGCTGACCCCAGCTGACCAAAAGGATATCCTATACAGTATAACGTCATGCTCAGCAATAAAACTAGGGGGAAGGTTGGTGGGGGGACTCTGCTCGGGGACTGGCTGGACATCGGTCAGTTGCTGGTGACAAACAGTTTTCATTTTCATCACTTGTCTTTCTTGGGTTTGATTTCTTTCTCTTTGTTATTTTCCTTTTCATTACAATTATTACAACAACAACAACTATTACTATTGTTATTATGATTAAGTTATTAAACTGTTCTTATCTCAACCCAGGAGTTTTTTCACTTTTACCCTTCCAGTTCTCTTCCTCCCATCCTGCTGTGTGGTGCTGAGTTGCTGGCTGGGGTTAAACCAATACACCACTAGGAGCAGCCAACCCTCCAGCCTTCTCTATCTCCCTCTTTAGGTTACCTGTCTTTTCAGCAGATATGTAACATCACCAGCAAAATCCGGGTGAAGCATCCTATGTGATACATCCCTTGTCTGCTGTACTTCCATCCTGTTACAGGCAACCAGGTTATTCACTATCCAGTTCCACGTCTAATTCAAAAAACAAAGATGAGAGGATAATTTCCTCTTTTTGCCTTCATCTAGTCATCAAGCCTGAGTATTTGCTGCTAAAGATGATACTCTTGCTATTAATTTACATTTTAGCAAGACCATAACTTCATTGTATATTCTCAGGCACAGGCTCTGGGCTCTTCAAAATCAATACTTTACAGAATTGATGAAATAAGCTTCTATTAGTCTTTGATATTCCAATCACTTCACTACAATTTCCTTTAGTATGAATTAAATGAAACCCCACCCATCCACAAGACCTTTCTCACTTGCTTCTTTGATCCCTATTGATATTACTATTGAAACTGCTTCATCTGATATTCAAAAGAAAGGAATAGCCCTGAAGTCCTCACTTTCTCTAGTATTACCATTCATTGGAAATGATGCATTTACCTTTGAACATTTTTGAGGGAGCATTTTCCAAAGGATAATACAAGGTGCTCTTCCACCTTCAGCACTTCTGCAAGGATGGGATCCAATCTAGGAGAGATGTCAGTCCTTATTTTCATTCTGGCCCTCTCTTTATTTTTGATTACCTGAAGTTACCTAAATAATCTAAGTTTACATTCCTAACAAATTTATTATTACCATCAATTATGGTGCAGCTACCAGAAGCGGGCAATGCAGTGACTTGTCTTTTTCATTAAGCTTTTTTATCGCCATTTTTAATGCAATTTCCATAAAACATATTGCCTCTATAACTTCATGCACTTTATATGCACCATTGCTTACACTGGAATCCTTAAACTCTGAGAGAAGAGTTCCTTTGTAGCTGGTCCACATCCAATTGAGACAAAAGACATTGAAGAAAAGAAGGATGACTGAAGAGAGAACAGTACAAGGCAGATTTCCCCCCTATGGTTTGTTTAGCAATCGTTTGTCTTAAATGGTTTTCTTGAAGCCCAGAATGGCTCCATCCCCTCGAAGAAGATATCCCTCAATTTCAGTGGCACCACAGAGTTCATCTTTTTTAACTTAAATCTGTGGTTTCTAGAAGCTTGGATCATCACATGAAGTTTGACAGGTTTTAGGAAATTTTAGTTACAGTAGACAGGAGAATTGAAACCGTTTCATCTCAGGTGAAAAATGAGGAAGTTTAAATCATAGGCTTTGAAAGTACCACATGGGGAAATCTCCAGATATACTCGATTTGACATCTCAATAAAAGAGAACAAGGCATTGCAATGTAAAATGAAGCACATGAAAGAAGGTCAGCACTGCTACCTTTCAATTAAACTTGTGCTTCAGAAAGGTTGAGGTGAAGGACCTCAAGGCCTCCCATATCAACTTTTGATGCTGAACCGAGTGTCCATATTGAAGTTTGATCTCAGAAAAGAAATAACTGGGCATTGTCTCGTAACACATGACTGATACCACAGATTAAAAAATAATAAAGGGTCTGATTCACTATCGATTTTTTTGCTTTTTGGCTATATTCTGAGCTGGTACAAATCAGCTTAGCCCATTGATGTCACTGGATTTATGCCATCTTTGACTTGCTGAAAGGCCAGCACTAAGCAATGATTTACATTTGTGAAAAGTGGTTTGAATAAAAGTTAATAGAAATTAAAGAAAATGGAAGTACAGCACCTCTCTTTCCACCAAAACCAGAGTGAAACATTTCTTTTTCTGGCTTGAGGGAAAAGGCTGTCTGCCCTCACTGATGGGTGGAGCAAGGATTGCCTTTCCTGTTACAGTTTAAATTAGCAATCAATCAAACATTCATTTAAAGAGACTTTCCACAGCTATTTTGATTCAGAAGATTTACCATGGGAGGATATGAGGGCTGTAATAGCTTTTTTAGCAGTGCTCAGTGCAGCAAATACTCTGTAGCAGAAGGTGCTGAACCACCAATGGTTTCCCTCATTTTCCATGAATATCACAGCTTTACCCATCCCTGTCTGTGACTACAGTACAAGCAAATTGGTTCAAAATCTGGCTTCATATTTCATCATATACCAGGAATCTGCACATAAAATTCCAGGGGCTACATTGTAATTAATTCCTTGGAAAAACAAAGTGGGAAAAATGCATATGTAAATAGATACTGCGTATAAATAAATAGATATTTTTAAAATTTGCTCACATTTATTTGATATCTGACTTTCAGAGCATTCCAGTTGGATTTCATTCACACATACACACACATGCACACACACATGAACACCCCACAAATACAACCATAAATCCCACAGACTTGATTAACATAATTTATAAATGTTTTACTGTAATTTTTTTAGCAAGCATTAAGATACTGAAAATCAGAAGAAGGAATGACTGCTTTTGTAACAAAAAGCTACACAAGAACTAGATAATGAATTGGTGAATTGTAGGCAAGAACAAATAGATATTTTTGCCATCTTGTGAGAATATGTTCAAGGCCAGGGTGGATGGGTTTTTGAGCAGCCTGGTCTAGTGGGAGGTGTCCCTGCCTATGGCAGGGGGGTTGGAACTCGATGATCTTCAAGGTCCCTTCCAACCTAAACCATTCTATGATTCTATGTAAGAGAAATAAAATAATAAATTTCAAATGGATCGTATTTATCTGCTTGAGGGGAACGCATGTCTACAGAAAGGAGGATTACGGAGCACTACTATAATATAGGTCACATTTTTAGTAAAAAGAGATTATTCCATTGGTAGGTGCTGTTGTTTGGGGGGGGGGGGTATTGAATAATATTTTAATGAAAAATTGTACATTCAAAAAGAAATTTCTTTAGATAATATATATAATTATACAATATAATATATTTATACAGTATAATATAATTAACTTTTCTTTAGATAATATTGCTTTTTTTATGGGAAACTGAAAACACCAGACTAAAAATTAAATTTCAGACAAAAAGCTGGTAGTTTTTGAACTATAGCACTTTTAAAAGCAAAAGGTTGGTTCTAGTGTTTCAGCAAGAAAGCTCTTTATTTTCTGCAGACAGGAAGTTGCTGTTTTCAGCACAGATTTCCATGGGGAAAGTCAGGTCTAGGAAAAGACCTTTCTACGACTGGCATTTCATATCCCAGTTCACCATAGATAATCATGAACATTCATTGTAATCAGAGGTACCACCATCATGACATGACACATCATGACCTACAATGTAATAGTTTATAACAGGATGTAGGAGAAGCTTGATTTGATAGACGTTTTTCATCTGTTAATGACAAATTAGGAGCACTTATGAATTATTTATCCACAATCCCTGCATACGTTTAAGTCAAATCATCTTTGATGCCATGCAAGTTTCAAACTTAATACAAGTGATCTTTTTGCTTTTGTCTGTAACTAATGTCAGAGAAATTAAGTAATAAAACTCTGCTGAAATCAAGAAACGTTTGCATTTCATGACTGTTTGCAACACCTGCAAAGCAGTAAGTGTACCAGATTCAGAGCCAATGATTTACCAGACTTCATTAAAGAAAGTTAAAAAAAAGGAAAAAAAAACCCAGTGTTTCACTGTTGTTTGTTTACTCTGCTAACTTGCATGTAATTATATTATGTATAGATGCTCCAATGAAAATATATGACTTTCAATGAAGTTGTACAGGTTGCTATTTACTGTATTCATTCACGCTGATATATACAGAAAATATAATAGATTTAAGGAGAGACAAATGCTTGTTTAATAAAACCAACCAATTGCAACGAGAGTCAATATATTTTTATATTGATGAGTTCATTAGCACTGGAACATTCTATTTAAAAACCAATAAATGTACCTTCATACTGGGATTAAAAATCAGCTTTGTTAAAGTAGCTCAGCAGTAGGAATCAATACAGCTTCTGGTTCTGTAAATCTTCCATGACAGTCAGACCTTTCCTCCTCTCATGAATGTCGGAATGGTGTAGTCATCTGCCCCAACTCTGCTAAACAGGTTTCTGAGTGCTCCAATCTGTTACTCTCTGTAAGGATGGATTCATCTCAACCTAGCCAAAAAAACCCATCTGATGAAAATCTATATCCAGGCTAACGAAATCTAGGCAAACTGTTAACAATGGAGAAGGACAGAAACCTCCAGAGGGTGCCTTGTTCCTCCTGCTGTGGACACAGCTTAGCAGAGTCTAAATTGCCATCTTAGGGCTTCCACCTTTCTCCGCTATTATGGACCTGGCCTAAATGTCTAACATCTGCCTTTTGGGTGGCACTGGGCATGGTCTTTCCTGTTCTGTGTGCCACCCAATAGCTGACCCTGCCGTGGGTAAGAAGTTGGACTAGAGATCTCCTGAGGTCCCTTCCAACAGGATTTATCTTTTGATTTTATGGTGTTTATATAGTGTTATCTTTGTACCAAACTGACTCCCCTGATGTCATTTTAGGGAGCGCAGAGTGAACATGAAGCTCAGTTAGAACTTTACCTTTAATTTCTGTTTAGAAGTGTTAAGGATTTCATACCAGTGCCTCTTGAGCACGTGTTGAGGAGGGACATGACCTTTTTGGGACTTTGGGCTTATAAATAAAACAGCGATGAAGCACAAAAACTAGATTTAACTCACTTTCTTGCTCAGTCCATCTTCAAGATGTATCTTCATCTTCAAAAGCCTACAGATACTCTGTGATGAGCCCTGCAAGAAAATACAGAACTATGAAATCAAATTATAACTTCTACAAATGACTGACAGGTTTTTCAAAATNTGATGAGCCCTGCAAGAAAATACAGAACTAGGTTTTTTTAAAGCCCTTTACTTATTTTACTGTATCTGCTAGATTCTGCTTGACTGCCAACATCTGGGAGAGAGAAGACTCATCAAATACCTCTTCTTCCTCGGTCCAGTGGTTAGAGGCAACTACAGTTCTTATGTTGCCTTGATGCACACGAGGTCTCGGGCACCTGGAAAAGAGAGGGCAGCATGTGGGACACAGATGCAATGGGGAAAGATAATGCAGCAGGTGGGAAGGATGATGTACCCTCTCCACGGGTTTCAGCGTCAGTACCACCAGCAGTGATGGCTCTGGGGCTGGGTACCGTGCCTGCTCTCAGCATGGCACGGCGGCTGTCTGGGAAGCGGAGAGCCTGAGCCAGACGCAACACGCTGCCGCAGCCCCTTGGAGCACAGTCAGCAAATCTGCGCGCTTGAAAAGGCAGAAGAACTTGAAAGGAGATAGGATCTAAGAGGCAAAATCAGTTTAGTAAAATTAAAAAATGATTAGGCATTTATATGAATAAGAATATGCCTTATAATTACGCTAACTAGGCTAAAAATTACAGGGCCAACAGCCTTTATTTCAGACATAAGATGATCACCAGCTGGGGACAGACAGAGATTTCATCTCACAGTATAATATTACACAATCAGGTGCATTATGTGGGTATTTTACCTTCCTGTGAAACATCTGGCATGAGCCACTGTCAGAGACAGGATGCCAGACTAGATGGACCATTTATCTGTTCTGGTGCATAATTCTTACGCTACTTTAGCTTACAGACTTAACTGACTGCTTGAGAATATCTATGAAATGGTAGGGAAGGGAAGAGAGATGTTATTTCTAATTGAAGAACTTGCTATCTCTCACCACCTGTTGTTTGTACATAAGATGATAGGGTTCCAATCACAAGATTAATGCCCGAATTAGACTGGGAAAATATCAGCAAATCTGTCTGATTCTCTTATTTTAAACCCTTTCATGATCTTCAGAAATATTTTACAGTGCCAAGAACAATTTCAAAAATAAACCATAGGACTTAAAAAAAAAAAACTTCAAAAAGCTGCATCTGTCATTTGCTTATGCAAAACTTTCCTTGCAGATTCATGAATGACTTTGGTTATGTAATTGCTGTAAAATTTATGGGGGTTCTGATTATACGGATTTTTTATTTTTACTTGATATGACAGAAACATTTGCAACTGATACGTTGAATAAAAGTGCAGAAGTAAAATTCGGGGCTCCACCCTAACTTTCTCCAGCATAATATTTTGCTCTATGTTAATTGCTGCCTTCTATTTTTTTCCTTTACTGATTCCCACTCAGAATACCCACCAGAAAATGTTTACTGTCTTTTAGAAAATAGCAACCTATGAAATTATTAACGTTGAAGAAATTCCATCGTTATTACCTCCTCTCCCATAAAAATGGATATAGCTTAAAACCATTTTTTCCATAAAAAAAAACCCATTTCCTATGAAATTTCAACTGCCTTAATGAATACTTGCTCTGGTAGCATTTGACATCCATTTGTAATGCACTTAGTGGATCAGGAGTAGAGCCCAGGTCTTCATTCAATTAACCCTCTAAGTTTGCTAAGAATAACAAGATGCTTCCAGATTCTTGACTGGCTTCAGGTTTTGCTAAGAGATCACACTTCTGTGAAACCACTTTTACTCTCTAACCGGCTTCATGAATGCTATTACAGATAAACAGAAAAAACCATAAGTAAGCATTCCTATACCAAACTTTAGCTATTTAAAAGTTAGGTAAAGTGAGTCACCTGTGCTTCTTCATAATCAGGGGGATGAGACAGTCACTTCCAGAGCAGAAATCATGTCGTCTTTGCAGGAACATCTAAAATAGTGTGGTACATCCAAAAAGGAGATGCTTCTGCACCCTTTCCCAATTAAGAAGCCTAGAAAACTAGTTTAGCCTGAACACCTTGTGCTTAATTCAGCTCACTACACAAAGCCTTCTAAGGAGCATACAGCTATAAGGACTGATCTACAGACCAATGGTTCATCTAACGTGGTACTTTGTCTTCAGCAGAAGTAAGGGGTGAGATGTTTTGGAGAGAAACTATGATGTCGCTAGATAAGGACCTACAGGAGAACCTTTCCCTTCTGGACAGGCAATGGGCGATCAGCCAGAATAACTTCCACATCTGAAATAACTCCAAATAGCTGCACATAGGAAACTAAATCAAGATTCTATTGTCTAGGTAGCTAACATTAGATAAGATTAATCCCCATCTGTAATATATAGAATTTCATTATCTGCCTGTGTTTTGCTGTAATCATGGCTGATATTCCTGTTAGGGTATTCAGTTGTACACCTGAATTTTCCCTCCAAATATGGCAACCATGCCTGAAGCTAAAGGCACAGGTAATAGGAAAAATATTTAGGAAAAATTACATGGGTGCTTTTTGTAATTACAGCTTTTACCTTACAAGCTTGCTGTTTAGCTCTGTCGATAACATCACTGCTGTCACCATCTCCCTTTAAAGAGTAGCACACTGTACTTCTCCGATGCCAACAGTTTCTTATTTATCCTGGTTTTACCCAGCTATCTTAATGTGAGAACAAGGATGATGGGTTTGCAAAGCTGTCCCCACCTCAAAATATCGTGCTTAGGTGGGTTTTTTTTCAGAATTGCTTTAGTATTTCATAAATGCAGATTGGGCAGAGAAAGTTACTGTTCTTAAACAGAACTTAAAAAGGCTTTTGTGAAAGGCTCAGCTGTGATCTGTCAGGATCATTTTGGGGGCCGATTAAGTAGTTGCTTCTAGAATTTTTTTCTCCTGGGCTGATTAAGTAGTTACATCTAGAATTATTTTTTTTTCTCCTGGAAAAAAAGAAGAAAGAAAGATGTCCTGCAAGCTACAGTAATGTAAAGGGAACCACCTATTACTAACCAAACCCTTCTGCCCCAAACCAATTGCTCTTAGGCTCTGAATCATATAAGCATCCCTAACCAGGAAAATGTTTAATCATGTGCTTAATACTTCATCTTGAAGTCAATGGGACTTAAGCAGATGTTAAGACTAATCAAGTGTTTAATTGACACTTTGCACTGGTGAAAGCCAGAAACAGTTACTTTCCTATTAGAAATTAGAGCTCAGAAAATGAGTGGAAACAGAGATGAATCTAGCTAACTTAGGTAGCATCCATTTTAGACTCTGTTTTTATCCAGTGAATAGTAAAAACACATCTGTTCTGTAATTCAAAAGCAACCCTGAAAGCCTCATGAAATGAACTCTTTGGTTCAATTTTTATCTAGTCTCCTACAGTAGAAGATATTTAAGCTATTGATATGTTTGTTGGGTAGAATTATCTATGTATCATACATCTAATGCCCAGAATAATAACATTTCTCTGTCTTCCTTGCATAGAGGCAATACTGAATTTTAAATTATTTTAATATTTTGTTGATGTCTAGCAGTACGCTGAATACTTAATGGCCATCATATTCTAGGAGAAAGGCAGCAGCATATTTTATTATATTTTATCTTCTGGATAAATTTTGACAAGACACCCATTTTCTAGGTGTAAAAAAGATCCTAGTTTTGCTATGATTTAATTTAATTAATTAAAAATCATTTTTACCTTTTTTTTCTCTTTTAATAATGTTTTCAACCTTAGCAGGGCATTTTTTTTTCTCAAAATGAACAAAATAAACTGGAGAGAAGTTCATCTCAGGCTTACTCTTTTCTATATCCAACACATACCTTGAGCAGAAGGAATTTTGATATTTGACTCTGAAGGAGAAGACTGCCCTTCCCAAATGTTTACCAGTTTAAGAGACAGCTACTGAGGGAAAATAAACACTCTGAAGACTGAACCAAGAAAATGGTGAGCCACGGGTAGGTTTCTAAGCTTCTTTCAAAAATAATTCACAGAACGTAGTTTAAATAAATAAATAAATGGCCATTATAATATCCTGACCTCATATGTTAATAATACCTTCAGACAGCCAATTTTGGGAAGAAATTATTCTTTTCTAGTTTACATTCCCAAATGTTGATTTTTTTTTCAGCTTAATGAAAATCTGTTTCTATTTCATAAAATAATCATTTGAAATAGATTTTCTAAAGATTGGGTGTGGATTATTTCATTACTACATTTTCTCTTCTTCAGTCAGTTTTCTGAGCAGATAAAAAAAGTCTGCTAGCACATTCTTCAAGAAAAGCTCTCTAAATCAACCCTTGAGGGAAAATGAATAAAAGACTGAGTGGAAGCTCTCCCATTTTGGAGAGGGATAAGAAATATTTCAAGTCTCATGGTTGAAAAATAATTTCTGATTATGCTCAGTAAAGAACTCAGGAACAGTAATGTTTAAATTAAAGATCACATTCTTTCATTTGATTTTTCAACAAGTTAAAGAAAGGCTGTTGGGTTTTGCCTACTGTTGGAAGAATGAACAAGATAATGGTAAAACCCTCATGCTTAACATTCAGAAGAGGAAAAAAAAGTATTACCAACCCGTAAAAAGTTGTAAAAATGCTTAAAGAAACATAGCCTGAAGTGGCATAAAATATTGAAGCCAACAGAACTGTTGATTTCCATTAACTGGGCACAGAACTGAAGACTCATGTTTTACCCCAAATCAGCACAATCCTGTTAAATAGTTCTTGTTTGGAGTCTTAGTAGTACAAAAGCCTCTGTAAGCTGTCTATGTCAGGTGGTGTTGTATGTTATCTAGCATACATTCCTTTAACAGAGCTACAAAAATGCATGGATTCAGATATATTCACACTATTACCTTTATTCATGCACATTCATGTATAAATGTATATATGTATGCATTCAAAAATAAAAAATATGAGTTTTGTTGACAATCCCTGCATTACTTATATGTTGGAAACCTTTTTCTTAGCATATGTGTCCTGGTTTTTATTTATGATGTTTGCAGAGGTCACTTTTACCACAAGATCCACTGTAATAGTGTTGAAGGCCATCATATAATGCAAAAAGAAAACAGTGCAATGCTCTTTAAAAGCATATGTATTTAAAATCCTATTTATTTACCATTTAGCTGGAGAGTCCATCAAAAAACCCATTTATAACCCTTGCCGTTCCTGAGAAAGCTGAATATCTTATGATTTAGGTAAGTGCATTGTACATTCTGGAGTTAAAAGCTCTGTACATTTAGCATCAGCAAGTTTATCCAAGTGCTTAACTAAAGACTTCAGATTTTGCCTTTTACATAACAATTAGAAGGTGCCCTGCTTTCTGCTGAGATCCTGGAACTGCATCCTGTGCAAATGAGGTAGCCCTAAGGGCGATCATGGTTGCATTTGGGGAATTAGAATAGACCCTAGACGTTTTGTTTTCTGTCCTTTTTGTTCACAGAATCACAGAATGGTTGAGGTTGGAAGGGACCTCTGGAGGTCATCTGGCCCAAGTTGCTTTCCTCAAGTCTGGCCCTGCTAACTGCCCAGCACCTGCCTACCCAAAAGTCCAGCTACCCTAATTTTGAAAAAAAGGTCAGGAGTCAAGGGTCACTGTCACCAAAGTCCCCCACCATCCTGATGGACTGCTGGATGGCTTGGGGTTACCTTTTCGATCTGGTGGGACCCCAGTCGGCAGTATTAGCACCCAGGATATTCCACATATGATACTGCAGGAACAATTAGGTCAAGCTTCCCCTCAATATTGGTCCAATAACTTTTCGACCTTCACAATATACATCTCACAACACAACGCCGTTCCCTAAGAGGGCTGAGGTCTTCAGCTCAAACAGGGCACAAAACAGCTGAAACTATCGTCCAATTTAAAGGCAACTAATGAACAGCTGTCAAACGGCAGTGACTTTCTGCCATTACCAACTTTGATTTGAACAAATGAACTAATGTAGAGAGGGTATTTTTCTCATTGCCAGATGTTTAGGCTTAAGCAATCACTCTTTTAAGGTTGTCTGGAATAACAGTCCTAATTCTGATCGCTGGCAAGTGCAAATGAGCAGCAACTCCACTGAATCCACCAGACACGCTGCTGCAGAACCAGAATGGAAATGAGAACGGGCTGGCGCACGCTGTCACTATTTGCCAGCCTGAACAGCCATCAACCAGACAATACAAATGCACGAACAGTCGGGAGCTTGTATGCTTCTAGTGGTTTAACCCGCAGAGTTTTTAAATGTCCCTCACAATGCTACGTGCCCTCAGAGGCAGCGCATGTGCCAGAAGAATTCGTGTCAGCTCAGGCAATAGCACATTCATTACAAAAGCAGGGGGAGAAAATAGATCGCTTCCAGGTGTAGCTGCTCAAACACATGTGCTCTCTGCTGTGTTTGACTTACAAAAATATTAACTAATAAATATACTTCATTTTCTTAACTGAAAAGCCAAAGACTAACTGCAGCATAGGTTAATGCATTAAAAAAGCTTCCAAATCTTTCAGCCCCTTGAAGAAGCAATTAACTTGTTTCATTGCTTTTCCCATTAGGGACTGATGATAGCATACAGTGTACTCTTTCTTGCAACACAACAGCGTGGAACCCTCCACACAGTTTAAATGGCATTGGAGAAACTCTTTCTAAGTGGAAAAAAATTAAGTGTTTCTGCCTCAAAAAGCAGACAGGCAAATATGGCAATTTCTTACTGAACAGTTCTACTTACTGAATATAGTTGGAGTCATTTGCTTACTCCAGTAACTAAAATTTTTTTTTATTGCTTTTTGTTCCTGTAATCCTGCTGCTCCAATGCAGTTAAGAGAGACAGCTCTGAATCCTGCTCCATTTTGTGCAACATAAACAGAATTTATGCTGCAATTACAAAGTCAGATTCTGCCTGCAGTTATACCTTGTAACTCCCATGAAGAAAGCAAGTTGAGTACGGCTGAACCCAGAGTGTGTCCTCTGAAATCTTTATTGCCAACAGCAAAACGAGACCCAAGGAGAACCCATCTTGACTTCCAGGCACAAGGTTGAGTTTACTTTGGTAGCTCTGCTAGAGCGTAGTGGTGGATGCTTTACAATAGGAAACAAGGGCAGGTGTGTTGGCAGGGACAGCATTTCATACAGCTTTGTAGGGCAGGAATTTACTACAGCAGAGAAGAAGAGTTCCAACTCTCTGCAGATTGTTTTCCAAGAAGTACATATACGTTTCCCACTGATAAATGGGAACCTGACAACCACTTCTATTCTCCATTTTGAAAATATAACATGTTTTTCCAACTATTTTGGTTTATCTCTGACTGTGGAAAGGTATAATTTAGGGCTTGTCAACACATGGAAATTGTCCAGAATATCTATTGCAGAATAAATTGTCCTAAAATATCCTTGTGAACTTGAAGATGTTACTTGTTCTCTGACCACCACTGGATCAAGATCATGAACTACATCCAGTTTCTTCTCCTCTGTCTGCTCCAGCAAGTCACTTTCAAAATAATTACAACAGTCCCAAAGGAGATTAAAACTTTCATTTATTATTAGAGATTTCTATATGTCTTTAAATCAGGTGTCTAAGTTAGGAGTCTGGTAGGGGTAGGCTTCCTAGATAGTTAACACGGAGAGAGAGAGGGCGAGCACCCCTCTGTCAGCCTGCTCCTGATACAAAACACTCTCTGGAGAAACCTATTTTTCTATTAGCTGTAGAGAGCACTCTAGCTTAAGTGCCTCTGTAAGGCTTAAAGTTAGATGTGATGAAAGTGGGTTAGAGCACTCCTGCGCGCAGCTGTTCCGAAGGGTTTGTTTCACAATACCTGGCATCCCCCAAAGACAAAGCCATCGTCTGCAGGTGTGGTTTCAGACCTGCCCACACTTTCATGCTGGTCAGTGTGCACACCATGCTCTCTCTTCTACCTGAAAGTTGACGTTGACGATCATGAGACCCTGCAACTGATGGCTCAGCAGCTGATCTGGGTGAACAGTAACCCTACAGGAAAGAAAAAAAAAAGCTAATTTTCGTTTGGGTCCGATCCCTATACAGACTCATTACTCGTCAAACCACAGCTGGAGTGGGCACAAAGAAGGAGGTGGGGAAGATCACACTGTCATATGTGGAGGATAAGACTATCTTTCCGGGTGCCAGCCAGACTTGGATCAGTTCAAGGCAACAGTAAAACTACCTCCAGAAGCTCTGGAAGAGAGCCAGGCCAAAAAGCCAAGATTTTGAGAATGCTCAATATGTCATTTTAAATTTTTACTAGCTCCTTCTTTACATATAAAGCCTTTCATTTCAATGACCTTTTTTTTTTTTTTTTTTTTTGCTGTTGTAAAGAGCTTTGGGAACAAAGCATTGTGCAGAGGGGTGAACAAGAACTTTAAAAGCCTGAGATGGCTCCTACCTAGAAAGTTCTAGCCTGGTGGACCATCTGAGGAGGATTAAAAAGCAGCAGAAGAAATAGGTTCAAAAATACTAGAACTGATGAGCAAACCGCTTTGTGTCTCTCATACATGTGGGATTTTTACAGCTGACTGCAAGGCGGCTGCCTTGGCTGCAGCACATAACTGCAGGGTTGTGGAGCCCACACTGCCACCTTCCCCTACACCGTGCTGCACAGGGTGAATTCACTTCACACTCCACAAACCAGTACGAATGGACTGCAGTGACTCTGCGTACCAGCAAATAACTCAAGGAAAGATAAATGGATGAACCGCCTGAGCTTTCTCGCTGAAGTCTACAGCTCTGAAAGGACCCCCCGTGCCCACCTGTGTGGTGCTTGGGCAGTCATGTGCATGTGCAAATCACTGTGGAAGCAAATAGAGGAGTGGGATCAAAATTCCTGCTAATGGGGTCCAGGCACATCCAACAAAATTATCTGGTCCAGAAACTAGCACTTCTCTGAACCACCAGCAAGTCTGACTGAGCCAGCAGTTCATCCCAGTCTGCATCTGTGTTCACACAAGGTGACACCGGCGAAGTCAGAGTTCCCCCACACGACTCCTTCAAGGACAATTGTTGGGCTGGACCCATGGGTCTTTTTGTCCATCTTTCCGAAGCAGTTCCAGCACTTTTTAAATCATAACGAAAAATAAATAATTAAGGGATAATTAAACACATAGTTCTTATATTAATTCTTAATAAAGGGTATTCATTAAATTAAGAGGGGAAATCCATTTCATTAGTCAGGGGTTTTTTATTTATTTATTTTTAAATTGTCACCTCTTCTTGAGGCCCTCTGAAGTCACTCAGTAGTACGTCTCTTCTGGACTGACCTGCTGCTGGCTCAGTATCTCACAGCTCAGGATGAAGGTTTGGGGAGGCTCTCCTAACTTTGAAAGAATCAGGTGATTTTTTAGGAATGCAGAAATCTCTGTCAAAGAGTTTGTCCAAATGGATTTGTCTGTGATGTCTCCCAGAGCCTAACAGTTTGGACCATTATAGCTTCTCTCCAAACGGACTTTGGAATAGTCTGTCTTAGATGTCAGACTTCTGTCGTAGGCAGGTTTCAAAACTCTCCATCACTTTTCACACTAAGTTCTTCTTCTCTTGTTCTCGTTCCTCCCAACCTTCTCCTACATCTTGATTTTTCTTTTTTCCCCAGTCTTTCTGCGTTGCCCAGTTTCAATGTCCCATTTTTCCATTCAGACTGCTGGCATGTCCCTAATTCCCCTTGATTCCACATCACAAATGCAGGATCTCTGCATCTCTACAGCACACAACATAAAATGCCTCCAACTGTCGCATCTCAGCACTTTCCAGCCTAAATCTCCCCTAGTCAAGCCTTCCTTCATTCCCCTCTCAGTATTCCACTTTCCTAAGGCTTCTCTAGTTTTCTCCTTTCCTCTTTTTCTCACTTATTTCTACAGCACTGCAATTACAATGGAATTCATGCTGCTGCCAGGGTCCATCACGAGAGCAAGGGGTCAGACATCCATGTCAGACATCCACAGCTCAACATCATTCTTCACTTACCCTCTCCCTGCACAAAGATATGCTCAATGGCACCTGTTAGTCCTCTGTATTTTTAATAGCTCTGTCCCACCCTCAGGTTTTATCCTGTGAGCTCACCAGTGCACTGAGCATGCCGTGAGGTGCTACTTAAAAAAAACACAAGTATGATGTTTGCTCTTTGGGGGAAGCTCTGTCTGTGTAACAGATCTGGTGTCAGTGCTGCCACACAAGCTGTGCTGACAGTTTCATACCCGCGAATTAACACGCAGGTCTGCCAAGGAAAAGCAGCCGTGTAATTGGTGAGGTCCCGCGGTTTGACTGTTCGGCAGTGTCGAGGCACTTGGGGCACCTATTGTATTTATCATTGCTCCCCGTGGACAGCACAGAAACATCACTTTAAATTGACAGAACATGACAGTGAACACGAAATCAATGCCAGATATGCCCAGACGTTACTAAACTTCTTACGCTACTTTATAAGAGTGGGGAAGAAAAAGATATTTTTTTCTTTTCCTTTAGTTTTGTTCTTTTAAATTGGCATGCCCTCATCAGTAACTCAAGCTGAAATTGTTTAGGTTAGTCTTTCTGCATGCAAAAGAAGGAAGCCCAAATTTTCACAGGTCCAGATCTGAAACCATTTATACAACTTCCAGTTTTTTGTTAGATGTATGGGCCCATTGCCATTGCATTAAGATAATCATCAGAAATCCCTGACAATACTCTAAAGGGGGCAAGAAATAACTATTTCCCCTTTCACTATCTGCATTGACAAAAGGAACTCAGTAAGAAAAATGTCAATTTTTATATGGCAAACTGGACATTCCCTCAAGGGGTCTGCTTTTCAGAAAAGTTCATCACTTAGCCTATAGGGAACTAACTTCTTTAAGGAGCCTCCACTTAGTCAACAGCTGAGGCAATCAGAATCACTAGGCTATAGCAAAAATCACCTCTGTGTTCCCCTATTCCCCTAAATAAAACAGAGATGTTTTTCTAAGAAATAAAACTCATATCCATTAATTTTTCTGTAGGGCAAAGAATTTGGCCCTATATTTCTAAACACATTTTACACTGGCTTGCAAACACTTTGTACCATACTGAATGAAGGCAGACTGTTTCTGAAATAGCTTTTTGCACATGTACTCTGATTGTATTTTGCTTTCTTTGATTATTTCGTTGCTATGCTATTGATTTTTGCATTAAAAGAGAGACACAATTCCCAACAACATATATGTTTAAAAGTATAGAAATCTTTCCCCTTTCGTAATTAGTTCCCCCTTTTCTGACTCCATTTAATGAAATCTCAAGGGCCAATTGCTACAATTCTTATTCAGGCAAAACCCCCATTAATCCATATATGTTACCATAATAATCTGTTATGAAAATAGCAGTCATATCAGGTTATAGTTTTCTAATATCATTACATGGAAGAGGAAGAAGAAGGGGATGGATTGTACGGAAAATAAGCTTTTATTGTAAACCAAAACCATCCATAATAATTAGCTATATCTGGGAAACATTCTTGATTACCAAAAGTAAATTGATTAATTTTAATTAATGTCTCTGTTTTACCACGGTATCATTCAGATTGCACAAGGGACATTTTCCCTATTTATTTTCGTCCATGGGACTCTTTCTCTCCTTCTCCCTCCCATCCCCAACAATTCCAATTGTTTTACTTGTCAGCTTGATCAAAGTATGGCCTTCAGTGATTTCACATCCTAAGCCCATTCATCAGAAAGTCTAATAAAAGTGCTGAACTCTTTTATTGATAGACAGTGGCACAAAATATGGGGCCTGGGAAAGATCAGCCACCTCTGACTTTCCCTGCTCAGCTGTCATATGAAGGTATTGCTTACCCAGTGACAGAGGGGCCTTGTTTTGTGCCCTCAATAAAATGAATCCTGGTGGAAAATAACACCAAAGATGGCTATTCTTCTTCTGAAAAGTATTGTCCATCACAGCCTTCCAGAAATCCTCAAAGGCCAGTTCAGCTTTCCCCTATGGGTTGCCCATTACCTTTATGTCAGAATGAAGATTATCAAATACGCAATCAGTGGGATGTCACAGGCCATCATAATTTATAGCACTACAAATACATCTCAGGCTGGGTCTACATCTTCTGCTCCAGACTGAAGGGCTGTCTTGTTTCTGGGGAAGAAGAGGCAGCCTCAGTAAACCCAGCGGCACAGATATATATGTCAGCAGAGGGAGAGCCAGAGGACGAGCAGCAAGCACCAGGGTTAGAGGTGCTTAACAGACTCCAGCTAACCCTATTGTTGATTGGAAAATTGTGACCTTGACCAAAGAACTTTTCTTTTTTCCCCAAAAAGTCTACTTTCTGTGGCACATAATTTATTGATTCCTTCATTTTTTATAATTGTAAGCATATTCTATTGCTCACATGATAGTGAACTGGAACTACTTAAATACGGAGCCTGTGGTCCATCACAAGAGACAAAGTCATCAGTTGCACCAATTTAACACAGATTGGGTAGATAACACAGAAGTATTTTATCTTAAAATTATTTTGGTAGAACTGGGTTTTTTTTCAGTATTCAGGCATTTGCAAAGGANAAAAAAAAAAAAAAAAAACAACAAAAGCTCAAATTCATATTAAATTGCAAATGAGGTGTGCTCATTTCACAACACAGACTGGATCATTGAGCATCATTTGTTCATATGAGTATCTCATATAGTATTAAGATTAACAATTCCAGTAGCTATTAAGACTAACAAGTCCAGTAGCAACACTTCAGCCTGCTTAGTGCTGCAACCATAATACTTAAAAATACTTTTAAAACATGTATTTAAGAAACAAAAACACACCTGAAGTATTGCCTTCTAGCAAGGAAACAATTCTAAAAGTTGGATCATCTTTAAGGTATAATAATTTTCATTTATCTCTGAAAAACCCTGTGAAAAGGCAGAATAATATCATTATACTAGAAGAAAGAGAGAAATATAGTAAAAAACTGTTATAGCTGCATCAGCTGTATCAGGGGACTTCTAATGACTTGAAAATCTAACAGAAATCATAACACTAATAGAAACAAGGACATGACAAAGAGCAGCATTGAACCTCTTGTCTTCAATCTTCACCAAAAGTGATTAAGCATGAACAGACATTTAACTAAACTAGTCTAAATGGCGTGGCAATAGTACAAGCCAAAAGTAGAACAGGTCAATGAACGCTAAGATAAATTAGGTGTATCTGAGTCAGCAGGAATTGATGAAATTCACCCTAGACTACTTAAGAATATAGCCAATGTAATCTCTGAGTCATTAATAATTATCTCTAAAAATGCAAGAAAAGTGGGGGTGGTCCCAGAAGACTGCAAATTAGCTATCATAGTACCTATCTGTATAAACAAGAAAGGAGGAAAAAGATCTAGGGAATTATGGACCACTTAACCTAACACTGATTCTCAGAAAAATATTGCATTAAAATTATGAAACCATCAATTTATAAACACTTGGCACACGCAAAGCAGAAAACAAATTATTGTGAAGAAAACATCAGGTACAACCAAATGAACTTTGCTTGGTGACCCAGTGAAATAGGGGGAATGGGAGCTGTGAAACATCTGGACTTAAGTAAACTTTGGACATTTTACCATAAAATAATCTTAAGAGCAAACTGGGGTAGTGAGCTCTGAATAATATAGGTACACATTTAATTGAAAAACTGTATTCAGTGAGACACTAGTTCACTACTGAATTGGAGAGTGAGGACTCCTGGTGAGTCCTTAGGCAAATGAGTCCGGTTGGTATTATTGGCATTTTCACTAGCCACTTGGATGAATGTGTTTGCGAGTACTACAGAGCTATAGAGAGCTGTGGGCAATAGGAAAGACAAGATTAGTCTTGAAAAGTATCTTGATGAATAAAAGCTGCCCAGAAAGCATCAAGACTGAAATACACAACCACAAATGCAAAATTATTCAAAGAGAAATATGTAAATATGCAAATAAATAATAGAGAATATGTGTCTATGTAGAAAACCTGCAGGAAATAGTGCAGCGTAGTGGACTCAAACTAAGTGAGTCAACAATACAATGCTGCTGCAAAAGAGGATAGACCTAATTCTCAGAATGATTAGCGGGAATTTCCAAAGTAAAAGACAGGAGACAATTACTGGTTTTGAGTGAGGCACAAGATGAACTACTGTATACAGTTGGGGGACTTACTCTCAAAAAAATGAAAGGAAAAATTGAAAAGAATTAAAAGTGATCATTAAGAATGGTGTTGATTAAAAACCAGTAGCAGTGATGAAAAGTTGAAGGACTGAACTGCAGAACACAAAGTTGGTGAGGAGTCTGGAGCACAAGTCTTATGAGGAACAGCTGAGGGAACTGGGGTTGTTTAGCATGGAGAAAAGGAGGCTGAGGGGAGACCTTATCACTCTCTACAGCTACCTGAAAGGAGGTTGTAGTGAGATGGAGGTCGGTCTTTTCTCCCAAGTAACAAGCAATAGGACAAGAGGAAATGGCCTCAAATTGGACCAGGGGAGGTTTAGACTGGATATTAGGAAATATTTCTTCACCAAAAGGGTTGTCAAGCATTGGAACAGGCTGCCCAGGGAAGTGGTTGAGTCACTGTCCCTGGAGGCATTTAAAAGACAGGTAGATGTGGTGCTGAAGGACATGGTTTAGTGGTGAACTTGGCAGTGCTGGGTTAACAGTTGGACTTGATCTTAAAGGTCTTTTCCAACCTAAAAAATTCTGTGGTTCTGTGATTCTAAGAAGGCTGACAGTAGTCTTCAAAGATAGAAGAGCCCATTACAATGATGATGGCAGTCATTAATTAAATGTGCCATAGGACTAGGCATGATCAGATTAATTTCTATGCAGCAGATTGAGGGGACAGCTAACTAGACGTGTAGGGACTTAAAAGGTATTTGGAAGTTAGAAAGACTTGGAAAAATTAGCAAGGTGGAATGTGTCCTGAAGAAGATGCTTTTTCTAGCTCCATTGTGAAGAGGGGAAATTTAAGTAAATCACTTTAAATCTTGTTTAACAAGGTTTGCAAACAATTTCTATTGTTTTAAGAGACTACTACTTAAATACCAAAGTAGCGGGTAAGGCACTCATCCTCAGCACCCTTGTTCCCCTTCCACTGCGCTGCAGAGAAAGCATGCCTGGAAAACCTTTCGTCGCACAGTGCTTTACGTGCAGTAAAACAAAGGGTAGCGTTTGCAGTTCTGTCCTGCCTTTCACTTGCAGCTCTGTGCCTTTCGCCTGAGCTGCTGTGGCAGCGTTTGTCCCAGGGCAGGGTTTTTGCCTAATTCTCATGCTGTTGTTCTCAGGTTGCTGTTCTCGTAGTCCTGCACCTGCAAAATCCAATATTCTTGTTATATCAGATTTCTCATGGGAAGCAGTGCATGAAACTTGCCTTTCTCTCCCTTTTCTTACCCCCTTCCTTTATAGGTTTTAGTTATATTAGAGGATTGCTCCAAGTGGAAGTGTGAGTAGTTCCCTGTCAAAGTACATAGTGCTAGAGAAAAAGCACAGTGAAAATTCACCGTGTCATCTTTATCGTCGTCACCTGCTGCGCTCTAACTTTCACTGTTAGAATTGATATCTGCCATCAGCCATGGACACCCTAGTAAAGTTTTGTGCATGTAAGCCTGTCTCAGCATCCTTCGCCCAAAATTTTAGATTATATAAAAATAGAAATTGCTTGAGGGTAAGCAGAAAGTGCCAGCTGAGATGCTGAAACTGTTATTAGTAGAACCCAGGCCTTTTTTCCTGTAGACAAAACAACAACAACAACAACAAAAAACATAACGCAAAATGAATAACCAAAAAGCTGGAAATTCTGCTCTTAGTAATGATCCTTACCCATAACTGCTAGAGGCAAACACAGGTACAGCAAATATCAGCCCTACTGAGAGGCAGCAAACTTCTGTGAGCTTCTGTGAGCATTTTCAGACATCGCTTGCAGTTGTTTCTCTGTTTATGGCAGTACTGCAGAATCTGCCACATTCCTGTCTGTGCCAAAACCTGTTTAAAAATGTATAAAGAGAGAAAGAGAGTGAGCAAAACAAAGAAAAGTTATTTTGAGAGTGGGAAGGAAAACACAACTGAAGGAACCAATGGTCCCATTTCCAGTGTGGTGAAGAAGATCATGACAGGTGCCTGCCTCTCCTTGATGACAGAAACTTGGTATGAGCACTGTGGCCTGATGTCTCTGAAGACAGTGAGATTAAGAATCACAAAGGTACATATTGCTCCCTTCAGCCCAGATCTCATGGTATCAGGGTTGTACCAGGAGCCCCAAAAGGTGTCGATGGGTAAAAAAGGCGCCATCCTTTCACTGCATTTGTTAATGAGTTAGACCTTATTTCTAGCACAACTGTATTTGATCATGATTTGCAGTCTTATCCGCTTATTAATGACATGAGACATGATCTCAACACAGTCTTTTCATAGAAGGAATAGACCTTTATGTCTGGACTAATTCAATCCTAGCTATTTTTTGTCTGGTCTTATAAACAACTACAGGATGGACTGAGTTATACTTCCACCATTTTGGACAATTTCAACTACAAGGCCCTTTCACAATAGGAGATTTTTCTGCAACCAGTGTAATTTACAGAAAATTACTATTTTAAGACATATAATTATTCCGTTTCTCTAAAAGGCTGATGCTAGTCACAGCAGCTGCAAGTAATATTATAGCAAGAATCTCTTCTATCCATTGCCTGCACTTAAGTAACTTTTATCTGAAATTATTGGGAAGTTTAATATTTAAATGCAACTACTTTAAAGTTTGAAGTAGAAAAGTTTACATCCATGCAGCAGTAGCCTGAACTGCAAAATGACTAACAAAAAATCATAATTTCTTATTGAATACGTATTTGTGAATGTGGTAAAGTTTCTCTATTACATTTAAACTGTATACAATAAAATGATCAGTAAATCACATATCACAAAGTACCACATGAAGATTACAGTTAATGTTAGTTAATGGATTCTTAGTTAATGGATTATCTTACAGTACTTTAGAAAATGCCACAAACATTGTTCCTTTGAAACACTGATATATTATGCAAACCTTTTCTACAGACATAGTTGGTTTCTCTTAAATCAATAACTGTAAAATAAGTAATCTAGCAAACAATGTGTGTCATGTTTCTCTTTATCTAATTTAGGCCAAGTCTTTAAATTATTCATTCAGAGAATATTAAACAAAAAACCTTTTTTTTTCTCTATCTGAAAGAAATGACAATAAAAGAAGGCATGCCATGTTACAGGTAAAGGTTAAAGGTAGCCTGGGAATTGTCCAATACAAAATGTGTGCTTTACTTCAGTTTTCAGTGAGAATAATGAGAGGAAATGGAGATGACTCTAAGCAAACAGGAATTACCCATGGAAGGGCAAGAAAGAAGCACTTTGGGAGGAAGATGATCTTCCAGTTCACAATTTGGAGAGAACTGGTTTCTGCAGCAAAAATTTTTAATAAATCTGTCAGCACGGTCATAGTGGACCTTAAACTCAATCAGCTGACAATCATCTGCCACTGTAAAGAAGTCTCTCAAACCCAGCAGTATTCAGAAAGTACCTTGAAGAAATGTGGTTATCCCACCAAGTGCTGTTTAGACTGTGTCTTCTTGTGGGCCTCACACCAGGAAAAATGCGGACAGTCTGGAGACAGTCAGATTTGGTAAACATATCTACTGGGAGAGAAACAATGCCAGAAAGTTTAGGAAATGTGACCTATGAGGAAAGGCTGAAGGAATCGGCCTTGATTTTGCCAGCAAATGGAAAGTGCAGCTGAAACATGATAACAGACTTCTTACTGTGTAAAAAGCTGTTGTGAAGAAGGCAGTGATAGTTTTTTCTCTATGTCTATTGTAGATTTGACAAGAAACAAACCTCTGAATTTTCACATAGTGTTTCAGGTTAGATAACAGGAAAAGCTTTCTACTGGTTCCTCATCACCTGAAGCTTTAACAAACACACAACAGAGTCACTTATCAGCCTTGGGGAAGGGGTATTGAATTCTGTCTGAGCAGGGATGAATTAGGAGACCTCTTGAGACCTCTTCCCACACTTATACAACTTTTATGATATAACTTGGGAGTAGTACTTGAGGCTAATAAACATAGACTTTCTCTTTCCCTTTTGCTCTTCTTGGTGTTGTTCTCACTGTTGCTCTAGCTCTATGCCTTTCTCTTGTATAGCATTTCAAATTAAAAAAGAAAAGATTATATAAATTCATACCAAAATGTTCAAACCATTCAGCAGAGCCCAGGGGAGCCTGGAGAGTCCCTTTTATATCTCCAGTGTAAGAGCATAAGATACAGTGTTTAAGAAGATGATTGATAGTCTGAAGTTTAACACATTCATGACATGTCTGTGATTTACAGAGAATTAGTAACAAAATTCTCCATTTATAGAAAAGAAATCTGCATCTGCTGTGAGTTGCTCAGATGCTGAGACAAGGTGACCAGCTTCCAGCTAAGGGGAATCCAAACCTTCTTCTGTAAAGTCAACAGTAAGTTTTTTGACAGTAATATGACAGGTTCCCTCATTTAATGTCATTTTTGTGTTCTGCTAAAAGATTTGGACACATACTGGTAGGATTTCTTAGATATTAGGTCATGAAGTGATGCAACTTTATGTCTTTGGCAAACACTTATTGTCAGTAATTTTCAAGCATTTCTGTACTACAACTACTTTGTGTCTTGTAGTTGTTCATGGAGTATGCGACAGTACTTGAAGTCAGGAACTACAGAATTGTTTAGTGCCCTATTTATCTCCTTCAAAGCACCATTAGCTTTGTATTAGGGCTGTTACACCAGACAAGCAATACTCTGCTGTCAGGGAATCAATGCCTGTGTTGACCGCCTGAGGGTATACTCACCACTCTCCTTGGTAAAGCTGGCTCTTTCCCAAATTATATTTATATAGACTTCTGTCACTTATTTGGTGTTCTCCATATGCCATTTATAGCCAACAGTTCTTCATGTGCTACCTTAGATAATTGTTACTCATCTAATGAGAAAGACACTCACTGTGTGCAGTTTCAACGTAACATCAATTCTTGATTACATAAGTGAAATACCTCTACAGCAGCTTTAAGCTATTTGTTTCAGTCCCATGTCCTTTGCCCGGACTTTTGAAGAGGATGAGTCTGAACTGCAAGTTTAATGTCCTTTATGAATTTATGCCATAAATGAATTTATGAGTGGTAGAAGACAGAATAACACAGGAAAAAAGACTGAAATGTATTCATAAGAGGAGCTCCACTTTTGAATGTTCCTGTGAAGCTGAACTGGTAGTCAGTGTACACATGGAGCTGTACATACTGTTCAGTAATAGTAATGGACAGTGTAAGAACTTATGATGTTTGACAGCTTTCTGACAGACAGCAACATATGCAGAGAGAAGTTAAAGAACTTCTGTCTTTAATTTCTTTAGGTAGCCAGTTTTCACAGGTGTGGTCAGTGCAAGGATTTGACAGCATTAACCGAAGTTAAATTCCACTTTATACAAATAGGTCAGTTAAACCTGGCTTAAGTGAATGAAAGGAAGCGCCCTGCTAGTGACTTGTGCCAAGGACTAAGTGGTGACATCCTGCTTAGAGTTTGAATAAAAGCTGATCTGTTTGATTGGTTTTATTCCAAAATACAGAATACCTTAACATTCGTTGTCTTCTTCTCAAGAGGTGTTTTGCCAGCGGGGTAAATTGTTACAAAACTCTCAGTTATAGCTTTCCTTTTCACCCTCAATTCTTGAGAAGCTCTGAAAAAATGTCATCGAGTACAGACTTTCATGGATTCAGTCCTTTGCTCATCTTTTATACTAGAAGAGTCCTGAAAATAAGGAAGGCATCTGACAGCTTGGCTTGTTTTGACAGAGCTCTTTGTAGACTTTTCTTCAACAGGATTTATTTGCCAGCATGTTTGTGTTCCTGGCAAGCTGCATGGCTACCACATTTTCATTTACTTGTACCACATTGCTGGCATCGTGGTTCACAGCACCCATAAGCAAGGAAGCAATCAGGAGCTTGACTTTTAAAAGTCAACATTTTCCACGGTGTCTTATTGTTTTATCCTGGCCAGGCTTGCAGATTTTAGGAATAAGATTTCTCTGCACTGAATCCACCCCAATTCCAGCATCCTTAGAGTCCTCCTAGGTACCCAGGAGGAAGCCACATACTTTTTTAAAACATCCCTTTAAAGCCCTAGGAATTGTCAGGTTCTGCTGATCTTTTCAAAACATTAAAAAGGCCACTTCAGTTAATCAGATCCTAAGGAATTTTATGATGTTTCTGTAAGTATCACAGTCTACTACTCATGACAGATTCTACCAAGGCTTAAGCACTGATGGCCTAACCTGATAACATATCTTACGGATATACTGATGCCCCCTCCCGGTGTGTGTGTGTTGTTAAGCCAATTTTATCATGCGATATAATATGAAGATCAGACATTCAGCATGCTCTGGAGCAGTTTCTGGTTTTGTTTTGGTTTTTTTTTTTTGGTTCTTGTATGATAGACTAGTCGTTGGTTATCCAAAGTTATGTTTAGGAACAGTTCTCTCATGTGATTAATATTAGCCCCATAAATGGGGGCCACCACACTTAAGGTGGCAGTGGAGGAGGGGACTAATTGAAAGAGGTACTCAGAGATCTGTTAGTTAGGTTCAATAACAAGCAAGGCTTTCAGACAGTTTTTTAAGACAAAATAATTAAGGACACAGTTGTAGAAGGAGAACAGGACACAACACAACAGAGTTATATCAAAGGTACGTT
The DNA here is from genome assembly GCA_008711295.1 of Anarhynchus alexandrinus. Classification (NCBI taxonomy): domain Eukaryota; kingdom Metazoa; phylum Chordata; class Aves; order Charadriiformes; family Charadriidae; genus Anarhynchus; species Anarhynchus alexandrinus. Next base: position 2,382,298 of record VUYV01000111.1, on the reverse strand, counting down.
ATTCAAGACCATTCTTTTATGTTGCTTTGATAAAATAACTTACTATCAAGACAAAGAAATCATATAAATCCCATCTAACTGAAGGTGAGTAAAGCATTTCCTATGATGATACATGAAAAAGGATAAATTGGACTAGGACTTAGTACAAAACACTGCAAGTAACATGAGAAAACAGTTAGAAAAGGAAATAATCATATGTTGGGTTGAAATTAGTTGCTAGTACAGTTCCTCAAGGATTAGTCTTGAAAAATACTCTTGAATTGTTTTACTTATTTATAATAAAGAACAGCCACAAAAAACACTTATATAAAGTATTAGGTAATATTTTCATTAATGAATTTGATAGAGATATGCTCATGAAACTTGATGATGGTAAAGATGGGAGTTGCTGCCAATATAGAATTATACTACTCATGAAGTAGCATTGTGTGACCTTGCGAACCAGAATAATAGTAATAAGAAGAAATCTAATAATACCAAAAGCAAGGTCATTCCCTTAGGGACTATTCACTTGAACTTTAGCTGTGTAATGGGTGCTCATCAGTTGTAAATGGCAGAGCAAGACCTTGGTATATCTGTTCATCACAGGATGTCCACACACCAATGATCTGATGACCCTGGAAAATATGAATGTGTTAGCTGTATAAGTCAGGTGAAGTATTTTTAACAGCCAGAAGTCTTTTATGCACCCCCTAAAAGTATGAGAAAGATAGCATTTCCTCTCCATAACAGTGATATATCCCCAGGGGTACGTGAGTGATGAGTTAATGAAGAAGTCTCATCTGGAAGAGTATGCAAAATGTTCAATAAAGATAAATTCAAATAGGGCCAGGTTTAGACAGGGGTTACAAGGGACCAGAGAGACCACCTCTTTAGTGAATACTAGAGGTGCTTGACATGTTTAGCCTAATGGAATAAGGCCTGAGCAGGGAAATTAGTGTTCTTCATAAATATATCAGAGACATAAATACTAGAAAAGAACTATTTATGTGAAGGCACAATGTTAGAACCAAACAAAATAGTATTAATATGCTCTAGAAGACTTGAACGAGGAGAAAAATGAGAATCTAGAACATCCTTCAAGGAGGAATAGTGGGTGGAAACATCCTACTTTAATCAGTTTATAAAAGACATAATGAAATGTTTATTTGAAATAGCAGTAAACTGTGCCTGGCAGGTCCCTTTCAATTCTATGCTCTAATGTAGTTCACAATTGTAGTGAAAGAGAATAAATCTTTCTCTAATAAATAAGGATCAGAAAAGCTAATATAGATATCAAGCTTTCTTTTCAAAACTGAGGGATAAAATATTGCTATTACCCAGTGACAGTACATTCTCTCTAATAGGATTAATTAGCCCATTACTATTGGTTATCATTAACATTAATTATTGATACCAAAGTAGCATCAAGAGGTCCCAGCCAAACTCCAGGCTCCACTATTCTGGGGGCCTGTGAGAATAAAAGCAGCAGAAGACAATCTTTTTTTCAAAGAACTGCAGCCCAGCTTCCCAGCTAGAGCCTCAGGCCAACCGCGGCACGTGTGTGTGATAAGTACCCTCAACAAGGAGCCCATTTAATTTAATAGTGTTGCTCACAGTACGCCAAGTCAGGCAGGTATAAGTTCTAGCAGTCTGGAGGCCAGAACAGGGGGGAATAGGAAAATTGGGAGGGGAGGAAGAAAATTGGATTCCTGTTCCTGAAATTTTATTCTTAAAAAAATAACATAGGGACACAGGGACAGGCACTGCAGGTCAGACCAGAGTGAATTTGACAGTGGTCAGAAGCAGCAAAAGAAATTAAGGAGGAAGGAAACATCAAGTGACTGCTTTCCTGTTCTCGTTACGCACCTTCTGTTAATCTGTTGTGAGAGATTATACCAAGTTTTAAGCCATACCAACAAATCTAAGCTTAACAGACTTTAATAAACCATAAATTTGTCCAGTCACTTCTGGAACGCATGAGGGGTTTGGTCTTCATAACATCTTGCAGCAATGGTTTATACAGCTTAACTGACTGCTTCCTTTTGCTTAATTTTAAATCTGCTACCATTTATTTGTACTCCTCATTCCCATATTACAAGAAACCTTCAATAACAAATGCATCTTCACTATCTTCATATGCTGTAGGCTTTACAGATAAACTGAGGTCCAGGGAGGCAGTTTGCCCAAAGTTATTGAGAAAATCCTTAGTAAAGTGAAGGACAGGACACAGATGTGTTAGGCTTACAAAAAATTCTCCCAACCATGAAACTCTCCTTCCACACACCACATGTAGATGTGCACATACATTGTCCAGAAACAATTACACACTTCCTCAAGGATGCTATTAATTCACAACATGAAATGGGCAACCTTAGTTCTGCTAGACCAAGTATTTAATAATGTTCCTTTTTAGGATCACAGCCCAGCTAAAAATCCAAGTAATTTCTTTCAAGTTACTTAAAATAGCACAAAAGCCATGCATGAAATTCATGATCATCAAATCATAGAATCACAGAATGGTTTAGGCTGGAAGGGACATTACAGATCATTGAGTTCCAACCCCCCTGCCATGGGCAGGGACACCTTCCACTAGACCAGGTTGCTCAAAGCCCCATCCAACCTGGCCCTGGACACTTTCAGGGATGGGGCCCCCACAATTTCCCTGGGCAATTTGTTCCAGTGCCTCACCACCCTCAGAGTGAATTTTTTTTCCTGATATCTATTCTGAATCTCCCCTCTTCCAGTTTGAAGCCATTCCCCCTTGTCCTATCACTATATGCCCTTGTAAAAAGTCCCTCTCCAGCCTTCATGTAGGTGCCCTTCAGATCTGAGGTGGAGACAACAAAATTTGTTTAGAGCAAGCCGATGGATAAAGCTGCCTTGTTAGGTAATACACCAAACTCATTTCTTGTTTACACCTAGATTCAATTAGGCCTCGATTCAACCAGGCTCTGACTTACACACTTTAGTTCATTCCACTCAGATCTGCACTTAAATACGTATGAAGCTGCAAGGATGTCCTTATGTACTGTGCTGAACAGGGACAGGCGCTGAAATCAAAGCAATAGGTAGCATGTCTTGGAATCGACCAAAAGCTGAGTTTGACTCCAGGCTTATCAAACAGCTCTGTATTTTAAGTGCTTTGCCATGTAGAGGTATTGAACCCAGTGAAATTTTAGCGCTGATCCAGGTATGTGGGACTGCCTTTATTTGTTGTTAGGATGTGGGATTCTGAGAGGAGATAAAACTTAATGAATGCCTATAAAAGGCCTCAAATATAGTGCTACAATGTCAGAACAACGTTGTTTCCTTTGGTCTGCAGCTGGGAATTTCAGCTTTGGTGGCTCAACAACAAAGGGTCTCATCGTCAGCCTTTCACACCCAGATATGCACAAATACCCAAGCTCACATATACTGCATATACATCGCAAGTATAACTAGGAACACTTCTCTGAACTGCCTGACAGTTATACTCATGTGCAATGTGGAGTAGCTCTCACTCTCTCAAGTTCATTAAAATGATGAGATGGTTCAGTGTGAGAGATGGGAGGGCAAAAGGAATGGAAAATAGGCAAGAAATAGCACAAAATACTGAACAACTATCTTTTCTACTGACAACTTCCTAGTAAGCATTTTTCCAGCAGTTTTAGATTTGGTTTGAGACATCTGAAAAAAAAAAAAAAATCACAGCTATTTTTTCTTGCAGTGTGCTTTCCTTTTTTATACTTGGTGAACTTTAGTGTCCGGAAAGATAGACAGAACAGCCATGGCATACTGCAAATATTTTTTACAGGAGTGTCTGACAACAGGTTTCTCCCAGCCCAGAATAAATTTCAGATGTGCCTGCCTTGCAGAAACAAGGGGACAAGCACGCGGAAATTGTACTTACTGCTTTTATTGCTTTAACAAAAGCAATGCTATAGAAGCAGCATTTGGAAAACTTATACAAATCAGACTGTCTGCAAACACTTATTAATGTACTTCTATAAAAATAAAACCCCTACACTGATTAGCTATACCACAGTGCATTTCACACGTGTATTAAGACAAGGTCAGGACACCCTGTTATGGATGGGATAAACTTTTGGAAGTTGCTGCTGATTGCAGTCCCATTCAGTTTAACAATGTTGCTCCTCATAAATATCTTAATGAGTCTCAGGATAGTTTCCTTGGCCTGTGAGATTAGTAATATCCAGAAAGAGTGAGTTCTATGCTCAGCAGGGAAATAGGTTCAAGCCTCCATCCAGTTTAATGGGCTGCTTAAAAAGCAGCTCCTGGAATGCTCTCTTGCTCCTGATGTCACCCCAAAACTGAGTTGGCTCATGAGATAAATAGGAGTGTGCAGGGAAGGATGCTGTGTGTGCTGGTGAAGACTGGAGTTTCTTAAAAATTAATGCTGAAAACAAAATTGCATTTTATGCTTGCTTCGCTGTTCAATAAAGTAAGCCACCACAGGTAAATATGCTTTATAAAAACAAACCCACTGAAATTTAAGAGAAATATCATATTTGGAAGAAGGAAACTCACAAAAACAATGTGCCACAGCTGTTAATTTTGTGCCAAGAGGCCCAACAAATTCAGGGGCAGACAATTTTGAAGACCGGTGAAATACTATATCCCTGCCCTGAACAGTCTAGACAGGATAGAAACCCAAGCACTGTGAGAGCTCTTTCCAGCTTCCTCACTCCATTTTATAGATAAGAAGCTAAAATAACTTCTCAGAAATCATCAGAGGAAGCCTAAGGGGCATCTTCTTAACCCTACACTGTGCTTCAACAATATCAATCTTTCTCACATACAGGTTATTATGGTGCTTTCTTATAAAGAATTTTCAAATATGAACATTTAATGCCAGCATCGCTAATAGTGTGCCATGCTTTTGAAAGTCCTGACTGTAAATCTGTGATAATTTTAACACAAATTTTAGGAACCATTCAAAAACAAAGAAAACACATTGTTGGTTGCGGCTACAGGAAGACTGCTGCAACTAAAAATTACGCACTTATAGAGTGCTGGTAGAATCATGATGCATTATAAAAGGAGGGCAGAATACATTCATGGACCACTCTGTTTGTCCAACCAAAGTGTGGGAAGGGGAAAATTTCTTTCTTAATAGAGAAAAACCAAAAGAGAGTTCCTTAAAGAAGAGTTTCTGCTGGCCAGAATGGGAAACTTATTACTAACAGGCAGATACTCTTAATTAATCATCATTAATAAACTACAACCAGATGTTGTGTACAATGCTAAAATTATGATCTTAATACATATTTAGAGTTATAGTGCCCAGAAAAGTGAGTTAGCAAATGGCATTTTAAAATCTGCTCTAAATATTATTGTAAATCCTCAATAGATGGTGCTATTATCTAAGTTAATATCTGAGGTGGTTATGCAAAGGAGCTCAAGACAAGTGTGTCTGGGATTTATCTGTGAGGAGAGTCGACCATCTTTATGATGTTCTTGTTTATGGTACATGGTTGCGAGAGGACTTCCATTGCTTTCCACTGCAGGGTAATGATCACAAAGATGGATGGGTATTCCAGTTACACAACTCCACCTAACAGCAGAGGGATTTCAGGCATTTTCACTAAAAGTAGGGCTATTTGAAACATTTTCTGCAGAAAATGGCATATCTTTCATCATTTTTCTTGTGTAGTTTGAAATGGTTGATATCTGGAGCTAATTAAAAGTGTGAAATTCAGTTTCACAGCATGGCAGAACATCCCAGGCTGCTCTTACACGGCTCAGCGTTATGGTGGCAGGATGAATACAGCACCAGCCTTCTCTCTGACTTGGCTTCTTGGAAAGCAGCTGTGTGTTCCCTCTGCCTACAGACTAGATGCAGCCATCATCCCCCCCCAAGGCAAATTTTCTAGTCATTCCGTAATTTCTGCTTTTGATTACCGTACGCCATCTTTTCAGGGATGTTCTTCCAAACACCTCCAGGAAAGTAACCCAGAAAGGCACTGTAATCTGATCCTAGCTCTGTTTTTAGGATTTAAATCTCTCAAATGGAATCCCCTAATTCTAGCATCTAGGTTCCAGGACTTGGAAAACTTTAAAAAGATAAAGAAATAACAGTATCATTCACAAAGTGAAGCATCAATGAGTAAGGTACCAACAGTTTCCCCATTAAAATATAGTAAATATTTGCTCATTCACTAATGGTTGAAATGTTCTCTCCTTTAATGACAAGTCCAGAATATAAATTAAATTAAACCATTAGCTAATTCCCCATTTTATATCCTATTTCAATCACATTTACTACTGTTTGATTGCCTACTCTATGTTATCTGAAATACTATATACATATTGATTTGTGGACATTAATATAAGATGAAGAGCACACTAAAAAAGTAGCTAAAAGAAACCACAGAGGAATAATTAGACTATTAGGACTTCCTAATTGTCCTTTATCTCCTTTGAGTATTTAAGAGAAAACAAATTTTAAATATATTATCAGTAAGTCACTGAATTTTAGGAAATAGTAATAAGCAAGTGACTGTAATTGTTAATCAATATGATAAGAAAACACGAACATGGCAACAATTGTTGGTAACAATAATAAGGCAAAGTCTGGTCTGGAGTTAAATTTGGACTCTGGCATCCTCACTCACCTTGAACAAAATATTTTGGGAACAATCCCACAGCATCACACACTGTACCTGTACCAGGCTGGAAAAGTGATGGTGATCATGGTGCAGCTGATGTCATTCCCATGATACCTCACAGATTGTCTGCCTGAGAACCTCTGGGCATTTCTGACCAATCTGGGTGTTTGGGTTGGGCCCCTCACACAGGCTGGGCTTGGACTCACAGAGTAAGGACCATTATGTTTCAGACAGAGTGATGGATTACATCCTTTATTTTTTACTCAGGTCTAATTCAGACAAATTGCTTCTGAACGGGCATTGGTCAAAAGAAGTCTGTTTAGTATATTACTCTCCTGAAGAGGTATTGGGTACTTAAACGTTTCCAGCTGTTCCTCCTACAGCTTGGTAAGGTGAACTGGGTTTCAATCCATGAAAGCAGAGAATGGATTTCAGGTGGAATATCCCAGCTGAGACAAACCATTTCCAGCATCAAGGCCACCATCATTTTCATTTTCCAGTGATAACAGCCAACACTACTGAGGTTTCTGCTGAAGTTGCTCCTGGGTGTTGTGGGGTATGCACAGAGTTTGCCTCTTGGACTAGACCCATTTGCACTACTTAGCCGAAATTATGTGTGGTCTGTGGTTCTTGAGTGAAATAAGATGAAAGACGGGCACTGTGATGTTCAGTCCTGACAGTGTGGATTCTGTTCTGTTTGGGGAGTTTAACTAATGAAAAATGAACACTTACAATTTCCAGGTATCTACCTAGAGAGTCAAACAAGAGTTTTGCAGATCATATTTGCAGATGAAAGCCATGACTTCTGGCTGGCTTAAAGCGTGCCAAGCAAGCTGCAAGAAACTCAAAGCCTGGATAAAACCCTGGCAGGTGGATTTTACTGAAAGACTGGGGGTGATCATGCTATGATCTGCAGCAATCTCATTACGACTGAGTGTCCATTATGAAAGATGCTCAATTATAGAAGTTGTGTGCCCATTTGTATTCCTAAGCATTTTAAAGTACTGTTTCTATAAGCCTCCATGTGCACAATTCCTGATAAAATCAAGAGTTTTCTAAGAATAATCCACTCCCAAAGGACAAAAAAGTGACAGAAGGACGCTTCAGACAATGAATCTGACACTGCTTAGATAGCAAATATTTATTTTTGCCGAAGTCTGAGAAAACAGGAATGAAGCACTAAAATATGAAACCAACGGAATGAAGACCAGCTGCTTTGAATGTTTTATTAACAGACAAATAACTAAAGGAATAAAATCCAAACTGGAGAGATATGAGTGGTTTGTGAAAATCACTGCCATGATATAAAGGCTACAAAACTGTATAGGCAATGGCCATTAGGGGCTTTAATTTGGAAATTAAGCAAAGTTTTCTGATCCTCTAGTCATCAGTTTTTTAACAATCAGAACTGCATTTGAGAAGTAACCAAGTGTATTCGTTCTGAGCAATATGAGATGATTTTATGAAGCCAAATGTAAGCGATGGATTAAGAAGTATGCAATTTTCTATTCCTGGGCTGATGTACTTCGTTAGAACTGAAAGAAGGTGAGGCAGCAGGAAGCCTTCTTATGCAGACTGCAGCTTTTTTAATTACTGCAGCATGCATAGACCTAATAAATTAGAAAGAGTAATTTCTAACAGGAGGGGAGTTGGGATCTCTGTAGCTTTCCAAGGCAGTGTTCTTCCCCAGTCAATTTTGGTCAACAAAAACTGTTCAAGTCGAGGGAAAGCGCAGTAAAAGTCTCAATGCCCCACTCACACCTCCTCCCTTGCTAAGTTATCTCCTGTTCAGTATTGATACTAAACTAAAGTTTTATGAAAGTTCAATTGATTTTTTAGTATTTTACAAAATATCCTTTCCACAGGACTTTAAAATATTAGGCTGAACTCTTTTTCACTTCTGACCTTTCACAGACATTGCGCCTTGCATTGATTTTTCAACTCTTTGATACTGGCTGAGCTACAATAGTTCCAGCAAATGGGAGAGGAGGAGGAATCAAATGCCATTGCATTAAAGAACTGAAAAGAAATTATCTCAGTTCGATTACCAACAATTTAACTTTTCCATCTCCTCCCCTCAGCACATGAGACCTTCAGAGATAAGTCACCAAGCAAAAGCTTTTTCTTATATTCACCCCAGATTCAGCAGCCTTAACATCACTGCCAACCCCCTTTATCAATCACTCTTAGGATTAAAAACATGTATTAAAATAAATACCTGAGCTGAGTCTTTAGGCAATACTAAATATTCTCTTTCTCGACTAAATGATTTTCTGTCAACTGGCTTGTCAGGCTCCTGAGGGAGCAGCAGGGGATCATTTGAAAAGAATTATATTGCACCAGTGATAAATTAAATCCACTTGAATCAATAGCATTTAGATTTTTTTAAAAGGATATAGCCAAGACACTATCAACTAAAACAAATCCTGACTCAGTAGGCTTAGTTTTCACATCAGGGTATTACTTAAGCCAGTGTCCTAGAAGATAGTGTGGGGTATTTTTATCTCCAATATAGGCATCTGATTGATGGACACTGATTCTCGACCTGTTAATTCCTGGCTCTTTTTATGACAGGCATGAGGTATAGGGTTTGTTTTCACTGTCCACAAATAAGAGTCCAGTGCCACCTGAGCTCTCCAAAGATTTTTGGGACACCCACAAAGCGATGGGAATCTCTCAAATGAGAGATTGGCAGGACACCCTAGTGCATCTCAAGGCGCACAAAGTGCTTATATGTAGGCGATTGATTCAAGTTGTTCATGCCATCCTAAAATTGAATCTCAAATAGATCAACTTAAAGGAGCTTAGGGTGAGTAACTCAGACTCAGCCATCAAAATCTTTTTTACCTAAATTCAGCAAAATTCTTTCTACTGGCAAAATTCCCCACCTAAAACTGTTTTGGCAGTACTGTGTTTTCAGTAGCACTTGGATTAAAGAATTTACAGAAGTCATTCGGAAAATGTTCAGTATCATCCAGAGGACATGATGTGGAACATCACCAAGAGGATTTAGGGCTCTGAATCTGGTGATCCAAGTTGGTATTTGGGTGGGGGTTTTTTTTCACAAATATTAGTCATGTCAATGAAGGCACTAAGGGAAGATTTGCAGATACTGCAATTTGTTTCTCGGTTAACATTCAGGGGTTTGGGTTTGAGTTTGTTTTAGGAGACATGTTTTATACAGACTCTTGATTCCAGCATCCATGTCTTAGAAAAAGCCTCCAATCATAAATTCAGGCAGAAATGGTGCCCTGTCGCTTTCATTATCCGATTTCACCTGTTGCCTTACAGCTGAGAGATTTTGAAAGACTGTGAAGGTGGATTAGAGTTGTATTACCTTCAGTTTAGCCTCCAGAAGACCTGAAGGGTGACAAGTAACACCTCCTCTGTCCTCCACCGGTACATTTTGGGTACCCAGGCAGATGCACACCAGCAGGATTGGCATGAACTGCACGCCTTGCTAGCAGTAATCCTTCTATTTATATTTCCAGATCCCTCTTCCTACCCAGTCATGTTAACAGAGGCAAAGAAACACAGCTTTTAATCTCCTAGCTTGCATGCCAGTCTAGTATGAGTAAGCAAGCAGCTAAAATCTCTAAGGTTGAGGTAATCATGTATTCTGAAACTCTTCATAGGCTCAGTCCAGGCTGTTTCCAGGAGCGTGAGATTATTTTGACAATATAATCTCTTAAAAGATAAAGGTCAGCAGGACTTGCTTCTTTCAAGAGGAATTTTGCCCCAGGGAGAAGTTCAGACTCAGGCCCATTATAATTACCACGGTAGGGTGGATATAGAACTTGAATAACATGGTGTCAACAGGGTTTTCCTTGTGACCGTATTCACCATCCTCAAACAGGGAAATACTTGACAAAGCAAACCGGGTCAGTCAAGGCTATCAGCTGCTCGTAACTTCTTAGCCTACAAATTTTAAAACGCTTTAGTTTGAAAGATGACATTGTAAAGAGATCAGTTGAGAGGAGATGTTTGAACTGCATTTTAAAACTTCCCCATTCTTATCAATCTTATGAGAACCATAGAAAAATTCAGCTTGTAAGGGACCTTACGAGGTCATTTGGTCTAATCCCCTGCAGAGCAGAGACAGCATCAAAAATAGACCAAACTGATCAAGGTCAATCCTCCAGAATATTTTAATAATATTTGGGGTGAGGTTTTCAGGCAGAAAATGTACTTCAGTACATATCTAGAATAAACCAGAAATGAATTCACGTCTACACTAGGTCACTTACGGTAAAATTTATTTGACCTTTTTTAGTTTATGTATTTCATCAGTATAGTTGAGGATGAATTGGACTGTGTTCAGAGGTGTCTCTTTCTTTGCAATGACTATAAGGGAAGCCTAGTGCAGATGTAGCCATCTCCAATTACTCAGATGAACACCACCACAAGAACCAAATGCAACCATTCAGTTACATCATCATCACTTGCATCATCTGTGTACAAAGCAGAAATCTAGATGACAAAATGACACCGTCAGCATTTTTCTATAACAGATTCCCAGCAACTGTTTCCCCAAGGATTTGTTTTAACATGGCAGATCTCTGAGGATTTTTTAAAAATCAGCTTTGCTTATGTGTTTGTTACACTCCTAAATACACTGTTATTTGCTTAAGTACAATGACCTGAATTATTAGTGTTTAATTTCATGTTTTATCAAACAGAAAAAAGACCATAAGATAGTCCTGGAACTTCTTATACTTCTCATTGAGCCCTGTACAGATGGACTCAATGTAGCCAAATATTTATCCAAGGATCAAAAGCAACAGCCCAATTAAAAAAAAAAAAAAAAAAAAGGAACAGAATGTCCATATATAGTTTATTTCTAAGAATACATACCATTTTCAGAATATCCAGTGGCATAACATTCTGTAATGGCATTAATCTAAAACCTGTTGGAGCTGAATTCACTGAGCATCGTACAGGATTGAACTATTTGTAAATTAGCTTGCCAAACAGACTACAATTAAATCACATTCATGTTACTCCAGCTCTCAGGAGGAAGGAGGACATTTTATTAAATGTTTTTGCATTTCATATAGCGTACTTGCTGAAAAGAGGAAACAGGATTCCTCTCAGGAAATGTGTTTTGATGTGTTTAGGAAAAGATAAAGGCACTTCAGAATAGATGGTATGATGAACTCCATGGGACACATGTTTTTTAACATCACTAGATGACTTCTAAAAAGAAGCGTGGGTGATCAGTTTAAGTCAATGAAATGTTGTAGTTGTCAGTGGAGCTAGGCTAAGTGATGCTGGTTAGACATCTGACCTACTGACTGTTTTTTTTAATTTCAGTTAGGAAAACAGAGCTTGGAGATAGAGAATAATTGTTTCCACTGCCCTGGAAATACTACTCAGGAATCCATTTTCCCATACTCCATTGCTTAGAGCAAAGACTGAGTTTCGTGCAAATCCATTGCATCTCTGAACAGGACAAAGAAGGCTTTAGGAGCTTCCATGTAGCATCTACTTTGTAAGCGATCTTTTGACTGTAAGCCTATATCCCTTTTCAGGTGATATACACTCACAGAAAAACAAGAAAGGAATGATCCTGACACTTGAAAGAATACAGTTATTTGGAATAGATTTGACTATTGGGCACGAAGGAGGAAGGTGTGTTTTGCCTTCTTATTTCGTATACCCACTCAGCAGCAGACAGGCACCAGCAAATTCGCAGTCCCACTGAATCTCTATGTATTTCTCAGTCTGATCAGTCCCTAGGAGCTGTAATTCCGATCAAATTCAGTGCAGAGTGGAACTGATTCATAATCAGCGAGGTCTACTATCCATATGCTTAAGCTCCAATTGCATGAAAGAGAAAGGCGAATGGATGCCTCAGTCTCGCACTACAGAACAGAGTGAAACCAATTGAACGTATTGCCTTGTACTTCCATTTAAAACCCCTTTTCTATTAGACTCACACAATCAGCAAAAAACCTTAACAAGTCTGAATCCCTGCATAAATACCATCCAGAATGACCAATTTTAACACATTACAAGCCAGCAAAATGGAAGGGTGACTTTGACTCATGACTTTTTTCTTCTTAGAAATTTCCAAGGCAATTATAGCACTCATAATGACAAAATACAAAGTCCTTAGAGCATATGTGGAAAGTAAACTTTCTCTGCTCTCTTTGTGTGTTTCATTCCAGGTTTTGACGGTGAAAGACAGCAAAGTGCAGTCAACTTCCTCTAGTGTTACTATGATTTTAACATTAAGCACATTTGTCTGAATAAAACAACTGGCATCGAGCTCAAACAATTGGATTCATTAGTTTATATAATGAGATGGTCTAAATATCTTTGAATTTGAAAGGAGAAAATATATCTTTTGCTCTGCAAAATTATGTTAATGCTCCATTAACTCTCAATCTTTTACTTTTCTGCTACTACTATTACCAAAAAAAGGAAAAAAAAAAGAAAACAAAAAGAGAGTGCAATCCATGGTCACCAGTACCACAAGATTTCACTGTGTTTTGTGTTATATTAAGAGTTGTGCATATGGCCCTACAGGACTTGGATCCCTCTGCTCATGTAATTCACTGTGATACAGTGGAAAGCATTACATGCTTATATGTTCTTATCGCTGATTTAAAAAAGAGATAGGGACCTGCAAAGAAAGCTATCAGACAGAGGCAGAACATACAGTGCTACACAGCACATAAACCTTAAAATGCCCTCTTCTCTAGGGTTTGCAAGAGGGACAGTATTTCTGCTCGCTTATTCTTGCACAGCCAGAATTGTCCCAGGGCTGCGTGTCCCCTGCACTGCCAGAGGATACGAGTCTTATCCACGCAGGACCTGGGATGCTCCTGTGAGATCATCAAGGTCTTCAGTGTCCAGCCAAAGGCCTACATCTGCAAGACTGACTACTTCCTAATCCTCACCAAGGTAAAAATCATAATCACTGGGAAGTACTTGGCCTAGGAGGTTTGTTAACAGGTGCTGGCATTCCTTAGCAAGGGTGTGGTAAAATGCTTTGCACGCAATATTTTTCCCCGCTCCTCCTCAGAAATTCCACCAAAAAAAAAAAAAACCCCTGATATTTTTATATAGTAGAAATAACCCATCTTTGAGCTTTTGTGTGTGCAGGGGCAAAGGAGACTATGGGAAGGGGTAGGAGAAAGTGCTCTTTTCTCAGTTTGTAAAAAATCAAGGCAGTTCTTTTCCTCAGTTCCCACTGAATTAATTTCATGACTATCCCAAACAGAAGTCTTCTGGCATTTAAACTTATATCAGTTGCAGCTGCCAATGTGTGGCATCATCGATAAAAGAGTCCTAAGGGTACTGTTGGATAACTCAGTTTCATGCTAGCAAAAACATTTCAATTAGGGAGTACCTATCTCTCCTATAAACTACTGGAAATATCGTTAGCTTTCCAAGCGGCAATTGTGGAAATTACTGTAATCAGGATGCCTTAACGTGAAATCTTGGAATGAATGTATGCAAACATAGTTACTCGGTGACACTGAGGACAATCTGTTTGATTAGTCCCAAGTATTTAATGAAAATAATTTATTTCTGTCCACACATTGCAGTATGTACATACCAATTGTAGGCTCTGTCATGGACTGGTGAACAAAATCAAGCTTAATGATAAAGGACAGGGTATTCATTATTGTTCAAAATAGCTAATCCTCTATCAGTGCTAGATTACACCCACAGCTCATCCTCAAGGACCTTTTGAATCAAAGTTGATGCAGCATAATTTTAATCCATCTGAGCTCCGTGAACTGCAAATAGTATGAATATAAATTATTCATTTCCCTACAATATGTTTTTTTAAAAAGTCCAAAGAAGAGTCCTTTTGCCACACAAAATAAAACACTAGGTCACTTTTATTGTTTCTTGCTTCAAAAATAGCAGGTGGCTGATAGAAAGCTACAATGAGTTCCGTTTCTGCTCATCCATCTGCAGCTCACAGTTTATTGTACAGCTCTTATTTATTGGCATTGTATGTCAATGTCAAATATGTTTGCAGGCTATTTAAGCTTTTATTATACTATGCTTCTATAGGATTAAAAAACAATCTTTGTTTTAACAATGTCTGTATGATTAGTTGATGTGCCAGCAGTAACACTGAGCAGCTTCACTGTATGTCCCTAGGCTGTAACAGATGTTTTTGTCTTCTGGTTTCTTTTAGTGTTTATCTAGCAAAAATTGAATATTACAAATACTGAAGTGTCACTGTTCATGTCTGCATTGTAACAATAAGGATCTCAGCATTTCAACTTCAGATCTTCACTTGGTCTTAAGAAAACATGGTAAATTTAAGGGTTTTTTTTTTATTTAGATAATAAACTGAGAAGGAAAACTAGATTACAAAGATGGTCATATTCCTTTAATCTAAGAATAGAATAGAATAGACTGTTTCAGTTGGAAGGGGCCTACAACAATCATCTAGTCCAACAGCCTGACCAGTTCAGGGATGACAAAGTTAAACCATGTTATTAAGGGCATTGTCCAAATGTCTCTTAAACACTCTCAGGCTTGGGGCATCTTCCACCTCTCTGGGAAACCTTTCCAGTGTTTGACCACCCTCTTGGTAAACAAATGCTTCCTAATGTCCAGTATATACTGTTTCCATTGTATATATACATGATTAGTACTGTAAGGACTTCTAACTGTATACAGTATATAGGTAGTGGGTTAAGGCTTTTTGAGAAAGAAAGGTTCAGCTTTGTCCCTCCATTTCATTTAAAGAAAGAGTGAAGCTCCTGTTTCCATCCAAATCAATAGCAAAAGGAAAGTTTCTAAGGAATTTGAAAACTTTGTTTAGTATTGTTTGGGGTACACAAGAGAGAAAATTAAAGTTCTATCCCACAAAGTTTCTCTCTCTCTCCTGTCTTTCCGCTTAGATTCAGTTAATTTTCTCTAGGTCAGATGTGTTTAGAAAGTCACAGCTTAAGTCCTTCAAGTCAAAAACCTGCACATTCACATGCCTGTGAATAAATAGCACACGTAAGAGCATGATTATATGCCTTAGGTTTAAAGACACAAATACATATTTCAGCATCCAAAAAGAATTCTGCAAAACAGTAGCAGTTATTATTCAAGGTATTGATTTTAATGAGAGCCGAAAGCCTCAGCATCTCTGAAAATCAGGACACTTATTTAGGTCATATGGATATTAGCCAGCATTTTCAAAAATGGCTGTCTAAATTTAGGAACAGAAATTCATATTTAAGCATCAACCTTAGCGGTTCATTTTTTTTTCAGAGGTATTAACCACTTGCAACTGCTAGTAACTTTATTTCTGGGTATCCATAGGCCAAAATTTTTCAGAATTGACTGAAATGTTACAGTGATTTGATTTTGGATGTCCAACTTCTGTGACATGTTCAAGGGCTAGATTTCCCAAGAACAAGACTTAGCCATTTCTAACTAGGCATATCTAAGTTGTACCAGACTAGGATCCAAAATTTCTAACCTTTTCCTAAAATCTTGGATTTTTGAAGTAAAGGTTAGGATTTTTTAAATATTTTAGAATTACAGTTGTGGTGCTTTTCCCTATTTTATAGGAATGATGATTTTGCATCGCACACACCTATGAATGTGTTTTGGAAACCTAAGACAGGTGTACAGGAGCAGCTATGGGGTGAGGCCAGTCAAGCTGGGGGCCAAGGGTGATGGCCCTTCCCAACACAGTTTCATCCCACAGCACCCATCCAGAAGAGCAGAGAGGGGACAGGGATGGTGAACAGGGTCAGCCACAGCCAAGGGATGGCCAAACAAGCCTGCAGCTATGGGCAGGTCCAAGGTGATGCCATGGAGGGCCAGGGTGGGGATGGGACATGGCCAGGCACAGGCATCGCTGTGACACGGCATGGGGAGGGACAGCAACCAGACCCCAGGTTTTGCTGCACTGTGCCAGGGCTTGCCTTGAGCACAGCCACCAACCCCTGGGTAAGGAGGAGAGGTTGTGGAACCTGTCGGTGCCTTCAGGGATCTGTGAGTAGCTTCATCTCACCCCATTTCAAAAGTCGACCTGTTAGTTATCTAAAATGGAGGTAGCTGCCCCAGATTTTGCATGGTCAGTGGATGGAAAAAAACCACCTGCATGGGGCAATACTGGTCTGTTTTAGATGCCTGTCTTCAGATAAGACGAGTCATGAAGGCAATTATTTCTCTATCCAGACAAACGAATAATCCTGTATAAATCTAAATTTTAGGTACCTAAATCATGAAATATTAATCCTTTCCTCTGTTTGCTTTTCGGGGAAGAAGGGGTTAATCAGACCTATAATAGTTTGTCTTGAAATTTTCTTACTGTCACCCATATGTGACAGCAGCTATACCTTCTCTCAAATCTTTTAAGAAAATGTTATTTCCCTATCAAAACTGGCTTAGATTATCCTTTTAACTGTTATCAAGAAGAAGGTGTGCCTAGCTTAACAATAATTTGGACTATTAATCCATAAGTTTTTCTTTTAGCAAAACATTTGAAAATACAGCAAAATTTGGTGTTATGTGAGTGTAGGCAGCAATGACAGGCTGTAATTCAGATCAAATACAGTTACTAAAACCAGTATGAGAAAAAAAAGGTTATAATTCAGCACATACTTGTAACTTGACTGTTTTTTACAATGTCAGAATTTGAAAAGAGAAGAGAAAAATGCCTGTTTCGTTTTGATTGTGTAAACCTTCTCAGATATGAACTTTGAAAGGTTCATCCTCATACTATTATGCATGCTCACTATCTCAGCACCAGAGAGACACCAAGTAAATAAATGAAGCTTTTAAAAACGGTATTAGGACGCATGGTAAAAGCTACGTGCTCCAGCTGCTTTTTAAATGTCAGAACAGTTATACTGGTTGGGAGATAGTGAACATGTAGCTCAAGAAAGAAGAGGCAACTTACTGTAACACTTGCCTCGCCCATGATCTGAACAATCAGATTTCCCTTTGAGTAGCAATGCGCAGGGGTGACAGCTAAATGAGCTGCTATGCAAGGTGTGAAACTCGTCCCTGGGAAACTTTAGGGTTACACTAAAGGTGAGTTTGACCTGTGGGACTTTTCCAGCACCCCAGATTACAGTCATCAGCATTTCTATTATTAGATGATTGTGTCAGCACTGGAAGCACTATGGGTAATGTAGCCACAAGGCTGAAGCAGACAATAAGGAAGAAAACTTCACAATTAACGCAGAACTAATTTAATGAAGGCTGTGAAAAGAAACAGTGATGCATGTTTAAAGGGCAGGGAGAAAGAGACTGCAAAGGGTCATTGCAGTCCTCTGCGCTTCATATTTATCTCCTTGATGACTTATTTAATATATTAATTAACATAGATTATCTACTTAACTTCCTAGATTCATGTTTAACAGTAAAATTTAATAGAATCATAGAATCATTTAGGTTAGAAAAGACCCTTAAGATCATCATGTCCAACCGTAAACCTAACACTGCCAAAACCACCACTAAACCATGTCCCTCAGCACCACGTCTACCTGTCTTTTAAATGCCTCCAGGGATGGTGACTGAACCACATCCCTGGGCAGCCTGTTCCAGTGTTTGCCAACCGTTTTGGTGAAGAAATATTTCCTAATATCCAGTCTAAACCTACCCTGGTCCAATTTGAGGCTGTTTCCTCTTGTCCTATTGCTTGTTAACTTGAGAGAAGAGACTGACCCCCACCTCGCTACATCATCCTTTCACATAGCTGTAGAGAGCGATAAGGTCTCCCCTCAGCCTCCTCTTCTGTAAGCACAGAAAATAGAGAGTGAGTAGGAAGCTCTGGAGAGGAGTTTTTCTTGGGAGAGGCAGGAGGAGGAAGAGTAGTTGGGGACCAGGGACTGGGAAGCAAGAAGAGTTTAGGAAGCTTTGGGTTGTGTGATTAGGGCTGTTCTCTAAGTGGTAGCCCAGGACTTTGAACATGTTTCTGAGTGCAGCCTGGCACAGCTGAGGCTGCTTTGAGGACTTGCTGTGTGTCTGCTGTTCAAAGGAAGGTTAGCAGAGAGCAAATGATACTGGGATGGCACCCTTTTTGATCCTGACGAGGAGGCAAGCCTTGTCCAGACCCAGGCGAGGTTAACAGGTAGTGGCTGAGTGTCTAAGGGAATGCAGTGAGCAGCAGAGTTTGCTCTTAGGACCTGTACTGCAGTGAGCACAAGAAGTATATCACCTTGCTGCTTATTTTGTGGGGGTTTGGTTGTTTTCTTTCATGTTCTTGGGTATTTCTAACATACTGCTAACTATTTTCACTAAAATAATAAGAAGAGCAATATTAATCACTCCTTCAAAGAAGAAGCTAAACTAATACAAGCTTCCAAAATAACCCCATTCCCTGTTCCTAGCATAGATGAACAGGAATTACCTGCCCTAGTTTTGTTCACACAGTGTGAGCAGTAGCTTGTCCTGACAAGTCTATTCTCTTGAGATAAGGAGGGTTGAAGCATAGCAACATAAAGAACAACAGTGCCTGTATGAAGCCTATGGAATGGTCCAACCATTCCCACCTTGGCTGTGTCACCCCTTGTGCTGACATGCTCCCATGGGAGTGTAACTTTAGCAGATCCCATGAGATTCCTACATGTGCTTGGGGTGTACAAAATGAACTGTCATGGTCCTTGTTGTTAACATTGATGCAGGGGGGTCCAAGGGAGGCTCAATTTGGGGTGCCAGGTAAGACACAGAAGTCCAGGACCTTAACAAAGGCACTCTGTGAAATATTGCAAGCTCCAGGCACAAGACCAAAAATGCAGGCAAACATCCACTATCTCTGTGAGTGAATGAATGGGATCATAGTATAGCAGTGAGGGACTTAAGCATTTTAGGAACTTGGGAAACCTTTACAAGAAGAATTAGATGTACCTTAATCATAATAGAGCCAGGCTGCTGGCACTAAAATTCAGTACATCAGTGGGAGCAGAGGAAAAGCTGACAGCGTAAGAACACCTCTTTCAGACTTATGTGACCTACAGGCTGATTGTGGCTAATGCTCAGTCTACCTCTGAGAAAAATGGTAGAATAATTGCAGCACAAACACAATAAATAAGGAAGGTGAATTACACCACTTACAATGCCATTTCGCTGGTACATGCCAGTTTCAGGTGACAGGGTGAGGGAAGAACTTGCAAATGTTTCTACACCAGTGCTAAAAGCCTAAAAATAAAAAGATGGAAGAACTAAAATGCTCAGATCAAATGACAAGCCTAATATAATAGGCATCCCAGACACATGGTGGAGGAGGAAAACCAGACAGATACCGTGTTGTCAAGTAGCCAACCTTATGGGAAGAATATGGTAGGAGGTAAAGGCAGGGGAATGGTCTGTGTGGGGATGGATAATATTAACTGTAACAGTATCAAAATATTATGACAAAAAGTGTCCTATGGACTTCCCTTAGCTGCAAATCCCTGATAGCAGCATGTTCCTTGACTGAAAGGGTTGTCAAGCACTGGAAAAGGCTGCCCAGGAAAGTGGTTGAGTCACCATTCCTGGACGTATTTAAAAGACGTGTAGATGTGCTTAGGGACACGGTTTTGTGGTGGACTTGGCAGTGCTAGGTTAACGGTTGGACTTGATGATATAAAAGGTCTTTTCAAACCTAAATGATTCTATGATTCTGTGATACTGCTTGAATTGCACAACCAACACCCCAAACAGGATGACAGCAGTGATCGGGAAGTGTCACACAAGATTAGAGAAACTGTAAGTTTAAGGGTGGCAGTAATAGTAGATTTCTGCTACCCACCTCTGGACTGCAGCCACACTTCACCGCGATGCAGAGATAACTCTTTTGGATGCAACAAAAGACTCTGTAGAAAAAAACCATTGGAATAATCTCCCCAGGGAAGTGGTGGATTCCCCAACATTGGACACTTTTAAGATTCAGCTGGACAGGTTGCTGGGCCATCTTGTCTAGACCGTGCTTTTGCCAAGAAAGGTGGGACCAAATGATCCTTGAGGTCCCTTCCAACCTGGTATTCTACAATTATATGATTGAACAGTTGGTCTTAAAAAACAAGACTTGATCCTGGACTTGACCTTGAGTTGTGCACAGGACCTAGCTGAAGGGTTACCCGTGGAGAAGTCACACTGTAGCAGGTTTAACATGGTAGCCAAAGAGAGCAAAAAAACCAATATGCTGCATGTGGATATTCAGCTTGAAGAGATGGAACTATATAAAAATTATTCAAGCCAGACAAGGGGTGGAGGGCATGAGAGGGGCAGAGAGCAGTCCAAAAAAGTAGAAAGACTATGAGAATTATGAAGAATATCAAAAAGTAGTGCATTAGAAATGGAGAAATGTGTCATTATTCAAAAAGAAAAAGCAGTTCAAGAAAATAACTTGCATAGCCCAATAGGACAGGTAAGGAGGCTAGAAAATTGGTTGGTATTTAAGTAGTAGGAAGTTGGTTCAAAGAAGGAGAACAGACAAAATCATAAAACACAGCAGGTCAAACATAAAGAGGAAATACTGATAATTAAAAAAGAACTTGAATAGTGCTTTTCTCTCCTTAAACTACTGTACTCCTTCAAGTACATTAAAAGTCAGAATCAGACCAGGGAACTGATACAGCTGATTGATGGTAAAGGTGTAAAAGGAGCACATGGGGACAATAAGGGAAAAACAGGAAAGCTCTGTAATTTCCTTGCATTGTTTTTTACTGTTGAAGATGACGGGGAGCTTTTGAGACCTGACACCTTTGCAGCAGATTGGTCAGAAGAGTGAGATGAATTTGAAGCAAATATACAGAAGTCTCAGACCAAGCAGACAGATTAGATTTCGCTAAATCATTGGGACCAGATGGTGTTAACCCATGAGTTTTGAAGGAGCTCAAACATGAAATTGCAGAAGTGCTGACCAAAGTGTGTAATGTGCCATTGCAAACAGCCGCGTGCCGGAGGACTGGCAGTGCACGGGGTGCCATTGTGCCTCCTGGCTGGAGGGTGGCTCTGGAGGGAATGGGAACTACCGACCAGTGACTCACCTCCACACCGCACAACATGGCAGAGCCTATAATAAGGAATAAGATCGCTGAGTGCATGAACAAGAGCTATTTTGGGGAAAAGAAAATGGGCACTGCATAAGGAAAGCCTGGCACAGAAACCTGCAGGCATGATAGCATCTGCTGATACTGCTCTTGGAGACGGACACACAAGGACACTTCTCATGTCCCCTTTGGCAGTGCCTGAAGAATTCTCAGCTTCAGCTACTCTGCCTGCAATGCCCTATATTTTACATGCTCCTCATTCCGTGATAACCCTGCTTTGCCTTTGCTTTTACATCACAAAAAATTGCAAGGCTTATCCATACAAAGCATCTCTGCTAAGGCTTATCCCATGCTCAGACAAAACCTTCGTTCTGACTACCTTTACATTAATACATCCTCTCTAGACGTGTCCTTTAATTTGCTTTGACTTATCAAAGGCTTCTGCAGAGCGGCGTATCCATAAAGATAACTTAGAGTTATGTGGCCTATAGCATTTAGCTGTATAGGTTGTCACTCTTCCCCTTGTCAGACTCAACTTAGTTCTGTGGAAGGTCCTTTGAGAAGGAATTAGAGAAAACCTGCCTCTGTAGGCATACAGAATATTCCCCCTTGCCCAGAACACTTACATGGAAGATCCAGCTTCCCGAGTGCCAGTCCTTCTGTATTTTACCTTGAACTTTGCAGGAACTCATTAAACTCTGAAAAAATCCATTATGCTACCATATCTCTTGGCTCCAAATGTGAGATGTACATTGATAGGCAACGTCCTATCACATCATTTCTTAGTGGTTGTTATGATTGTTATGCACAGCTATGAATGTGCAAAAACACACTTAATATCACTATAATATATTAAGGAAGTAATAATAATATACTACATAAGGTAATTGCATAGCACATATATAATGCTGACAAATTTATTTAAGCGAATTAAGAATACTGCAAAGGAGCTATTTTCCAGGTTCCTTGGATTGAAATGTTCACTGTTGGAAGTCTAATTTGAATTTTTATGATTAGATTATGACAACCATTGTGAACTCAGTACTAAAAGTATATAGTCCTAAAAGTCCATACAAGCACCAATTACTCTATCCTGAGATTCTCTGAGCAAGAAAATGTGTTTATCGTGGAATATTTTATTAGTGCATCATTTAAAAAAGGTACTTCCCCACAGGGCAGAGTTTTCCTGAGACTGGACTCTGAAGAATGCTGATGATGCCACAGTCTCCTTACTAATTGGATTCATGCGCTACAAAGAGACAATCTTGGTTATTATCTGTCATTTGGTTGTGCAGACCCACAAGTCTCAGCCTGAAGAAACTGTGGTCGCAGATTTCCCGCCCCTGATTCCATCCAAATGACTAATTACCAGTCACTTCCCATTGAGAAGGGAAAAAACGCTGTTCTACTTTTATTTGCTAGCAATGCACCGTATATTTAAGGAACTATTGATTTTCTAATCTCTAAGATAAAGTACCACAGAATGGCAATTTTGAAACGATGGTAGTGCATATAGCACCACACGCTCCATTAAACTGTTCCTCCTCCCATGTGCCAAGGCTTGTTGTCACTCTGGGTAGCCCAGTTCCTGCATATTTGACTTTGTATTTTTATCTGATTCAACTCCAAACCCCAAATACCTCTTCACATCATGCCTACGTACTTTCTGTCATTCTTTGATGTTGAGACAGCCCTTCCCCCCCGCTTCATATCACCTTTTATGAAACCAAATAGTAAATATGTTGGGCAGGAACAACATCTTCTTCTCATCCATATCCTGCCTAGCTGTGTCAGTATAAACACATTCATGTTTTTTATTATGTGGCTTGGTTTATTTGCAGATACACATACAACCTACTCGGCAAGTTGTGCTGACAGCAAATAAAGTCTGGTTCAAATATTGATGAATTCCTTTGAAGGTTAGTAAAAATGTTATAGCTTGAACATCCACCCAGAAATCATAGAATATCAAACATTTCCCCAAACGGGAAATTTACAGCAACAACTTCACATGTCTGGGTCTAAGTATGAAACAAAAATGGTTCCATGAAGAGGAAACAGAACACAAAATTAAATGTGGAAAGTAAATAATTAGGCAACAGAAACTCTCTTCAATCCAGCCGCTTCCCTTCTCTTGGGTCTTATAAAGTACTTTTTGACTGTATTTTCTCATCCTTGTTAAAAAGTGAAATTAAACAGCCCCATCCCTCACAACTGAATGAATTTTTACCAAAAGACATGGAACATTCTCACTGCACGGTCATTACCTAGGCAAAAGAGGGTCATTCATTTGGCCTTAGCCTTCAGTTTCTCAACAGATGATGTCACAGAAGTCCTT
This sequence comes from Anarhynchus alexandrinus, assembly GCA_008711295.1. Taxonomy (NCBI): domain Eukaryota; kingdom Metazoa; phylum Chordata; class Aves; order Charadriiformes; family Charadriidae; genus Anarhynchus; species Anarhynchus alexandrinus. The sequence goes on along the minus strand of VUYV01000111.1, from coordinate 2,358,413 downwards.
TCTGCAACAGCCTTCAGACCATGGGGCTGTCTGACTATATCTGTATGTTTACACACACACACACAGAGGAACTTTTTTTACCACAATCATAGATGGAAGAGGTGTTATAGACTTCACTGCTTTTCACTTTGGCAACATTTTCTTCTATCTTGCACTTACAAATCATCTCACATTTTACCAAATGCACCATTAAGATATTGCCCTGAGCAAGGTCTGGTGCTGAAGTGGGTTTGTCACTGGATGGGTTCAAAACAAACCAAGGCCCCACCAAAGTCTACCATATGAGGGCTGCACACTGTGACTGTGGTGGGGTTATTCAGTGGGTAAAGGGCTCCATGTCTCTGAGTTCAGCTATGAAAAAGTTGTCTGAGCCAGGATCCTCTTCAGGAACTAAGAAGGGCTTAGTTAGCCCACTAAGAACTTGTGGGATAAGACGTCCCCGCTCTTTTTTTCTGCAGAGAGGTAGAAAGTGAAATGCCTGAACCTGCATTTGTAGGGCTGATTTTTAACATCCCCCAACCCAGACATAGGTCTTGCTGGAAGTAGAAAGATGAAAGTAAAGCCAACATTGGCAGATCAAAACCTGTTCTGTTTGATGGACAACCGTAAGTGAGTTAAAGCAGCATTAGTAGAAAGACATTGGAACCTGATAACATTAGTCACTGAAAAAAATCATCTGTCTGTCTTGATAGATAGTGATCTTAACTCAGCACTGACAGTATTGGTACTACATGTGAGCAAAGTCTTTACAGTATTATCCTTGCAGAGATTACGGACCACAGATTCTTAGGGAAGCACAGAAATATGCAGGCTCATGCTCCATTTGAAATTCACTCTATTTGCTTTCGGCTGACCAAAGTTACTAAAAAATTCCTCTAATTTTAAAAATAGTAAGACTAAGCAATGGGCTAGAAATTGTTCGTGCTGAATCCTTCTCTTTCAGAACTGTTTACTTCTTTTTCTTTTATTTTTCTTTTTCTTTTTTTATTTTGTCTGGCAAACTCTGCGAAATGGTATACTAGGATAAGTTCAACAAAGAGAAAGCAATGTGCTCTAGCACTGTAGCAAAGAGTGCTTCAGCAACCATGATTTTCACTAATGCATGTGTAGACAATAGTCTCAATATATTTCAGCATGAATTATTTGTCCATCTAATACAATATTTTCCCCCTCTTTCTTTCCAGGTGTATCCCATCATGGCCACACACTTTATGTTTACTTTACTTATATCCTGTAGAGCAGGAAGAAATTAACAGATGTGAGATACTCCTACTTGACCCATGTATGGGAAATTTAGAGTAGAAGACTGTAGCTGCCAAGATCTGACAGCAAAAAGTGAAATATCGCTGAAGGCTGTCAATGAAAATAACTTAGCTGCCTAACCATCACCAGTTTATATTACAAAAGGTTGGGAACAGGTTACAAATAGCAATTAGCTTTGGGCCTGTCAATCTGTAGGATAGAAAACATCTGTGACTGGATAACATGGAAAGGAAGATACACGAGATGACTATTACCTCCTTTGGGACAGAAGCAGTGATGTGGATATAATGAGATGCAATTCCAGCCACCAGGTAAGTGAAGAAAAGGTGGGCATCCAAAGCCTGAAGTCAATCTGAAAAAGTATGCAATTTCTTCTTTCTAAAATCTGTAGTCATCATGCAATAAAAAGAGCAATTTAATAAGCACATTCACTAAAGGTTTCTGCTCTGATTATTAGCTGCCTGTAGCAATGTCTATTTAGTCAACAGTGCTGTTATTTGATGTAGCTGTTATACTTCAGAATTTAAAATCCAGTAAGGCAGAGAAGGTAGTTTAAGTTCATACATTCATAGATAACTCTGATAACCTGTTCTGATTTCTGAACAAGAGCAAACTCACTTCACCAGGGAAATTCATAAAAGCAGTTGAGAATCAAGGTCCATATTAGCATTCAACCAGCACTAACAAGGACATGTAAGTATGATATTACTATGGCTTAATGTAGCTATGTATCAGCTGGATGTCAGCTGTACTGAAACACACAGGAGGTTTATTTTCTAATGAGGCCATTGATTTTTTTGTAGTAATACCAGTAGCAGTAGTTGCAAAAGGACAGAAGGTCTCAGTTTTGACCAGGGTCAGGCTATGACAGGTGTAAAACAACACAGAGAAATCAAATCCTGGCCTGAAAGGATTTTTAGCTTAATTAAAGGAAAGACAGAGGAATGCAACACAAATGCAAGCGACTTAATAACTGAATCAGTGCAAGTTCAGCTTGCAGCAAGGCAGAAGCAGGAGGTGACAAGGACCAGTCCAAACTTGCTGACACGACGGGTGCTCCACAGCTGGTGAAGGCTACCAGCCGTCTGCCATTGCCCACATGTAAATCCAGCTCAGCTCCTCTGCGATAGGTACAGGCACACGCATGCTGCTTGCTTTCAGCAAGAGTTAGGGAAGTGGCATGGACTCTACAGGGTCTCAAGTAAACCCTTATCTAAGCAAAACAGAGCACCCTCAGCTTCTGTGATCAGCAATGTCAGCCGAGTGGAAAAAATACTATTGTGCTGGTTTGCACAGGAACGGAAAGGATTGTAAATTTTATAACTAATGATTTTTAGATTAAAAATTAAATGATACAAGAAGCAGAAAATATTAAAAATCCATGTGGAGACCATTTGTTTGGAGAGCAGGTAGACATCCGAACTCCATGGAGTTTCAGTGATAAAGTTTATATCCTACAGGTACCATTGATCTCGCTGTCAGTATGTTATTAAAGAGTTGTAACGCAGTAATCATGTTACAGCAGCTAGGAGGCAAAGGGGCATCTCATGTGTATAAGGAGTTCCTGAATACACTTGATCATATAGTCGGCTCATAATCTATTACATTCTCTGCACCTCAGACTTGGTCTTATTAAATTCAGCGGGAAAAATGTGGAGATTCCTGGTCAGGTGTGAGTGAGTAAAGACTGATCTGATAACCCTCACCATGCATCTGGGAGAGATACAGATAAACCAACGTGAAAAGAAAGAAAGTCACAATGTCTACTGGAGGAATCTAACTTAGGTATTCACACAGGTATGGGAAATGAAATGTCATTTCTCCTTTAGCTTGACAGCATGGGGCTGAGGGATTCATCTTTGTTCTCTGTATGAGGTCTCACACCTCTTCTATCTTTCATGCCAAGGCCTCCTAGCTGCAAAATGTTGACAACTTGACAATTGCTAACTATCCTGATCAGACAGTGTCCCCTGAGAAGCACCTTCTGGCTATTAGAACGTACCCACTAAGCACGTGCTTGGTATCATCCCAGATCATCAAGGTCAGAGGAGTTAAACCATTGCTAGTCCTTCCCATAGTGAGTTTCAGACACCCACTAGAGGTTGCTCAATACAAACTGCTATATGTTGACTCCAGTGAGTCGTGCTCCCTTCTGCTCCTTCCCATCCTGAGAATCACGTCACCTCTGTGGTGTGCTCCCCATCACCGCTAGCTCTTTCTGCCCACATCAGCACCACCCATATTCAGCCTTGGATACCTTTCTCTTACTCACAGAAGCTCTCCAAAGTCATGAAGAAACCAAGCAAAGTATAGGAAGAGTAGCACAGCACACCATGGTTTGTTACCCTGGATTGTAATAAAAGGACACTTCATATTTGTCTAGAGCCTAAGGTAAGGTCTTCTCATTATTAGGACATGGTTACTTCTAAATAGTGAAGCGTAGAAGACATGAAGGTACTTGTGCCAGCTGGTCAGTCACAGGGAAATGTGGGTTTCTACACATTCAGTCAGTATATACTAGCGTACAGCTCACACATGTATGACTTGGCAAAGGACAGTTGCATATATAGCATATATGCATATATAGCATATAATATATAACATATAACGATTATATTGAATAACGTAGCTGCTATGTTTTGTTCTTATCCTTTAAGTACTCCAGTTACCACCACCGTCCTAGTAAGCCAAAAACCTCTAGTAGTCACATGGTTGAAATTAATGTTTGTTCTTACATCGAACCCTCTTATACAGATCAGTCTGAAAGGTGCTAGGCTCCTATCTGGGTGTTCTGATTAGGGGTATTTACTGCTGTACACTGAGTGATAAATTATGTTGAAAGTGTCACTAAGTACATCTTCTAACAATGACAGATGACAATTTTTAATAGCTACAGGAAAAAAAAAAAAAAAAGCCTGCTTTGATCCCAAGTAATTCAAATACAGGAGTTTGCCTTTTCATCACAACACATTCCTGGGAGGATTCAGAGTTGAGCTGTGGACATATGTGCTGCAGTGCTTCTACAGCCAACTTTGCCTCACAGTTACATGGTATCCTAAATAAATCAAAACTATTTTTCCATCCACTTTCCAGTTACCATATATATAATTACACTACCTGCTCATAGTGACACAAGCCTTTTCACAAATATTTCTTCATATCCTTAGTGCTTCTTGCATTGAAGATGCTACCAAAATGTCTTGCTTTTATTAATTTGTTCTTAAATTTCTGCATTCATTCATTTCTTATCAGTTCATCTGTAGTATGTCATGTGTGCATTTCTCCTTCTGAGGCCAAATTGTTCTTGTCATCCATACTAATGTCTCCACCTGGCACAGGTCACGGAACAAGTTGAAGTATGTAATGTGAAGACAGAGATTACTAACTAAAATAATTAATGATTATTACATTTTCATTATTTTATATAATACACAATATATATATATAGCATATAATGAACAATATAAAAGGATGCATTAGGACAGTGTGGGGAGAATGTAATAAGGTCAGACCTCAAAACCCACCCAAGAGATTGCTCAGCAGGGACAGTGACCCATCCAATTTTCCAAGCTCCTTCATTTCGTGGTAACTTACCCCCAAAGTCTGCTCATGACCCAAAATTTGAATACAATAATACTGAAAGTAAAATAAAAAATAAATTTAAATGTGAGAGTAATAGAGAGTAATATTCTGTATCTCTCTAGACTGGAGCTGCTAGAGAACTATTTCATTTTCAGTAGGCCAGGCTTTTTTAAATTAGAGAAATAATATATACAGTTTTACTTGGCATTGAGAGACTGAACTTTATTCCACTGAGACAGGGTTAAGTGTCAATAAATGAAAAGAGGTTTTTAGCACCATTCATTCCCTTTTAGGGGCTGTCAGCTGAACTTAGGGTTTATATGAGTACATCTACAATAAATGTATCCCTGAAGAATGCAGAACAATTACAAGCAAAACACAAACTATAGAAAGAAGGTTGAACATCTATATTTAAATAGAATTCTGATATCCACCAAGCAAAAAAAAAGTTCTTGCAAGGTCATATGGGAGCCCTGGGGAAAAAGGAAAATTACTTGCTAGGTCTAAGTTAGGCAATAGTTAGAAGGGTACACGTGTTTTGTTGTTCTGCTAAAAAGCAACGCCAATAGGTGTCTTCTAACAAATTAAGTTTAAAAAAACTAAACCACTTTGTTCAGTAATTAGCTTACAGTAAGCATCAACTTGACCCTTTAGCAAGAACAAAACCCTGATATATAATATGTCCCTTCCTAATATTTAAGGTCAATGAGAATTTTGCCATTAACTTCAATCAGGCAGAAAGCTCAGTCTCCTCCACTACTCTGCTTAATCCAACTTTCCTTTGACTCCCCTCGCTAGACCTCGCTTTAGCCAAGCTCCCGCACTTTTGCTGCCACTATGGTCACAAACCCCTCTGATCTGGTGCTCTGCAGTACCTTCTTTTGCAATTCCCTTTCTGTGCTGCCTGCCTGATTCCCATAAGCGATACCCCTCACCGCGTTTTACCTATCCTTTCTGCACTCTGAGCTGCCAGCATGATGCTTTGCAGAGGAAAGCAGTAAATTCACGTGACGTTGTGGAATGACTCAGCTAGCACTTTTCCTTCGACTACCTGCAACAGCTGGATGCTAAAAGGGACCCAAACAAACATGCTGAAAATGCAGATCTGTAAGTCCCATTAGATGTGGGATGTAATGGAGCATGGTGGCTTAAGGGATCATAAATAACCCCTATACCACCTTCACCACCGCATTTTGGTTCCACAACCCAGAAACCTATTAAAGACGAGTAATTATCACCACACCTCCCCAGGAAGCATTCTCCACAAAATGGCCCTCAGACAGATTAATGCTTCCTTTTTCTGCAGTAAAGTCTTGATTTTCAATTTTTGGTACAATTAAGGAGCACTGTAAAACATTTTTATTATCTTTTTGTTCAGACTGAGAGACAATTACTGCACTGTTTGTATATGCAGCAACCTATTCAAGTATTAGTCATTTTCCTTGTTATTAGCTTCTGCTTTAAATTGCATGATAAAGAATTATGGCCACATTTGTGATCCCACAGTGTTTGTTTTCATTTTTTATGGCACGGCAACGCAAATGAAAAGAGACAGCGAGTGGCCTGGGGAGGAGGACGTGTGGTCTCAATGGGAAGGCTGCAGTGACAGGTATGAACACTCGTTAAAGAGGTAGGGTGAGAGGACATTGATTTGCCAAAGAAAAATGCTTTTTTTATCCTTCCAAAGATATCTTCCTGTAATTATCTGGTGCCGTGTTCATTCTATACGTGTTAATTGGAACAAGTTTTCATTTGCACAGGTGGTAGCTCAGGATATCCTCTCGCGCTGTAACAGCACCAAGTTACACAAAGAAGAGAATATGCAGCACAGCGTCTGCCCTTCACAGGACTGCAACTTTGTGTACCAACAGCCAGAGGTGGCCGAGCAGCAGACGAGACTATCACCGGGGTCCCAAATTGCTAAGGACAGATTTGTGAACACAGCAACCAGGGCTACGTCCATTCTAGCAAATGAAACGGGCCAGGGACCATTCTCCAGCCTGGAGACCAACTGGCATAGCGCAACCTTCATCCTTTTGGCTAAACTGTCTTATCTTCAGAAACAGAATGGCTGCATTCAGGCTGTTTACTGGGCACTGTCCCTGGCTTGTGCCGTCCTCCCAGCCTTGCCTGAGCATTTTTTTGGAAAGCGCTAGTTGCAGCAAGCCAAAGCTCTGCTAGGACTGGGCTAACAACCCAACAGTGGAGCTGAGCGCACCCCCCTGCACGTGCCCACGGCCTGACGCTGTTTAGTTTACAGGTATGGGCATAACCATGGAAACTACTCTGAATATTTGTGCAGAAGAGGCTTATGGATGAAGAATAAATCCAGCACTGCAGATCTGCAATGTGAAGTGCACTTACAGAGCTTTGTAAGAATTTGATGGATTGTAGCTGGAAAGTGCTGCTTAACTGTGAAAACGGGTTATTTCTGTGCTATCCTATCATCAACACAGGTTTTAGAAATTGTGTGTCCTTTTATGTACTGGGTAAGGGGACATAATTGCTTAATGGTGACTTTAAGAAATTAAGATGTCTCTCAAGAAACAGTAAGTGACAGTAGCCTTGCTGTTACCCCCTCCCTCGGTGATAAGGACTGAACAGCCTCACAGTGAGGAAGTCAACATGTTGTAGTGGCCATATTTCCACTGAACCAGCATAAACTTTTCGGAAACACTGTGCCCAGAGCCTCCTCACAGGCACATCAGCTGTGCTTCCCCTTCCCTCCGCTGGCCCCGCCAGCATGGCCAGAGGGTTTATAGCAACAGACTTACCTCACTTTGTGAGTGCCAGGAGTGATAGGGCTTCCCTGCTTCAAGTCCTGCAGTCAGAGCTCAACTGGAGCGAATTCCTGCATAACCTGCAGCCTTCCCCACAGACTTCCAGTGACGGAGGGTAGCTGCGCACTCAGGTGCCAGCCTTGATACACTGCGTCTGATAACCAATCACAGATTGCTTAGATACTTTCTGCAGCTACTCATTAGTTTGACATGTTGTACCCAAGCACGCAATCTCTCTCAGCGTTGCTTGGAAAACTGCAAATCTAACCAGATCAATTAGACTACAGGTTTACTTGCTAATATCTGGTAGTCTTTCTCTCTAACAAGTATTATCTTTGTCGGCATCCTCAGTACTTAACTTCACACACAAGATTTATGCAATTAGATGCACAATTTTCATTTTCGATTTTAAGGGTACCTATTAATTGGTATGCTCATTCAGAAATAGTTAAATAGGCCCAAACGATCTTGTTACAGTGTGAAGGGCCTGCTATTATCAAGTTTGCTCATGCTTACATGAGCAAGTTAACTGATGAACCATCAGTCACGCTTCATAGTGAGGGATGTTTTTCTGGGGGTTTCTTTAATCCCCACTTTTGGATCTTTGAACTTCCTCACAGTTATACATTTTTTGTCTGCATAGTAACACCAGAACTACATTAATTACAGAAGCAAGATTGGCAGCCAACATCACAGTGCCACAGAATAATTGAGAGGGAGCTCTAGACTAATATAAAAGTAGGGTCTACACTGAATTCAGATCAGGCTACTTAGGGATTTATCCTGCTGTGTCTTGAAAACCTCCTAGGACATCCTACAATCTCTGGACTGCTACCATGGTGAAAAAAAATTTCCTTCTGTCAGTATCTCCCCATTCCAAATTTTGCCCATTCTCTGTCATACCCCCACTTGCACCCCTGCAAAAATAGGATAGGATAGGATAGGATAGGATAGGATAGGATAGGATAGGATAGGATAGGATAGGATAGGATAGGACAGGATATTTCAGTTGGAAGGGACCTACAACAATCATCTACTCCAACTGCCTGAGCACTTTAGGGCTGTCCAAAGGTTAAAGGAAGGAAGGACCAACAGGAAGGACCAAAAGGAGAGACCTGTCGAAAAGGAAGGACCCACACTGGAGAAGTTCAGGGAGAACAGTCTCCTGTGGGAGGGACCCCATGCTGGAGCAAGGGAAGAGTGTGAGGAGGAAGGAGTGGCAGAGACAATGTGTGATGAACTGACCTCAACGCCCATTCCCTGTCACCCTGTGCCACTGGGGGGAGGAGGTAGAGAATTTGGGATTGAAGTTGAGCCCGAGAAGAAGGGAGGGGTATGGGGAAGGTGGTTTAGGATTTGGTTTTATTTCTCATTACCCTACTCTGATTTGATTGGTAATAAATTAAATTAATTTCCCTATGTCTGCTTTGCCCGTGACCATAATTGCAGTGATCTCCCTGTCCTTATCTCAACCCATGAGCCTTTCATTATATTTTTTCTCCTCCTGTAGCACTGAGGAGGGGAGTGACAAAGCAGCTTGGTGGGCACCTGGCATCCAGCCAGGGTCAACCCACCACAACATAATAAAGAGGATAGGTCATACTACAGTCCCCCAAGGAAGCCCACATGTTACTGGCCTCCATGTTGAGTTCAAGCCATTAATTACTGAGTCTGATGACCTGGACAGTTACTTTCCCCAATCTCATAGCCCACCCAGCCATCTCGTAATAGCCCAACTTGGATAAAAGGAAGTTGTCAGAGACAATGTCAAATGCCTTGCTAAACTCAAGGTAGACATCATCATATCTCTCTCTCAACAGCAATTCTGGGCTTTTATCCTTTTAAGAATCAAAATATTCCCTTCAGCCACAGCATGGTTAGCATCCCATATTCTCATCACAGTACTTGCTCTGAGACTGGATTTCCCCCACAGCCTTTAGCCATGTCATTATTTGATCCTCAGTATAACCTTAATAACGTAACTTAATCTTTATCTTTGGCCGTGTTTAAAACGTGCATTGCTGGCTGGAACCCAGCTCATTGAAATGTCAAGACCGCTGTGTTTCCGTGACTTACTCTCATATTCTTTCTGGCATGTTATGTAGTATTTATTATGGAGCTGCCAATCAGATAAAGAAATGAACATGTTCGCTTTTTTTGTTATTGCCATCCTCTGCTCTGGATGACGCAGCCTTTACGAGAATCACCAGGAGCTACATTTTAATGAGGTTTTGCTTCAGTGTATCCAGAGGCACATCAGTAGCACCATTGAACCTGAAGACAACACAGGCTGGAGACTTTCTACTAAGTGTAGTTAATTCTTTCTGTTAACGGCCTCTCTGCTGGCAGTAGTACCTATTCATGTCTTTTCTACCTTGTGCTCTACCTAAAAGTTAGGGTCTGTGTGAGCCTGCTACTGCTAAAGTTTTGTCTGGGTGCTCTGTTCAGTGTGAAACCAGAAGAGGAGACACTTTCCTTGACTGCAAAATCAGTAGAGACATAGTCTGTCCTAAGGAAATATTTATAGGCAGGATGTTAAAGAAGAGTTTTTTCTTGGGTTCCTTGCCTCATTTCCAAGTTAACTGTATGATTTGTGTTTTTTTTAATATTGTTCACACTGAGTATTGATAGCAGTGACTTCTTCATCCCAAACAAAATTCCCAGTGAAACACGTGAGCTGCTAAGACAGAATTCATCACCCTCCAAACCTGGATCTTAGGTCAAGAGGCGTCACTTAATAATATCTTACATCAAATCTAATAAGAAAGCCAAGAATATGCCTTAAGGAAAAGTGTAATTTAAAGAGCAGAACCTGTAATTGTTTATCTGAATCACGTTTATAATGCACATGAAAAAAAAATTATGTTTCATTTCCCATAAACATCTTTACCTTGTGTTTGTGGGATTTCTTTTTGTACTGGTTTTGGCTGGGAGAGAGAGTTAAATTTCTTCATAGTAGTTTGTATGGGGCTGTGTTTTGGATTTCTGCTGAAAACAGTGCTGATGGCACAGGGATGTTTTAGTTTTTGCTGAGCAGTGCTTGTACAGCATCAGGGCCTTTTTTGTTCCTCACACCGACCCATCAGCGAGCAGGCTTGGGGTGCACAAGGAGTTGGGAAGGGACACAGCCGGGACAGCTGACCCCAACTGACCAAAGGGATATCCCACACCATGTGATGTCATGCTCGGTATGTAAAGCTGGGGGAAGAAGGAGGAAGCGGAGACNTCAAATCAAAGTGATGGCATTTGTCTTCCCAAGTAACCACTGTGCGTGATGGAGCCCTGCTTTCCTGGAGATGGCTGAACACCCGCCTGCCGATGGGAAGTGGTGAATGAATTCCTTGGTTTGATTTGTTTGCATACGTGGCTTTGGCTTTACCTATTAAACTGTGTTTATCTCAACAAATGAGTTTTCTCACTTTTACCCTTCCAGTTGTCTCCCTTATCCCTCCAGGGGAGCGTGAGTGAGCAGCTGGGTGGGGGTTAGCTGCTTACTGGGGTTAAACCACGACATTTTTCAGTGATTTCAACCCTGCATTCCTGTCTAATGTTTTCTCAAAATCCCACTAAGAATGTTTGTGTGTGGAACAAAATAATGAATTTTCACTTTCCCGCTATGGCACCACTGGGGCAGAGGAGCTCCTCCTTTCCCTCTCATCAAAATAAAATAAAATAAAACAAAACCAGAGAAAGATAAACACAGAACTGTTTCCAATACAAAGATATGTCTGAACTTACCCCATTTTCACATAAAATGACAGAGTGAACGGCTTCACTAATTTAATTTCCATTTGCTTTGCTGCAATATACCCTTTTTAAAGGTTAGAAGTCCATCTGCGTATTCTTCCATCAGAGACTCGGCACAGTTCCAGCTGCAGATGTGGCAGCTCCAGTGCAAAATGAGCAACAGCTTAAACAGTCAGATTGCCAGCCCAAAATGTAAAAGCTTTTCCTCTTGAAGGAAAAAAATATATATTCCAAATCAGTATTTTGTTAACAGGCCCATAAATAAGAACACCAAACAGGGCAGGCCTGTCAGAAACGGGCCAAAATGTGATTCCGGGAGCCTTGATAGACAGATCTCCTGCTCCCAGTAACTCCCAGAATGACAATTCTTCAACTCTCATTCCAGAGAAATTTTGAACACAAAACTAAGGCTAAACTTCAGATGTGAAGGGTGACACCAGTAGTGTGTGCCAGTAGGGGATGGTTGTAGTCATATTTTGCAGCATGAAGTTAAAGACATTAGAGACATCAGAAGTTAGAGTTAGAGACATGCGCACACCTGCAGGGCTATGATCTTATTGGCATCACAGAGATGTGGTGGGATGACTCCTGTGACAGGAGTGTTGAAATGGATGGATACAGGCTCTTCAGGAAGGACAGGCAGGGGAGACAAGGAGGGGGTGTCACCCTGTATGTCAATGACCACCTGGAGTGCATGGAGCTCTGCCTGGGCATGGAGGAGGAGCCGACTGAGAGCTTATGGGTCAGGATTAAAGGGAGGGCAGGGACAGGTGACATCACAGTGGAGTCTGCTACAGGCCACCCGACCAGGAAGACCAAGCAGATGAGGCCCTCTGTAGACAGAATTGAGCAGCCTCACATTCACAAGCCCTGGTACTCATGGGGGACTTCAGCCACCCCAATATTTGTTGGAGGGGCAACACTGCAGGACATAAGCAATCCAGGAGGTTACTGGAATGCGTCAATGATAACTTCCTTCTCCAAGTGACAGAGGACCCAACGAGGAGAGGTGCCATGCTGGCCCTTATACTCACCAACAAGGAGGGGCCTGTGGGGAAAGTGAAGCTCAAGGGCAACCTTGGCTGCAGTGACTATAAGATGGTGGAGTTCAAGGGCAGTGAGGAGGGCACACAGTAAGCTCACTACCCTGGGTTTCAGGAGAGCAGACTTTGGCCTCTTCAGGAATGTCCTTGGTGGAGTATCATGGGGTAAAGCTCTGGAGGGAAGAGGGGTCCAAGAAAGCTGGTTAATATTCAAGGACCACCTCCATCAAGCTCAGGAGAGATGCATCCCAACAAAGAGGAATTCAGGCAAAAATGCCAGGAGGCCTGCATGGATGAACAAAGAGCTCCTGGACAAACTCAAACTCAAAAAGGAAGCCTACAGAAGGTGGAAGCAAGAACAGGTAGCCTGGAAGGAATACAGAGAAATTGTCTGAGCAGCCAGGGATCAGGTTAGGAAAGCTAAAGCCCAGATAGAATTAAATCAGGCCAGGGATGTCAAGGGCAACAAGAAAAGCTTCTATAGGTATGTCGGTGATAAAAGGAAGACTAGGAAAAATGTTGGCCCTCCCTGGAAGGAAATGGGAGACCTGGTCACCCAGGACATGGACAAGGCCGAGGTACTCAATTACTTTTTTGCCTCAATTTTAACCAAAAAGTGCTCTAGCCATATTGCCCAAGTCACAGGGACTGGGAGAATGAGGAACTGTCCACTGTAGGAGACCAGGTTCAAGACCAGCTGAGGAACCTGAAGGTGCACAAGTCCATGGGAACTGATGAGATAAGTCCATGGGTCCTGAGGTAACTTGCAGCTGAAGTTGCCAAGCCACTATCCATCATATTTGAGAAGTCGTAGGAGTCCAGTGCAATTCCCACTGACTAGAAAAGGGGAAAAATAACCCCTATTTTTAAAAAGGGAAAAAAGGAAGGCCTGGGGAACTACTGGCCAGTCAGTCTCACCTTTGTGCCCAACAAGATCATGGAGCAGATCCTCCTGGAAACTATGCTAAGGCTCATGAAAAATAAGTAGGTGATAGGTGACAGCCAACATGGCTTCCCTAAGGGCAAATCGCACCTGACAAATTTGGTGGCCTTCTAGGACAGCATTACAGCATTGGTGGATAAGGGAAGTGCAACTCACATCATCTTCCTGGACTTGTGCAAAGCATTTGACACTGTCCCACATGACATCCTGGTCTCTAAATTGGAGAGACATGGATTTGATGGATGGACCACTCAGTGGATAAGGAATTGGCCAGATGACCACACTCAAATAGTTGTGGTCAATCACTTCATGTCCAAGTGGTGACCAGTGACAAGTGGTGTTCCTCAAGGGTTGGTACTGGATCGGTGCTGTTTAACATCTTTGTTGGTGACATCAATGTTGGGATTGAGTGCACTCTCAGTAAGTTTGCCAATGACACCAAGCTGTGTGGTGAGGTAGACATGCTGGAGGGAAGGGCTGCCATCCAGAGGGACCTGGACAGGCTGAAGAGGTGGGCCCAAGCCAACCTCATGCAGTTCAACAAGGCCAAGTGCAAGGTCCTGCACCTGGGTCACAGCAATCCCATGCACAAACACAGGCTGTGCGGAAAATGGATTGAGAGCAGCCCTGAGAAAGACTTCAGAGTGTTGGTTGATGAGGAGCTCAACATGAGGCAGCAATGTTTGCTCGCAGCCCAGAAAGTCAACCGCATCCTGGGCTGCATCAAAAGAAGCATGGCCACCAGGTCAAGGGAGGTGATTCTGCCCCTTTATTCCACTCTCGTGAGACCCCATCTGGAGTATTGAGTCCAGCTCTGGAGTCCCCAACATAAGAGGGACATGGACCTGTTGGAGTGAGTCCAGAGGGCCACAAATGATCAGAGGGCTGGAGCACCCCTCCTATGAAGACAAGCTGAGAGAATTGGGGTTGTTCAGCCTGGAGAAGAGAAGGTTTTGGGGAGACCTTATTGTGGCCTTCCAGTACCCAAAGAGGGCCTACAGGAAAGACGGGGAGGGACTCTTTATCAGGGAGTGTAGTGATAGGATGAGGTGTAACGGTTTTAAACTGAAAGAGGGTAGATTTAGATTAGATGTTAGGAAGATATTTTTTACTGTGAGGATGGTGAGGCACTGGAACCGGCTGCCTAGGGAAGTTGTGGATGCCCCATCCCTGGAGGTGTTCAAGGCCAGGTTGGATGGGGCTTTGAGCAAACTGGGCTAGTGGAAGGTGTCCCTGCCCATGGGGGATGGAACTGCATGATCTTTAAGGTCCCTTCCAACTCTAACCATTCTATGATTCTATGAAAAAGCAACCTTCACAATCCCCATTCCTATTCTAGGGACAGTTAAAATCCCATTTTATTGAAATCAGATCATTAACAGATTGTTTCAGTGAATGATTATGTCATTTGCAGGACTGTAATGGGCATATGTGCTCAAACTCCTTGTGCAATCAAGCAATTCAAATTTTGTTTGTAGTTGTGCTTTGGAAATCACTGATGCTGGAGGAAGGAAAGAACCCTGCTATGCAAGGTGCTGAGCACAGCTCTCATCTCCCCAAAGCTTTGTTCTCATTTCAGTGAACTCCACCAACATAAAGCCTCTTCTCTTGGCCACCCAGGATGTCATGTAGATGCAGCTGATATCTCATGTCTGATCTGCATACCTTGGGTGCTGACCTCCTTTAAGATGATGTGAATCAGGAAATAACTCTTGCAGTGGGTAAAGCTTCACTGATATAAAACTTAAGTCACTAGGAGCCCAGAATACATAGACAAGACTCTTTTCAGCCATAATCATATCCATAAAAGCCCACTGGCCCCATCGCGCTCGCCCTCTATGACAAGAGAGGAATATGCTTGTGCCTTCCATCTCCCGCTCATCTCTGCCCAGCAAGCAGCACAATTGCAAAAGCCTTTTCGGGTGAATGCTGTGTAGTGCTGCCTCTGTAAAAATCATGGCACATTCATCTGGAAAGCATCGACCCCACCGCTAGCTGTCTAGAGGTTTGGCCGTGTTCCTAAGGCTGATCCTGGAGAACCATCCTTTATACACAACTTTCTCAGAAACCCCCACCTGCCCTTTTCTATTCAGTCTAGGCTACTTAAGAGTAAAAGCCCTGTACTACTTCTCCTGAACAGTACCCCCTTCTGTATGGAAAGCACTCAGCTCCTCCAAAACAGGCACTGACCCAAAGGTGCCCTTTGAAGAGGCTATCAGAGGCTTCAGCTCCGTGAACTGGCTTTATTGGCCACTGAGGGTTTTATATACCTTCAACACAGTATATTTTTTATCCTTTTATAGCCTGTTATAAATAAGACAATGGTCACTTTCTATTGTTTCTAGAATGGCTTCCTGTCTTGGTAAAGGTCACAGAACAAATTGGCTTGCACAATTTGTAGCTTCTTGAGAAGCGTCGGTAAGGCAGGGCAGGAACAGCCGAGCAGAGACTGCTTGAGCTCTACCTTGAATAGAAAAGGTCTGTAATTCTGGCAGCGTACACAAGCATCACTTTTCAAATATAAAAATCCTCCCACTAGATATCGAAAATTGGGCAAGGGCCAGCAGTGTTAAACGGAAGGCAGCACTTGTTCTGCTCTCAAAGAAGGGCTGATTTGGAAGAAGTGTAGCACAGTCCTGATAAATCTCCTTTAGTTCTGGAGGTGCAATATGTCAGCAGCATGAGAGGGCATGAGCAGGAGAAACAGAAGCTAAAAAAGCCACTAGGACATTGTGGTCAGGATCATGCAACTGAAGATCAGACATTCAATCTGGAAATGGTAACAGGGAAGAAAAGCAAGGGAGCAGAACGAGAGGCTATGGGCTATTAGAGATAATAGAAAAAAGTCTTTTGACAGAGCAGGAGGACTTCTACAAACCGTAGATTAAAGCCCACCTTGCTGCACTGGAGAGATGGAGCTGGTTAACCTGATGTATGTCCCCACTGTAACAGGCACGAACACAACAGACAGACTAGATGTCAGAAAGAGAGCTCGACTGGGCAGCAACATTAAATTTCTTGGCTTTCCTTGCTGAAATATTGCTGGAAAAGGATATTATAAACATATCCATGCAGAAAAGAAAATATATTTTCATATCAGCTGCATTAGTGATGCAGATCCTTGAAGAAAATCCTTACCTACAAAGAAATAAGCAGTTAAGACCAGCAAGGGGAAAGAGGTATGCTTCTGGCTATGTATTTGACATGTGCTAAAATTACAAGACAATAGAGAAAAGAGAGCTGAGCTGAAAGAGAAAGTCAAATGTGTTCTGAGCACTTTCTGGGGTCCAAAGTGAAGAGGAATAGAGGCTAGCATAGAAAATAAATACACTTTTTCAGAAGTAAAGGTGGAAGGCAGGAAGTAACCTGGTGGAGAAGTTTGAGACCAGGTTTACTGCTGAATTTTTCCTATAGAAAAGACCAGACAGATACAGAGGTCCAGATGAACCCTATGGATGTCAAAGCAAGAATAGCACCCTCGGAAGTAACCAAGCAGATATATGACATCCACCTCAACAGTGTGAAGAATTAATCTCCAGGAACACACTCCTCTCACTTGAGGCTTTCTTAAGGATTATGTTTGATTTTCCCCAAAAAATGCAGTGTCACCAGAGCAGAAGAAGGAAGAAGGTAGACGCAGAAGGACCTAATCAGTCCCGGGTTTCCTGACATGCAGTTCCCCCCAGTGAGTCCTTGGTAAGACTGCATCTTCTTTCTTTTCACTGTCATTTCACTATTTAATCATCACTTTTCCCTCCATCTTCTCTTACTCACAGTGCTCTTTTGAAAGAGGCACAGCCTGGAAACATACCATTTTGGGGGGGATCTTTTTCTGTTTTTCCTTATGTGTCGATACAATCGTATTGTTCCCTTCTGCACCTTCTTCAACCCTTCAGAGGTTTCCAGGACAGTCCTGAGAGTTGGGTTGCCCTGTGCAATGATCTTTGTTTCCAGGCTGCTGAAGGGAAACAAATATCATCTTTGGTGTGTTTTCTGTGACTTCAGCATACGCTGTAAAACAGAAAAGTTTGATGAACTCTGTTTAAGAAAGTAGGAAATGTAGAGCACAAGCCTCTCCTTAGATCTACAACAGCCTTCGGGATTTTATGACCCACTGAAAATGAAAACAAACTGTTTTGGTTTTTTGGGGTTGTTTGTTTTTTGGGGTTTTTTTTATGGGATTGCTGGTCTTTCCCTGCTTACCTCAGAGGAAGTTTGTGTCAGAATACGAATTTGAGCCCATCTCTCCCTGGACCACTCCCCTTTAGTGACTTTTCCTGTTCAGCACCAGGAAGAGGTTTGCATCTACATGGCCGTTCATCCCCCTGCATTACCTGTGTTCTGCCAGATAATAATGAAACGTTTAGCAGCAGAAACAGTATGAATTCAGACATGGCTGGGATTTATTCTAAAACAGAACTACCTCTTTGTTAAACATCGCTTTGAAATCCTCAGTCTTTTTTTTTTTGCTGTTTTACCAAACATATGCATTTTTAACAACTAAAAATTGCTGTCTGTTTTAGCATATATAACTTAGGCAACATGAGATCACTTTGTTTTAACCAAAGACCCCGCCCAGATTATTACATGATACACCAGGTTTCAGATAAATCCAATTTAAACTAGTCAAGCTTAAAAAAAAAATCCTAACACAAACTGTCAGATTTGTTAACGGTAATTTTTCCCTGCATTATTGAGGATATAAATCAGTAAGTACTGTATAAAGACAAAATATGATAACTAGGGTGATGCAACAGTTTTGTACCACCTAAGCACACACTATACTTAAATGCAAACAATTTTCTGTAGGAAAACTTCATTTTTTAGGGCAGTTATAAGTCTCTAGGCTTTCATTCAGAATGAGTGTTAGGGACCATATCACAGTAAATACCTGAATAAATAAGCACAACTAGCACTGAAATATGAATATTATTCAGTCCAATTTCCTTTGATTTTGACATAACCAATGTTGAAAGTCACAAAGTAGATCACAGTGGTGTGTCACCTGATTGCATCTAATATAAATCTAGATAAAAGGTTGTATCATTTTTAATATATCAACTTAGTTAGAATGCTTTTTGGCTGCTGACACATCAGCTATATTGCAATGATCAATAAAAGTAAAGAAAATGCTGAGATATTAGAATCTTTATAATTCCCCTAGTCAATTTTTCACACAGTACTTAGTACCCAAGTTTTATGTCTAAACTTGCCAAGCTAAAAATGTAATTCATATGATAATGAAATGTCAAATAAGTCTTGAGCTAGAGAACTAGATATTTAAAGTATCTGATTTCATTAGGAAGCCACTTCTTAAAGATATAAAGAATGATCAGATGCTCTACTCATCTTCTGTCAACATTAAAATAGAAGTGTATTTGTTTTACTAGAATTTAGCTTCCTCCTAATAAATCACACTCCAAGAGCACTAACATCTAATTACCGATTTACACTTATACAGTATATTATCCCGTAATGAAGATGAAGTCTATTAGAACAGACAGTTCACTGCAAGTTCAGATGCTGAAGAACAACAGTGATGGGAAGCCTGGAAAGGGGAAAAAAAATCCTGGTTTGCAGATGTTAAGCTTGTTGATTTGGTATCCTGCAAGAACTGAATCAATTTGTATCAGACAATTTCTCTAATACACCTCTGCAGCCCAGAACCTGCTTGGAATGTGAACAGTGTTATAACTATCACATATTGCCAGAGGGAAAATTGGGCCCTGTGTACATCACGATGGTAAATCAAATCAAAAAGACACATCTTTACCCCACTAGACACAGGAAACACCTCATTGAATTTTATTCCAACTTAAGCAATTTAATTATAATTATTATAGACAATGGAGCAAAAAAAGGATGGAGTAGTTTTGTTCAAAATAAAAAAGGTCCTGGTCCAGCATGCAACTCCACAATGCTTTGGTTTCCAGCATCGAATGCATAAAACATTTCACAACACCTATGCAGCAACTGTGAGAATTTAGCACTGTGACAAATACTGCAACAAAAATGTAAGTTCAGTGACAACTGCAGCAACGGAAAGAACCATTGGCACATCCAGGGAATTATAACTAGATACTTGCAGCTTACCAGAGTCCCTTCAGCTATTAGTAGTGAGAATGAGAACATAAACTGAGATATAGTTTCAATCCAAAGAAGTTGAAAATGTAGGAAAAGGAAAGCCTTATCTATAAGTATGCCAGTGTGGGAACCTTCTTAGACTTCTGCCTTCCACTTCTGCCCAGAGAAGTTGTTGAGGCCCCACCCCTGGAGGTGTTTAAGGCCAGGCTGGATGGGGCTTTGAGCAACCTGGGTTTTTTTCTAGTGAGAGGTGTCCCTGCCTACGGCAGGGGGGTTGGAACTTGGTGATCTTCAAGGTCCCTTCCAACCTAAACCATTCTATGATTCTATGATTTTTATCACTGGAAGGTATAGGAATTACTGAGCTGAGTTTGCATTGCTTTGCATTGACACCCAAGGTTGCAGCCAGGGTGGAACTGATGGGTCCTAAATGGAAACACATTCAGAATATTCCTGGCAATTAAATGGACTTCTTGTAGCATCACATCCAGTAGTTTCACTGGATGTTCTCCAATACACATTTCTTTGAATTCCTGCAAGTTGACATCTTTCTTGTAATCACAGAGTCCTTTTAATGCCAAAGTCCCAAAACATTTCAGAGAAATAGCTGATGAGCAATTATGATGTCTGAGCTCGGGGGCTCTGCTGCAGTGCTATGTGCTGCTGTCATAACCTGTGATACTATACATCTTCTTTTTTCTTTTTTTTTTTATAGTCACATCCAAGCAATCACATGAGGTCATTTGTTTCATTACCTACATTCTTTCAAGAAGAGAAATATTCAAAGTAGAACTCCAAATTTTAGCCCATCACCTTCTGGTATGTTAGATTCTGGTGCCTTCATGGGACGGTGCACTTACAGGTCCTACACAATGCTTGAGAAAACGCATATCCTCTTACAAACCCAACTGAAAAACACACAAACCTCCCTGTGTCCAAAAGCCAACTGAATTATGCATAGCATAATGCATTTTCTTAGGCTAAAATATTCTCATTGCAAACACATAGATTATGATAGCAATGGTGACCACATAAAATGTCATCTAATTTTAACATCAACAAACCAATGTGGACGTTATAAAATGAACTGGTCACTCTTATGCCTCATTTATTAACTGGATTTGCTAACATTTGCATTGCTGCTAGTGAGAAAAGTCATTCTTCCACCTGAAAGGTAGTTTGACCAGATAACCACTAAAACACAAGAAACACAAAGATCTGAACAGCTTAAAACTTCTAGATTAATTAGGATTCTTTTATTTAAAGAACTCATTGTTTGCCCCTAGCAAACAGAAGGAGTTCTTGATCCTTCATTCACTTTTCAGCTAATTAGATATCATCGCTCAGCTTCTTACTGATATGATGCTCTTTCTTCTGGATTCGTTGTATGTCCACCCTAATTAGCACTGGTATGGAAAAGCATAGAAACAAATGACGCTCCCACTAAGAAATTTTCAGCCCAACTTGGTGGAAGATAGGCATCACCCTGGCACATCCTGTAAGATTTTGAGACCTCCTTGTTGCTGCAAGGTGTTTGGCACTATAGAAATTGGCTCAGGGTCCATGTACTATCATCTGCTCCCATCAGGGTTAATACCAACTACAGAGACAGGAAAGAAAAAGGTATAAAAAAAAAAAAAAAAAGCAAGTCTTGATTATTGCACCTTGTTCCAATTGTGTATGGATCAAAGGGGATAAACATGCAGGCTGTAACACCATTTGTTCACAAGCAGTATAAACACGACTGATACGGCACCGTCTGATCTGCAGCGTTCCATCTGCCAGCTGCAAGAACGAAAAAGGGAGAGCAATTAAGAATATTAATCAGGGCTTGAAGTGCTGCATGATTCATGATTCACATGAAGAAAGACCAAGATATATCAAAAGATAATGTGTTTACTTAAAATAAAATAGAAGCATGATTTCTTTAGTCCTGCATATTTAATGGAGTACATTTTTTTTCCCTGACTGCACTTAACTTTCCACCAAATCTCTTGCACTCACTTTGAATAGTCAAGCACTTAGCTCAATCTATCTCAGTCTAATTCAAGCTTCTGATTACTGATTATTTAGAAGCACTGAGTTAACATTAGAGTATCAGCAGTTAGATTATTTCCCTGGTGATCTTCATTCTGGTATTTAATAATGTCATTTCATCCATTCCAATTAGACTTGCCTGCTAAGAAAAAAAAAAAAAAAAGGCACAAGTTTCTTTTAGATTTCTGGGTAAATGTACAGAGTATAACAGAGAATTTGATCCTTGCTGTGAAATTATTTGGGAATATTAGCAAAACCACTCTACAAGTTTTATGGAGAAAGATATCTTTTCTGTACAGAGGAGGTATTTCTATACAGAATTCTGGCTTCTGCTGAGGAGATATCTCCCCGTGGATAAGTGAATGATAACACTGTAAAGATATTTAAAGTGCCTAAAGATGCAGATTGGTGCCTACTGGGATTTCATATCTCCATAAGAGACCTATATACAAGCAGAAATCACAGTTTAAAATCTAAGGAAATAAAACATCTATTCAGAAATCCACCCGAGAAAAACAGCCTTTTGTGTGTACAAAAGCCACAGAAGCAACCTAATACCATGCAGACAATCTTTCTTACTGCCACTCGCCAAGTTATGTGGCCTTCTTACTGTAGCAGAAATTTGGGACACAACAGGCACTGCCAACGCACGGCTTTTCTGCACACGTGGTCCACATCTCTAAGCTGAGGAAAAGAAAGGTTCAGCGCAATCTGTCCCGGCCGGCAGTTTGTCTCCAGGTCAGCACAATCCCTCGTGCACATCAGGGAATGGGAGGAGAAGACTACCATGAAGACCAACCCCAGGACACTCATGGAAGTTCTTTACTGCACCCCAGAAAGTTGTCCTACATAAAGACTTGTCATATCTAAAGCTGGGGAAGCAAAAGGTAACCCAAACTCAATGGGGTACTTATTACAGCTATTCCAGTAGTTGCAAACACTTCAAAATTAAGATCAGATACCTGAATTGAAGAACTACAGTATTTTGATTCAGTCTCTTTTCCAGAAATAAGCAAGACTCAAGACTTTAAATCATCAGGTATTTAAGGATGTCTCAGTCTGCAGTGTAAAAGTGACAAAAATTATTTTATGCATTTATAAGGTAGACTTTTGGTTTGGTTTTTTTTCCCTGGATTTTAGGTCATGCAACAGCTTGCACCTGTCAAGAAAAATTAAGACAATGTTGTATGCAATTTTCACATTAAAAAATTATTTCCTAGCTTTGAAGTAGGCAAAAAGGAACATTTATGAAGTAGGCAAAAAGGAACATTTATAAAGTTAAAGAATCTCAGAGAGAGGCCTTTTAAAAAGATTAACCTGTTAGAAGAGGATTATATGCTATCAACCTCTGAAGTAGAAGTTTGATAACCTCAGGCTGCCTTTGAAACCATCCAAACAGGGACTTTAGATGATTTGGAACCATTTAAAGAAGGTCTGCATGCCATCTTTTGCAATAAAATAAGGACCTTGGCACTTGATGTCCTCTGTCATTAAAGGCCAAAGTAAAATGTTAAGCAGGTTGGAACCAGATGGCACACTAAAATTGAATATGTAAGCAAAAAAAAAAAAA
>VUYV01000111.1:2311595-2335352 GCA_008711295.1 Anarhynchus alexandrinus | reverse complement strand
AAAAAAAAAAAAAAAAAAGTAGGGATATCTCCAGAGAAGGCCATGGAAATACAACTTTTTGTGTGCAGGCAGTATGCCAGGGGGGAAATCATACAGAGGTCACAGCATGCATCTATGATCATCTTCATGTATATGTGCCATCTTCACAAATGATCAAAGTTATTTGCAAGAATGCATGAAGTTTAATCCTACAAAACGCAAGGGACAGGCTGGGTATGCTGTTTGCCTTATTCAAGTTTTCTTCTTAGGAGGGGTTGAGCACCTGGATGGCCTGTTCTTTGCTCAAAGAAAGGAAAATTACATCAGAGAGATGTGTTTCTCTTTTTACTGAAATACACATATTATAAAACGACCCTTTGGGAAAGTTCAATAAAGACTGAACACGTATCAAATCTGATGCTAAAATTCCTCTGTGCTGGGGCTCTCTGAAAACAAACCTTCCTTTTTAAATTCTCTGGTCACATTTTGTTTGCTGCACTTCCCACCATGGCCTTTCTCATAGCCTCCAACGCAGGTCTGCATTAACACCTTCTTCAAGCACAGTAAAAGAGCTCAAAAGTTAAATCATTGCATGAACTCAATGAGAAGCTGTGTCCAGCTGGATGTTGCTCATCTTCTGCCCTTCAACAGACAGAAACTTCCCTCCCCAACACCAGTAGTGTGCAGAGGACTAATAATTTAAAACCATAGGGCTCACCGTGTCGAAGTAAAAAGCCCAACCAAGTAATTCTTTAGAACAGACTTCTGTTCTGAAATGCTTTGCGGTCACCTCAGAGAAACTTCACTCCCTGTCCCACAGGGTGCTCTTCTGGGGTTGAAGAGACGGGACTGAGGCTGAGGAGACAATTTCTGTTTATGCTATATGGTCTAGAGCAGGTAATCAAGAA
Source organism: Anarhynchus alexandrinus (assembly GCA_008711295.1). Taxonomy (NCBI): domain Eukaryota; kingdom Metazoa; phylum Chordata; class Aves; order Charadriiformes; family Charadriidae; genus Anarhynchus; species Anarhynchus alexandrinus. Next base: position 2,334,465 of record VUYV01000111.1, on the reverse strand, counting down.
CAGTTTGTGCTACGCAAAATCGTGAGGAGGCTGTCTGCCATGTAAATTTAGACAGCAAGTTCTCCAGTTCAGAAAGTGCCATATAATATCCAGTGCCTCCCACAGTGAAATCTCCCTTTCTGTACACATACATATGCACACAGAGTAACTCTGGGATAATGCAGTAACCGAAAGCAAAATCTGCCTTAATTGTTGAGCACAGAACAACGGCAACAAACTCCCATTTAGGAATTTAATCTCAGTAGGTCTTTATATTTTGAATGCCTTTATTTTCTCTTATTTTCCCTACGACTGTTTTGGGTTTTCCTCTCAAACAGGCCGCAAAAGTACAAGAGGATACAGATCTAACAAGCTTTGATTAGAGGAGAATGTCCTGACTTCCCAGCTGCAGACAGGCACCTTAATGGTAGTTTGAGATAGAAAGGATTTCTTATGCCATTATCAAGATCTTTTCTGGCAGCAGCTTTCATAGCGCTGTCAGATTAGAGTCCTCCTCATTAACTGTCAGCCACTATCTGTTTTTCAGTGGGAGAGAGGAGAAGGAGGGAATAATAATCCTCATATATACTGGATGGCCTCTAGGAGAGAAATGTCACTTAATGACATTTGTACAGCAGATAATACCAGGCAAAATAAAGGGCAGGAGGGATTTTTTTTTTCCCTTTTTTTTTTTTTCGCCAGAACTCCTAGAAGAAATGTTTGTTACCGTTCTCTCTCAAATTGGCTCTGCAAGTGACTTAGAGGTTTTATGTCAGAAATTACTCATAGATCACTGGAGGGATAACACAGCCCCTCTTGCAGTCCCGAGCGCACTAGAATATCTTCCTTTGCACTTTGTGACTGACAGCAGCTTCCTTTCATCCTCAGGCACTGGACAAATTAAAAGACAATCCTGGTCCCTGTGTTTTCCCTCTGATTACTGTACAGAGGCTCGTTTTCAGCTGTGTCAGACTGTGCTATTACTGCATCTCAGCCACTTTTCTCTAGATGAAGGGGGGTGGAAAAGAACTGTCTAAAGGGTGGATTTTTTCAGGAGATTTTTTTCCTTTCCTTTAAGAAACTTCTTCTGAGCCCTGGCTGGCAAACCTTTGAATTTAGTGTATCCTTTGTACCCTGGCAGAAGCACAAACTACCCCCAATCATCCAGGAACAGAGCTGATTTGGTGTACCTTCCAGGTTTTATTTTCGCCACAGAATTCTTGTGTTCCTCTGCCTCAGAAAATATCTAGACATACCAAATTAAAATTTAAAGGTAATAAGAAAAGATCAGAAACAAATTTAACAGGTACAACATCTTTAAAACAGTACGCAGACAGCATTTATCCTTGATTATTTCAATGATCTTATCTCAGGATAGCTGAAAAGTCCTCCCCACTCAGAGCATGGACAGCCCAATTATTCATGAAAAAGATATGCAAAGGCCACAGCCAACATTGTGGCTCTCTAAAATCACCTTCACTGATTTTACCTAGCGTTGCGGTAGAGACAGAGAGGACAGCTGGGGAAGATAACAGCAGCAGTCAAAGTCTCACTGCCTTCCTAAATCGGAGCTTAAGGAGGTTCCAGCAAAGGATTCATGGAATGAAGTTAGACAAACGATCATCTTCAGTGGCAAATTCTGTGCTGCAACTTTCTTCATAGTTCTTGGCAGTGAAGTAACTGGTAATACGCCTCATATGGTCTGAAAAAGCCTTGTTGTTCTGTACATGGAGTCCGGTTGTCATACGGGTGGGAGCTTTTTGCTTTGTCTATATTCAAAGGTTTGCAGCATGCTTTGCAAAAACAGACGTTGCTATATTTCTTGACAAGCCAGGCCTTAAATGTAAGCTCTTTTAGTCAACAGTCGCAAGATGATAGGAAATATATTTTTCTTCTTTCTCCTTTCTTATCTTGGATGGCATTTGTTCTTCTTTTTCCTCAGCAGTGCTGTCTGAAGCATCTTGTTCAGTCCTTGTTTTGATCTCCATGTGAAATCTGCCCAAGATAGACACGCTCCCAAATCACAGCAGAAATCATCTGTGTCCTTGCAGGAGCAGAGAGAACATGAGCCACATCACTGGCATTTCTTACAACCGAATTCACACACTTCCTTGGCTCCCCTTGTAGATGCATGCGAGTCCAGGCTATGCCATAGGAAGCCTAACCATGGCTACCTAATGAACTAAGAGGTAAAAGCCTGTCATGACAATTTGCAAGTTTGGAGAAAATTTCTTAAATTACCAGAAAACATAATTGTAGTAAGAGAGGGGGGAAAAAAACCCAAACCACAACAATATCTTCAGTCTTAGATTACGTAAGAAATAGCCTAATGGACCTCAAACTAAAAGAAAAAAATAGGGAAAGGAAAATACAGATCAAGTCACATTGAGATGTTCACCTTGTAGCTCACCACCTTGCAAATTACCCACACGTTATATCGCCGTGTGCTCAAAGAAAGAGAGAGAAATGATAGGAATTCCAGCAGACAATCAAGAGCCTTGGCTATGACAGCCAAAAACAATAGTGGACATGCTTGGGGGGTATTTCCAAAGCTGCTGGTTATCACATCGCACTCCTGGTATTGGACCAACCTAAGGACCTTGAGGAGTTGGCTGTGAACACAGGTTCACAGCCTGTGAACCAGATGGAGGTGGTTCATCCACAAAGGACCAAGGAAGCCCACCATGGTGGTTTGTCCCAAACAGTAAAGGCAGTAGCTGACCTGAGGATTTTGCCAAAATACTGATGCCGCACACCGAGTGCACGTGAGCAGTCTGGCAGCTTGTCAGCTGAAACAGAGACCTGACCTTGGAGTTAATCCAATATAGAAATAGCTATCATCATGGTTTTCAGTTAGTTCTGTGTATCTGTTTCTAAACCTAATAACCCCATTGTTAATACTGTTGTAATACATTCCTGCCATCCTTGTACCTCCATATTTCTCTATTGTTGAAAGCAATTGCCCATTAACTGGCAAACAACAAAGCATTGCATTCCTCCTCCTAGCAGTCTTTGAAAACAGTCTTGTGCCTTTCTCTAAAACGTTATACATAAGTTTCATGGGTACCACACGGGAAGGGAACTTCTTTCTCACTGAGCAGCGTGAGCCGGGGTAGGAACTACCAAGTGTCAGTTACAAAGAGATGTTTTCCAGTTGCAAGTATTAGCCAGTGATGGGCAAAAGGAAAACAGGAATTTTTTGAAACCTGAAGGGCCTCCTGCAAGTTTGCAACAGTTATCTGAATCATCATTTTTCTTCCCTTCAGCTGGAGGGAGAACGTGATCTATTAATATTAATATAGTACCCTTGATGGTGGCAAGACCAGCCCCCGGTGATGCACACAGGCAGGAAGAGGCACTCACTTGGACAGCATTTATATACTATGGCGTGGGAAATGATGCTCTGGACCATAAATAGACTCTTAATTGCCATAAGTGCACAGCCTGAAGGAATGTGAGGGAAAATTCCTTAAACTCCCTCCAATCAAGATACTATAGTGTGTTCATTACAGAAACAACAAAATTCAGTCTTCATGCCTTGAGAAAATAGAAACTTAGCACCTTTGACCACTGGCCATTTTCCAGAAAAACCTGAAGACCCTGAGGAGTCTAAAATACATCCAACTTAGGAGCAATTCTGAGCGTACCAGAAGACAGATTTATTTGTCAGAGTAAGTTTTAGAACCTTTAAAATTAAACTGCCTTTTCTTCAACAGTAGTTGTAAGATGAAAAACAAAAGCATCAGGGGCTCAAGAAGAAACAGTATCTTGGAAAGGAAGCTCTATTCTTATTAAGAGTCAGCAACTGTGACTATCAGGTTATCCAAATTAAAAAATACAATTGTAAAGACGTGTCACTTTAGTCCCCATGAAGCTAAAAAAAAAAGGAAGAGGGTTACTGTAGAAATGTTAACAAATAACACTATCCACAAAAAAGGAGTACTGTAAATCAAGTGACATATAATAAATCTAAGCAGACAATTTATGAAAGCCTTGCTGAAATTCAGTGTGTCATTCACTTCATTCCAATGTCACCGTTACCCTGCAAATATAGAACAGTTAGAGCTAATTTTTCCAGCAAGAAAAAAAAAATGTGGCCTCAGAACATTACCAAGAAAATATGACAGATTGGATAGAATTAGGTTAAGGGGAAAAATAAACTCTGGAGGGCAAAGCCTATGCAAGCTTGAAATAAAAACACGCAAATCTCAAAAATTGCACTGGGGCTGGACCCTCGCTTCAGAATCTCCACGCCATGAGTGCCACGCTTTTGCATTAGACCGAAGAAGAGACTTCTCTCGTCTTACACTATAATTTGGATCCAATAAAAAGAAAACAGCACAGCCTTTGACTGAACCCACTTTGGGAGTGTGGATTTCAGAGAATCACAGACTCTGAGCCGCACGAATGATGTATTCCTCATTGTGCGCATCCCACCACTCTGGCCCCTCCACGCCCAGAGTCCCTTTGAGATCTAAACTTCCATATAGATTTACTTATGTTGAAAGAGCTGCAGTTCTCTGATTGTTCAATCCTTCTGAACAAACCTATAATGAGCAGTTTTTTTCACTAAACTTGGTACAACTCCTATGACCATCTGAAAACTGATTTACAATATCACAGATTGGGCAACATAATCATGGTAGCTAAAGATAATAAATAATTATTGTTGCCATCTGGACGCTTTGAGAAGCATCCTTCTGAAGTTTGTGCTTTAGTTTCTGCTGGAATAGAGCTGGTACAAAAGTAAAGAACAACAACAACAACAAGTTAAATTTACATTAACAGAAGAATAGCTGCTAATTTGGAATCTACAAGGGGAAGCACTGACATTAATTTAAATGCAATTTACACAGAAATATTCATGAAATTTTGTAGCTATTTTTTAGCTTGTCAAGCATATTGATGTAGTAGAATAGTTTCCTGATTATCGGTACTTCTACTTGCAACAGTACACATCACGTCGTCTGAGAGGCAAGGGTTTGTTTTGATACCTTTTCCCTACCTCTATGAATCCAGTTATCCTTAAAGCCGACGGGTGCAGCGTGTGCTCAGTGTATTTCCCTGCATTGTCACGTTCGCTGTGGTTTGCAGGACAGACCGACAATACGGTCTGAAATGTTTAGACCCCCTTTAGCACTGTGCTGCTCGTAGGCACGGTAGGGGAGCGTTCAGCCCTGCCCTGGTACACGGCGCTGAGCAGCAGCCCACTGCTATTAGTCACAGGCTGCAGCACCCGTGAGCAGCGACCACTGCTAATGAACGACAGCTTGGGAAGCGGGCAGAGGTGGCCTTTGCTTTTGCTGTTCTGTGGCTACCCCTGCAGGCGAGGAAGATGCAACCTTCGGCTCCCAAGGTAGAGGTGTTCGGGGAGTACGTGGCATTCATGGTTGTGAGCGGAGATTCACCCACTGCTCCTGAGAGCCACAGAGGATGTCTCTGGGGCATCAAGCAAGCAAAAGAGTGAATTGGCTTCCAGTGGGAAGGTGGAGGTCAAGAGATGAGCCACAGCTATGGCAAACCCCATTTCGAGGTAAACAGTGGGGGCGAATATGATTTTTTTTGTAGCCCTGCCAACAGGTTAAAAAAGGTCGTGGGAGAGAGATAAAATGCGCATGGCACCCACAGGGCACACTCTTGTTCCACTAAAACAGCAACCCAATTTCTGTCCTCACACATTGATTTTATGGCCGCCGGTGCAGTGTCAATTTGCCATAGGAGAGCTGATCAAAGACCATAACTTCAGAAAATATTTTCATGAAACAGGCTAATTCCCTGTTATGGCTGTTTATTCCGTGGGGGTTCACCAAAACAGTGAGTCATCATTAGCCCTCCAATTTATTTCAATTACTTGATCAAATGCAGCATAAATAATCCAATTAGTATATTCTGATTCAAGCAGGCCTGCATAATCTTTTTTTTAAAAAAAAAAGAGAAAAAGAAGAAGGAGAGAGAAAGAGAGAGAGAGAATCCTGCCTGGAATTAGCACACTTTGAGTGAAGTGCTATTTGGCTCTGATTTTGCAAGGATGACATTTGGATTGTTGTGAGCTTTCACAAGTAGGGCACTGCAAAGTTTAATTTCTGTTAAACCAATGTAATGCCCCGATACTGTCTCGATTGAAAACATGCCTCCTCCTGGGCCCCCTCACGGATACCTCTCTCTTGTACACAATGTTAATTTTGCAGTCAGTGCCTGTAGTGGAAGGCTCTGTCCCCGGAACACGCAGAGAGTGGGCAGCGTAATGGTTTGATCATGTTGGGCATAATCAGTTTCCTTTGTAAAAAGAAACAGCTTCTCACTCCAGTTCTTGTTTCATTTCCGCTCCGTTCATAGCAAAACACGAGCTGCAAACTCTGCCTAGGCAGCAGCTTTCAAATTTGAATTGCAGGGCAAGGAAATACAGCTTGGGAAAATCCAACAACTGGTTGTAAGGTTCAGCATTGTCCCCTCCCTGGGATGAACTGAAGTCCATGAGCACCAGGGTAATGGAAAGGGGATTAAATTTACACTGCCTTGCACGGATTCAAGCTCAACCCCTAGGAGCCAGAGACTTAGTTTTGGATACAGGATGGGAACAGACCCTCCTGCATCAGCTGGGAGAAGCTGGCACCCTGCAGAACCTTCGCTTCTGACCACCTCTGCTCGCCTCACAGGATCCACACCCACAATGTCCCAGGGCATCTCACCACAGGCTCTGGATCCTCTGGGAAGGAAGGGAGAAGAAACCTTTACCAGGGCAGATGGCGGAGATACTGAGCCAAGCAAAGACTGGCTGTTGCATGCAATGGAGAGATGGGGTCTCCTGGAACTGCAGCTCCCAAGCCAGAGGTGTCCATCACTCCCTGGGATGTGCCACGTGGTGTGCCATGGGGTGTTTACTACGCATATGTTGTACAAAGGAGGTTGTCTTTAAAAAATAATTATGGTGTTGACTACAGCAGAAGAGGAAGGGGATGGGCTGTTACAGAAGAGAAACTGATACCCAACCTAAAGCACCAAAGAAGCCCTGTTCAGCTGGAAGTGGGGGTTATCAAGCCAGTCATCCCTCAGTGCACACTGAGAAAATTTTATTTCTTTGCTTCTAATTTCTTTATGTACAAATCAGCTCTTCGGCATCCCTGAGAGCTCCCCAGGGCACCCATCTACTCCCCCTGCTTTCCCTACCCATGCCGGCAAGTGCAGCAGGGTCGTCCCAGGGGTGCCAAGCGACAGGCACAGTTCAGCAGCCCCCGCACTGGTGATGGCATTTTCACACTCTCTGGGTGGAGGTTTCCACAGCTGCAAGGCACAGCAGAGTACTGATTGCACAGCAATGGTAAAACGAGCTCCGTACCCTTGCCAGCAAAGCTACCTTGCCCCTGGTGGCTAGCGACAAAAGCCAGTGACACCCGACAGGCTAGTGTCCAACGCTCCCTTTTTAGGTAGTTGTTTAATTTACAGCTTTTCAGACAAGTTTGTCTACTCCTGCTCACTTGGAGTCAGGATTTTGTTTTATTTGAGTCAATGAGAGTATTTCTACTCCTATCAGAGGGTAGCGTTTCAGTCAGGTAGTAGGTCTGTCTCTAAGGAGTATCACTTAGATAATTTATGAAAAAAACCTGCACTGCATTTACTGGAGGAAGAGAAAGCCGGAAGCCTACAGAGCTATTGGAGAGGGTTCCCTCTTAATGTCCTTGATGCTGAGGGTAGGTCTACCAGCGTGATGCAATACCACGTGGAGCTGCTCGAAATAACTGCACATCGGAATGAATATACCCACCGCCATGGAGATCGCTGCTTCACCTAATTAGCACTGCTGAGAAGCAGGGCTTATTAACCTGGGCAGCGCGCCACAAAAACACGGCTATCCTGCCTCCAGCACTTCAGCGAACTCGTTAGTGCTGTCTTGGGCGTCGTTGCACTGAAGCGAATTTGTGAATGAAGACCTGAAGAAGGGAAGCCATCTGATAAATGCTGCGTCTCTCTGTGGCCCTGATTAGAAGTCATTAAAAAACTGGGAGGTGGAGGGACCACATCCATTGTGAATCTGAGTCAAACGCTGGATGTAAGTTCTGCAAAATGGAGGGCTTGTTCCCCCATCTCCCCTGGCATGAGCTGCCAGAAGGATCCTCCCGAATATTATTTGCCACAACATGTAGATCCCGGTGTATGCCCCTTGTGCTTCCACAGGAACGCACAAAAGATCGTCCGAGGTTTCCTGTATCACCAGAGGAAAAAGCCTCCTTCTAATAGACCACTTTGCCTTCCTAATGATGAACATTAACTAATAGCAATAGCTGACCTAAAAACAGAAAGAAAGAAATACTCTGTGTGCTCTCATTATAGCCACTGAAGTAGTTATGGCCCCATTCCATAGAAGGAATATGTAGGTGATAATAACCTTACCAAAATGAAATTAAATGGTGCCGTCACTAATTCCATTTAATGCTCTAACAGCATCCAAGTTAGATGTGCTTATTAGTTCATAACATTGCTGGTTATAATTTTTAATCTCAGATAAATCTCTCCACAATGAGGAACTAACATAATGAGCCGATAAGAAAACAACACACTCCGTAAATAAATATTCTTAACGACAATCATGTGTGTGCCATGGTAGCAAAATGCCCAATACTCTTGCCCTTCTGTGACGTCCTCCTAGTTATTTGTGGTATGCTTTCATATTTTTTTATAAATACCATGACATATCACTTTTACTCTATTTTAAAGGAGCTTTAGGGGAAATTTGGTACTTTTGACATATTGCACCATGTCTTAAAGATTATTGAGATGTTCTGAAATTTCAGCATGTTGTTATTCCAGAGTACCTCATCTGGATATCATTCAGAGATGGATAAGAGGGTGAAAACAATCAGTCATATATGAAAATTAATCTTTCCAGCAAAGCGATGCTGTCAACAAAATTAACAGCTTTTTGACACACTTTCATTTGTATGAGTTCACTTTGAATTTTGGAGGGGAAAAAAAAAAGCAAGCCATGATTCCATGGAAAAGATGTTTTATTTTCCCCCATGTTTTTGTCTAAGAGAAAAGGATGTATTTAGAAAGAGAAAGTCACCCTTGTATAGAAGCAGTCCATTGTGTATAAGGGCAATAAATTAGTAGGAAGGGTAATGCTTTGGACAAATATCAATAGCACTACATCACAATAACTTTATCAAGAAGCCTTTAGTACTCCCAGCACCAACAAAAAGATAAAGAAAACAAAACACAAACTTTAAGAGCAATGCTAAAAGAACTAGAATTCTTTGAGGTCACATGATAGAAAACTTTAAAATCACAAAATAATTAAGAGACCATTTCACTCTTCATTTCGCTACTCAAAACAGTATCTCTAAGTGATCAAAGTCAAAAAAAATATATTATTCTTTTGATTTTCAGTGAGCTCAGCTACCCACGATATATCAACAATCAACTCTTCTTCTCATTTTCAGCAGAGGCAGCCAGTTCCACAGGTAACATGTCAGAAAGCCACCAAGAATTCAGGTCTTCAGAAAACTGCTGTTGACTGTAGCTAACTTCAGCAAGACTGAAAAATGAGATTCTTCTCTAAAACTTTGTTGGAAAGGGTTCATTCACAGGTCAGAGAGATAAAACAAGAGGCTTGTGTTGTAATGTCCTGTGGCTGGACTCCATCACTACCTACAAATGACTTCAATGACTGATAGCATTGCATCTGTAATGATCTGTATAAGCAAGTTAAGATTTGCAGGAAGTTGGGTCTCTTAGTACACCTAAGAGGCTGAAAACCACAGAGAAAGATTTCAGTCTCACGTGCTTGTCTCAGGTCAGTTGTTCCATGCTTCTGGACCTGTACTCAGCTTTACAACCTTACATTTTGGACTGAGAAAGGATTTTCAGGCTTTATCCATTGGTCTCCACACAGACCTTGATTTCTTTAACTCTAAAAATCTAAGAAACTTAGTCCTTTCCCCTAACCATGTCTCTGAGCACAATGACCGCTTGGTCCAAATTGGATTACTGTATTTGAATCTGAAGACAAGTCACATATCCCAGCTCTCCAGGAAACACCTACCATCTTTCTCAATAGATGATGTCATGGCAATGACATCACTGACTTTAGACTCTGATCATTTCAGTGTTCCTTTTATCAATATCAGATCAATAAGGGCAAATGCAGACCTGTGAATCCCTAGATTTATGTCCAGCTCTGGGCAATGCAGATCACAGAACTCAAAACAAGGTGCAAAATAACCAGGAACAGAGTATTTTTTATTGTGGGGAATAAAACACAAGACCTCCTGGATCTTACCAACATACAAGGGTTACAAAAGACAGTAGAAAAGATAATGGAAGAAAAATTAACCAAGAACTACTAAAGATATATATGCCACTTAGGTTTCTGAACCACAGGTAGTTGTATAGCTGCAGGCTTCTTATCCACTCCTATTGTTGCTATTGACCATTGTCAAATACGGGATGAGCTGCCAGATTCACCTCTGATCTGGTACAGCACTGCCACCTGTATGTCTTAAACTGAAAGAGAAAATGGAACAAATCCAGAACATGACTATGTGATAGAAAGGTGCAAAGCCTCTCTCGTCCTTGCAGCCTTTCCAGGTAAGAGTGACATGAACAGGTCCATCCACCTCAGCAGTCCTCTCCAGCCCTATGTGGCTGTGTAACCATACCTGCTTGAGGGTAGGATGGCCCTACAGAGGGATCTGGACAGGCTGGATCAATGGGCCGAGGCCAATGGTATGAGGTTCAACAAGGCCAAGTGCTGGGTCCTGCACTTGGGTCACAACAACCCCATGCAGCGCTACAGGATTGGGGAAGAATGGCTGGAAAGCTGTACAGCAGAAAATGACCTGGGGGTGTTGGTCGACAGCCAGCTGAATATGAGACAGCAGTGTGCCCAGGTGGCCCAGGTGGCCAACAGCATCCTGGCCTGTATCAGGAATAGTGTGGCCAGCAGGACTAGGGAAGAGATTGTACCTCTGAACTTGGCACTAGTGAGGCCCCACCTCAAGTACTGTGTTCAGTTTTGGGCCCTTCACTGCAAGAAAGACATTGAGGTGCTGGAGTGTGTCCCAACAAGAATAACAAAGCTGGTGAGGGGTCTGGAGCACAAGTCTTATGAGGAGCGGCTGAGAGAACTGGGGTTGTTTAGCCTGGAGAAAAGGAGGCTGAGGGGAGACCTTATCACTCTCTACAGCTACCTGAAAGGAGGTTGTAGTGAGGTGGGGGTTGGTCTCTTCTCCCAAGTTAACAAGCAATAGGACAAGAGGAAACAGCCTCAAGTTGCACCAGGGGAGATTTAGACTGCATATTAGGAAAAATTTCTTCACCAAAAGGGTTACCAAACACTGGAACAGGCTGCCCAGGGCAGTGGTGGAATCGCCATCCCTGGAGGCATTTAAAAGACAGGTAGATGTGGTGCTGAGGGACATGGTTTAGTGGTGGGCTTGGAAGTGTCAGGTTGATGGTTGGACTCGATAATCTTAAAGGTGCCTTCCAATCTAGACAATTCTATGATTCTATGCTTCCTTTCACTCCGGAGGCTTTCAAAGAACCTGCATGAACTGCAAAACAAATCAACTACAAACTACTTTTTCATGATGGCCATAATTTAATATAAATACACAAAACAAAAATCCCTGTCAGTAATATTACCTAAAAAGGGAGAAAAAAGATAGTCTCTGTGAAATCCCCCAGCATCTTCACTTCAGCTCAGGCTTTGCGTTGACGTGCAGCAGGATAATATCCCTGAGTAGGTTTTGAATTGCTCATGACAAAGGTACATTTCTGCCAGTTGGTACTGTTATTCTTGTCACTTATCCTGTCTCCCTGTTCTTTTCATGCAACAAATGATGCCAGTCACTTGTCTGCCTCTTTCACAACAGTTTCTGTATCTTCTTTCAGGCCATGCAAAGAGGTTCCTAAACAACTTTCTGAACATTATTTTGCATAATTTTCTGCAGTTCAGGGACTAGATTTTAGGAACCAAGGCACTTTTTTACTCCCTGTGTACCAGTTTATCAGGACACAAATACTCTTTTGTCAAGCTTTATAGTAAGGCTGAGAGAGTGGTAGGGAACAAAAAAGGGAAAGAACAGAGATATATAATTTGCATTAACAGTATGGTTTTGTTCTTTGTATTTCAACCTTTTGTCTGTGGGGTTTTTGGGTTTTGTTGGTTTGGGTTTTTTTTTTTTTTGTCTCTATAGGTCATAAGCAATCCAATTAAAACAGAACTGTCCCTGTCTGCCTGAATAGCACCTAGCATAGTAAGCCATCATCTCTGGCTCTGGCTTCTGTAGCTTCATAGTGCATTTTCCCACTGAAGACCTGATTATGTAAAAAGATATATTTTTGTCAACATCTATATCAATCCTAAACTCAAAATATTCCCACTCTGCTATCCACCTAATTTGCGGAAAAAAACCCAACTCTGTATTTTAGACCATTTTTCCTGTGGAAATGAAGCTAGGTGTTTAGTCTGTGTGTTTCTCTTCACATCTTTCTCAATATCTTTGGAATCTACAGGTTGGTTTTAATACGATTTGACATCAGTCTGAAAGATAATTAGGTTTCTACAAATTTAATGAAAATAAATGGATGGCTAGAAGCAGAGAAAGGATCCCAGTACAGAAGGTAGTCCAGAAGCTTATAGGCGAGAGGGTATATACCCTGAATAGAGCCCAGATTAAAAAAAGGTCAGATCCATTGATCAGTCAAAAGATATAAATCCAAAGGACACCAGGCTTCAATATTTCCAAGACTTATAAAAATACTCTTTGGCCTTCTACTTCAGTTAGCATTGCAGAGCTCAGCACTCAGCACCCAGCAACAGGAGAAAGGGATGATACACATTTTGGCTGATGCTTCCCTATATATACATAAATATATATATAAAACTTTAAAGCCTAGGGATGATCTATGAAAGAAAGTTCACATAGATAGACCAGTGCAGTTACTTCCATTATTTACTTGTCTGCTGTTTATGGAAGTGGATCTCAGTTGCTCCCAACCTTCTAGCTGCTCTGTAATATCAGCAGTAAACTGATGGTGATTACAATTACGCATGAAGTTTCAACGTGCTGTTTATAGACTAAGCTGCTGGTATTGGCAAATCGCCTTTCTTCTTGTAAGGCGGCGAATGCAATATGAGTTGCAGACACTGCCCATTAGAAAGTTCCAACTGAAGATTCCCACTTTGATTTACTTTGGTATTAAAGCTTTAGTTTTACAGATATGAAAACTAAAAAGGAAAATCCTGCGAGCCATTGCTTGTATGAATATCTCTTATTTTTCTTTTTCCATTATTTGAATGACTCACGGGCAATTGGTAATCTGTGCCAGAACAAGGATTTCTATATGGCCAGATTGTGCATTATTAATTTATGTAGAGTACCATTTACTCACATGACTAGTCATGCTGATTTCAGGAGGACTACTCACAGGAGTAAAATCTACTCTGCTTACGGAATTCTAAATTCCTATCCCAGGAGTATCGTGTTTCTGGAAGAAGCCGTTAGGCTTCATTTTTTTTCCTTGCTTTAGGCAGAAAACTGAACTGAGAGTGTAAGCTATCTTAATTAAATCTGATCTGAAGCTTTGCTTTTCTAGTTAGCTCATGCATTCTGATATGTAAGTTATACCCTAATCACTCCTCAACATAGACTTCTGCACGATGGTATCTAAATATAACAATTAGTGCAGAAGGAAAAAAAAAGAGTGCAAATTAGACAATATAAGAGAAAGATAAACTCCAGGTGGCACGGTTATTTTTTTAAAGTCAAAAAACAAATTCCTCTCTGGGAAGCAATGCTCATAAATTAGAATTCTATTTATAATGTGCCAGTGACATTTTCATATCTATTTATTTTAATGTCTACCAGCATTTAAAAATTAGTTGAGGTTGTGTTGCTATTACAAAGGTTAAATGAAGAGATTATGAGTTGCACAGATGTTTATGGTTTGGGTTGATAGCTCTGGGACATCCCATTCTGAAGGCATTGTGTTCCAGTTCATTTTAACAGTAATTAGAAGTACCCCCGTAACGAGGTGCTTGCTGCTGAAAACAACTTCATTAGTTTGGGTGATTTTATTGGTTTCCTTTAGGGTGAGGAACGAGTGTTAATAGTTGTAATTTAATAGGAAAATTACTGAAGCAAGGAAGATTCCACTGAATCTTAAATGAGGCATTAGACAGACGTTCCTTTTCCAAATAATGAAATATAAGGGAAGTGCAACAACCTTAAGAATTATCATATGAATGTATTTACCCTAGAACAGATGAGCTATTTTGTTTAAATATTTTAAATATCACTTGAAGTTTTTAGGAGCCTATAGAGAAAATATCTATTAGCTTAACAAATTCTGAGGACATTTGGCTGCACGCTTGGGCATTTGCACACATTGCGACTCTGAACTGAAATCCTGCCAGCCAGAAAGGTTGTGTTCTCTTTCAGAGAGTGAGAAGGATTTTCTCCCCTTGGCAATGTAATATTGTTCACCACGGAGCATCTTCTTTAAGGTACCACCAGCGCCCACCAGGCAGAGCTGCCCCAGTTATGCTGGAGCCCATGCCTTTAGGGGGGATGATGGACTGGGGCAAACTTATGAGGCTGTCTGAGCTGAGCTGTGTAAAGTCACATGCCTGCTAGAGATTTCATTTCTCTGGAAGAGGAGGTATTGTCTACTCTTGGCCCAAGGATCATCTTCTTCCCTGGGTGGATGTGATCACAGTTAACCTAATCTCTGCCCCAGGCTCCTACTGAAAATCAATACATTCTCCAACAGCTTGTCTGGAGGCCTTCTCTGACTCCTTTCTGTCTTCCCTCCCTCCTCTCAAGTCTCCCTTCTTCTGCAACTCCTCAGAGATCTCTGAAGGCTTCTCCGATGGGATGATGGTGTCATTAAGAAGTAGATAGCATGAGGGTGCTCTGTGAAGATGCTGTCACGCCTCCCTGACCTGCTGAGTAGTTACTTCAGGCTTCTAGCCAGAGAAGAACATCTTCCTTGATAAAGTAATCCAAAGTCACAAAAGCAAACGCTCCCTCTGAAGAGATTGTTCGCTAGATCACAGCCAAGGTCAGGGCAAGAGATAAGCATATGCTCAGCGGACAGTTGGCTGCCACAGGGCAATGGAAGCACCAAACTCTTGGCTTAATCAAGAGAGAGCAACTGTTCGGATTTCACAACAGCTCTGCCTCTCTTTCTGCCTTCCTGCACTAGGTCCCTGGCTGAGCAGCTCCCCTGCCTAAAGGGAAGCTGTATTTCCTTTATATCTACTAAATGAAGCCACCTCTGTCAGTCTTTCTGACCCTGTAGAAATTAAACAACACGTGGTTCTGGAAGGAGGATGGGAAACATCATTGGAAGAAAGGTGCTATTAAAATCTCCATTAGAATTTAAAAGACTTGGAGAAGGTTTAAAGGTTTACTTCTGCATCTGCACACAAGCTGTATCAAGAGAGAAAAGAAGAGAAGAGAAGAGAAGAGAAGAGAAGAGAAGAGAAGAGAAGAGAAGAGAAGAGAAGAGAAGAGAAGAGAAGAGAAGAGAAGAGAAGAGAAGAGAAGAGAAGAGAAGAGAAGAGAAGAGAAGAGAAGAGAAGAGAAGAGAAGAGAAGAGAAGAGAAGAGATGCTTTCAAGAGCTTTCCAGTAAAAGCAGATGTGGCTAACTAAAATTGTGTTAAAGTATTGCACTCTGTATTAAGTAAGTGACATATACAAAAAAAATCTTTTTAAAACAGAAGGTATAAAATAAAGGTGTAATAGAGAAGGAACTCAGGTGGAAAACAGTCCCTGAGAAAAGACTGTAAACACAAATTCAGATAAAACATTTATAGACACCTGTAAGAACTACCATGTAAGGCCGTAAGAATTTGAAAAGTGCCAATATATACGGGGACACATGAAGGGACAAGAGCATCCTGAGACTACAGAAATTAGAAGTAATTCAAAAAACAACTAAAAAAGACACCTGAGTTTGAAAGCTCAACTCAGAGCTTGCCCTACTACAAAATAGCCAAAGGCCAGCCCTGGAAAAAGGGGATATATTACAGTGGTTGCAATACTTTCAAGAGTTAACGAGTGCCAGAGGATGTCCACAGCATGAACAAACAGGATGGCAACCAGCAAAACTGTATTAATTATACAGATTTTTTCTGTTTTTTCTGAGTTAAATTGGTTAAAAGCATAAAGAAAAGACAAAGCCAAGAACTATCAAATCTTTGTCACAGACCAGCTAAACAGAGAGAAAAAAAAAAGCAGTTATCTTGATGGATATGATTCAAGGAATCACTTGAGAAGGTAGCTAAACTATATTGGCAAAATTTCTACACACAGTCTTTGCTAGTATTTCTTCTCTGTAACAGATAAAAAGCAAGTAGCATAAAACTAGAAAACAAATGAATAATAAAATATTTCTACTGCTAACATAGAACATTCTTCAATGATCATAACAAAGCCCATGTTCAACTGTACTCATCAACTATTCTGTTTATTGCAAAGAAAAGCTATCTAGTAAATACTTTTATGATCTGGGAGTGATCCAGCCGTATGTAGTCATGTTTGAAATGAAAGTCTCTTATTGTGATGATTGTACTCCAATGGTGCTGCATATTCTGACAATATTATTAAATACTGGTCTAGTTAATATCTCCCGACTCCTAATTCATTAAACAAAGATGTTCAGAGCCCTCTTTCTATGAAAGCAAGAAGAAAAAAATCAACTCAATTTTCACACTGAGAAACTACTTAATGAAAGAAACCCAAGAAGTGGTGTCAAAACAAGCTTAATTAAAGATTCCATAAAGAAGCTTTTTTCCACCTATGAATAACACAACTAGGAAGAATGAAGGATGTGAACGTTATCTTTGATCTTTGCCGAAGTTAAGAAAGTAAAACCAAATGTGTGCATTACTCTCCTAAGAAAATCCTTCTAGGCTAGGCAGGTACAAGATAAATTCAATAATTCATGTCCAGCATCAGAAAAGGGAAAAATAATGAGTCTTCTAATATTGAAATGCACGCCAGCTTGACAAGCAGAGAACAAGAATATACTGGATGGACTCCTCTCCACCCAGCACAAGTGACGTTTGGAAGTCCTAAAGGGCCTGAAGACATCAGAGAAAGAGACTGCATTCAGTTGAAGGTAAAGCTCTAAGAATAAAAACACCCATTGTCAGGTGTGTGAAAATAAGAGCTTTCACTTTCATGCTGGCTGCTCCTTGGTGGGAAGGAAAAAGACATCTCGCCATCTTTTCTTTCCTCCTTCCCCCTGACTGAAGGATCTGGGCTGGGCTGCAGAGCTCTTGGAGTTACACAGAATCAACTCAAACTGGGCCCAGGAGAAGGGGAGTGTCATGTGGTACCTGCAGCACCGAGCAATCACAAACCCCTGTGAGCCCACCTTACACTGCTTTGCACCCGGGGAACAAGCTCCTAATCTCTGTTTTGGGGATTTACTGAAGGCAAAAGATAGGGTGCCACCAAATCCCCAGCACAGCCCAGAAAAAACTTGCTGACGGCATGACTTCTTCATTTCCTACAACCTGCCACTTCAGTGTTCTGCATATTTCCACACCAAAACCTACAGAAATAGTCTTCTTCCCAGCTCCTGATTTCTGAAACAATGTAGCTGGGGATTTCCCATCTTCAACAGTTTAGTTTTCCAAAAGCCACTTAAAAGTGGCCTTCTACAAATTCTTTGAATCTACTATGTAAAGTGTAATAGATTTCAGATAGATGACTTCTAAGTGATAAAACATAGCACAGAGAGGACAACAAAAATATTTCTCATTCATTGTTAAATATAAAAGAGAGAAAAACCACAGAAAATAAGTTGTAAGAGTAGCAGTTGCGGGCTTCTCCCATCCATCAGATATAGTGGGGGTTTTATGCCAGGCAATAAGAGATGACTCCATTAGACACGTACAGTTTGAAAGTGCCATCTGAGGTAGCCACCCTATTATCCCGCTGTAGTCAATGAAAAGCAATGGGCATTTTCAGCATATAACTCATCTGATCTATTTTAGAGAGCTGCTTCAGACTGAGACAAATTGAGGCTTAAAAGCAACTATTTCTCTCTGCTGACCATAAGGGAAGAGGAGACAAGTTCATATATAGGCATTTACTTTTGACCAGGTGGCTCATCCTCCAGGTTTCCAAAACATTAGGTGGCTTCATTCAAGGAGATTTTCCTCAGGCACATCACTGTGTGCCAGCGCGCAGGCCATGGGCAGATGAGCTGATCTGCTGGTGTCTCTTCCAAACTCCACAACCTCCCACAACCCCATCCACATTTCATGGATAAACGGGCAACTGGGTTTTCAGATACTGTGCAGACATCCTCCTTGTTCCTTTCAACCAAGTACGGGTTAGTAGGTATAGAACAACATACTTTACTAATACTGGATTTTTCTGCATCAAGTACCTTCAATGGACTTATAAATAGAAACCGAAAACTGTCTTCTCTGAGGGAGATACTGATAATTTCCACAAGGTACTGACTCTGCTCTTACTCATTAGCCTTGAACAAACAGGGAGTTTACTAGGCTTTTTACTTGGCAAGTTTACTTGACTTCTTACACATTATATTCTTACATTCTTATCACCTAGGTGGGTAAAAATATGGTGTCCCAGAAAGGGTGTACAGTGTCCATCCTCAGAGGCTGTGAAGACCCAACTGGATAAAGACCTGAGAGATCTGGTCTGATCTCATAGCTGACCCAGCTTTGAGCAGGAGGTCAGACTAGAGACCGCCTGAAGTCCCTTATAAACTAAATTATGCTATGATCCCATTCTGGTTTATTGCACAGGTCCAAAAAGTGAAAAAGCAAAGGAAAAAAAAAAAGAAAAAAAAATCTATTAAAGGCCTTTGAATTAAAGATTTTACTCCATAAGTTCCAAAATGATGAAAGTTTGGGTTTATACCAGTATTGATATATTCTCGCCCTGTTCTAACACTTTTCCCTAGTCATTTGTCATTTGCCATGGCTAGAGACAAGATACCGGACAGATAGACCTTTGGTCTGACATAGTACAGCTTTTCTGATGACAGACATAAGGGAAAATGAAGTATTGTGTATCTGTCAAGCCCGACAGTAATATGTTGTCAGAGGTTTCCATGGAAGCAGCACGGCATAGTTCACTGTCAAGAGTGCTGCATAAATAATGCTTTCGGAATACTCAAGCTCCAGATTATTGGAAAGACAGAAGAAAGTTCACATCGCAAATCATACTGTATGGCAGGGAGGTAACCAAAAGACAAACTGCTGCATCATGCCAAAAAAACCACAAGGATTTCAAAATGTTAAATGTAAGTTTACGGCTGCAACTAGATTCATCTCCTGAATGCAGGAGTACAAGAACAGAAACTATCCTCAAACAAGTTTAAGAGTATTCTAATTTAACAATTTCAAATATTGTACCTATTTAGCGTTTTAGTCTGGATGAGAAGTACACGTTTGAAACACTGACCTTCACCTCCAGACTTCAGTTTGCACGGCAGAGCAGCCTCAGAGAGCAGCTGGATTCCTCACCAATGAAGCCAAGCAGGGAGCTTGCACCTCCTGCACACCAACCACCGGTCCAACATAAAATCTCCAAAATGCACATAGTGTGGATATCAGAACCTCTGCAGGAGGTGCAGCTGTGGAGAACATCTCCCCAGATCCACCCCTATTGCTGCTATAAAGATAGCAAGAGATGCTGAACACCTAAGAGCAAAGATAGTAAGGAAAGAGGTCCCAAAGATTAGATTCAGGGATTCATCCCTCTGAAGTAAATAGCTGAACCAGTAGTTTGGGAGTTACCCCACTGAGGCACATGCTCCTCACCCTGCTGCAAACGTCTATGTGGTAACCAGTGACATCAGTCCCCACAAGCAGAAGCTATCTCTGCCGGTAGCCTGCAGCCACCTCCTCTTTGCAAGGAGGGTGCTCATGATTCAGAGAACATCCCTGAAGTCACCCTACAATTGTCCTTTGTTGGCTTACTCATACATATCTCTAAATGCACAATTTGAGGGAATGAAGTGAAGTAAGAGAAGAGTTGTGATTATTATTAATACAATCATTGTGAGTTTCAGTCAAATCAGTAAATCGCAGAATGCTGAATGTTTGGGAAATTCCCCACCTTTGAATCTCCAATCACTTCTTCAGCTGACTGTGTACTTATCACACTCCACAAAATAAAGCACAACAGATCTTGCAAACCCTGGCACTACTGGGGGTCTGAAGGAGGAAAGCAGGGAGGGAGGAACAGGGACAGCGAAGTCAAACCCATCCACACATTTCTGGGAGCGCTCAGATGTGGTGGTGAGGGCCACCCTGGAGTAACCTGAGAAAGCCCAAAGCAGAGCCCCGCGGCAGCTGACCCGGCAGAGCTGCAGGAAGTCGCTTCCAGCTCTGCCCGCGACTGCCAACAAAAATGAAGCAAGACTAATCAGCAGAGTATTAGATGAACTGTTTAAGTCAACTGAATTTAACATTTAGGATCAACTCCAAGGTCCTCCTTCAATGTTTATCAAGGCAGCGGTAGCTGGGGATGTTTACCACATCTGACATTTCAGCAACCTCCTTCGTAAATGAGGGTTTAATTTGCGAAATGTTCGTTTTCAAATGTTTCAAGCAAATACTTAGAGGTCAACCATTTCATTCGATCCAGATTTTACCATTCAGATTTTTGTTCACTGTAATAACATCCCGTGAAAAATTATCCTGCTTAGTGCAGAGCAAAATAATAGCCATAACATATGATTTAGCATATAAACTTCCTTTTTTTTTTTTTTTACAGATGTAAAGGTAAATTAAAAAATAATCAGTTTCAGTAGACTGCAGCTAATTTCTTTTTCTTTCATAATATCTGCTATAGGTCTATGACCACAAGCCTCATATAAAATAGAGCAGCAAAATATCCTGGAAAAATACTAGCCAAAGCTGGATCTCAGCTGTATTATACCTATGGCAGCAATATAAACTACTATAATATGTTGCTGCCAGTACCGGTATGAATGGTGACATTTGATGTCACAGACCTCAGCATGTCTGAACAAAAGTTGGTTGGAAAACAAAATATCTTTCTAGAATGATCATTATTGACACAAATATAATGGCTATGGGTTCAGATCAAGAATGCATAATCACATCAGAAAAGTTAATGCTTCTCCCTGAAATGCGAAAGGCAGAAGTGCAAATCCCTGGACCAAACCACAACAGCGACCTGAGCCTGCATCTGCTCAGCCATGACCGAGTTCTCAGGCTAGCAAGTACCCTCAGCTGATCTTCTCTAATGTGCTTGGGTTTTCAGGCATAATTGCAAAGCATCTTCATTTCCTCCTGCAATGGAAGAACTGCTCTAAAATCCTTATTATTTCTAAAGAACTGCAAATGTTGTCTAACAGTCAGTTTCCTTTTTCCCAAATAAATATTGTTGAAAGCTCACTTTTAAGAGAACTCTGCAGCATTAGGGATTCAGCCGGAGAAGTTTAAGAGAAATATCACTGGTAGTGCAGAACTTTTTTTATGCTGTCATAAAGCCAGGAGAAGTCAATTAGGTCTAGTACTTCATTAATGATGTTCACAAATCACATTTATGGCGAGTCTCACACCTATTGCTCCGTTAGAATATGCCATTTGGAAAGACTCGATTTGACACCCGTATATGACGGCACTGCAGCTACTGCTGGGGTAATTAATTTTTACTTGTGCTCTGGAGAAACCAAGCAAAACTTTCTAAGACATTTGCCCAATTACACACTCTTTAGGGCAATGAAGCCTTTGCAGAAAGCTTGGCTTTATATTACCACTATGATCAAAGCTTTAATGAAATTGCTTCATGACAGAAGCCACTGGACTATTGAGAAAAAGCTACAAAAATAAATTAATGCACAATTGTGAATCTGCAAGAAGGCATATCTTTCAGGTTTCTGACTTTTTATTAATGTGCTCCACCAAGCAGCCTCCCCTGAGTACAGTTCTAACAGATATTACAAGAACACCTTTTCCTTCTGATAAATGATAAAGGCCATCCATGGGATCTTCATAATGGGCGTGTTGTATTCCCTTTGTTTTATTACAGTATTTCCAGAGGAAAGGTGTTACTCTGTTCTCATGGGGCAAACTTGGAAGGACTGGAGTTCTTTTATGGATGCACCGGCATAAAAAACTACAGAGGAACCTGGGGAATTGCAGGCTGTTTCGCCGCTCGGATACAGCACATCCCCACTAATATATGTGTCAGAGTATTGTAAAAAGAATGGCAGTGAAGTTTAAACAGAGAAATGAAAACTGTAATTTAGGAAGAGACAAAACTTTGAAGATCCTTCCTGACTATGTACGCACAGCCCTGCACCAACGTGATACCCCACACACGTGCACCGCTCAGGTGCACGCAGCGGGGTGCTGAGCTTGCACAATTTCTTGGCTGCAGACTCATCTACAAAGTGCTTCTGAGTCACAGAGGACGTTAATGACTTTTTTGAAATGCAAGTAGAGAGAATAAGGCACCTGCACGCACACAGACACACTGCAGCTCAGCCGAGCATCCTTAAATTCCTCAGAGACCAGCGAGCGAGTTCATGTGCCTCCCGGGTTGAAGACTACCCCGGCACAGCATGAGGACACCGAGTCCTACAGTGACTTGCCCGTCCCTGATCAAGCCAACACCCGAGTCCAGCTGGTGAGCTGCCCTGAACCAGGAATGGCAGGTCAGCTCCCCGGGCACTGCAAGGCGGCAGCATCAGAGGGCAACGGACGCTGTAACACGCCTGCGAAAAGGAGGAGGAGGGGGGATGGAGTCAGGCTGGGGGGACAAAATCGACAGGAGAAATCATTTATCTAATAAAGCACAGCTTTGCTGCTGTTTTTAACCTTTCTTTTTCTAAACTCGCCCTCGAAAATGGGGGGGGGGGGGG
>VUYV01000111.1:2263287-2311588 GCA_008711295.1 Anarhynchus alexandrinus | reverse complement strand
ACACCCTCAGAGATAAAACACAAGGGCAAAACATTTGTGAAAACCTTTCCTCAGCAGTGCAGAGACTCCAGCTCAAAGCCTTCACCCCAATTACATCTCGTGAATCCTCACTGTGCGGCACAGTTACCTGTGAAGGCACGCAGGTGCGGGATAACTCAGAAAACACGCCAGTGTCTACACAAGGAGGCCAGAGGCACGGTACCCCCTTGTCTGATTTTCCCGAGGTGCGCTCCCAGCAGCAGAAGACGCGAACAGCGGGCAGGCAAGCCGCGGGTCCGGATCTTGATGCAGATCTGCATTTGGTGGTAGCAAAAGCCACCCTGCCCGACCATCGGCACCGATAACAAGTGGAGGAATTAATCATCTCACTGTCTGTGACCCCATGGTAATTACATACAAATGCAAAAATAAATCACGGCTCTTCATCAATGCTCTCTAACGCAGAGTAGAAACTTCACTTTGTTTTGATGTTTCATTTCAAAATGTTCATATTCCCTTCCAGGATTGTGTTTTCCTTATATTTGATCGGTTTGCCTTTACCAAGCCAAGCAAGCTATGGAAAGGTATATGTGAAAATTCTGAAATATAAATGCATTTCCTGATTTATGTTTATTTTAATGTAACTTATTTAAAGAATTAATAACACATAAGTCCATATTTACTTGTTTCTGTTATGCTTTTCATTTTCAGGCCAGGAAAGCAATACAAGGCACCAAGGGGAACACAGGATGGTGCAGAAGTGGTCAGCAGTGGCAACTGCTGGGGACTTACCAAGAGCATCTCATCAGGATACCAAGGGTTGTTACAGGAGGGAAATAAGAAATTAGAAATGCAGTTCTTATGAAGAATTGTGTTAAAAAATAAAAGGGCTGATGCCTGTGCAGCTCAGAGGCACAGTGGCCCAGGGATCAGAGAAGAGCTTTTGAAGTCTAGACAGGAGCTCTCATCCCTGCTCCGCCACTCTTGGGTGACCCCAGTGAAGTGTCAGTTTGCTAATCTTCAGCCAGGCGAGTCTACTGCAGTATTCACTGTTAAAAACCTGCAGGAAAGCTACTGCTGAAGAACACAACATAGCAATAAGTGGCAAATCAAACCCTGCAGGGCTCACAGGGGTTCATCCTTCAGCTTTGCACTGATTTTCAGAGATGAGTCCATCCCACACCAGAGGAGAGGTGCAACGTGGAGCAACATTCAGCAACACGTAGCACAGCCTGAGGGACACTCATCCTATTAGCCATGAGTTTTAGCCAAATGAGCCCCGCTTTCATAAAGCACGTCTGCTGGAAGAGCACAAGCCACTATGATAACAGAGCAGGCTCACACTTTGTGTTGCAGGGAAGCTACTGCAGTATCTGAGCTTCCTGGAAGACTCATAAAAACTACCAGCCAGATACAGAAAATAATAATGTTTAATGTAGCAAAAGGTTATTAGTGGTCCTTAGTGTGCAGTTTATAGGGAGCATGGCTTGTTGCAGGCCAGAGAGACGCCCCTGAGAGTGGACCTCCGAGGCTTGGTGCGGGAAGTCTGCTCCGCTCCTCTTTCCAGTGATTCCCCACCACGGGGGTCACTTTAGGCTCACCGGCTCCATGGCACCTGCCACCACTGGGAGGGTAAGAAATCCCTTCCCTTTCTGCAGCTGAATCCTCTCCTAATGGTAATGAGGCACTCAGAAAGAAAGCATTTACTTAGACAAACATCACCATCTGTCAAAGCCATGGCAATAATAAAACCTCTGTTGCCAGAATTCACTTACATTGAGTGATGGGTGGGTGGATTCAACAGCCATGAACTCTTAACTAAATGCATTTTTCCTATAAATTCCCCTGGTACATTAACTTTTACTGATAGCAAATAGCTGCCCCATCTCTAAGGAAACCCGTATTAATCTTGCAAACCTGCAGGACAGAAGAAAAGAGGCAACTACTGCTGACTCAGACACATGCCATGGCCCTGCTTCTCCGGACCTTTGCAGCTCCTGTAGACTTTGCCACAAAATGCCCCCGGAGCAGCCAGACAGCCACTTTGCACAGGTGTAGGTGCTCATCTAGCCAAAGCCCTGGAGTCTGGCAGGCAAACAAGCCAAGGCACTAACTCCGAGATGTGTGAAGCAGGCTGTCGATTAAACGAGCTGTTGAAACGAGCTTACTGATGGCAGTTTAAATGACATGCTCCTCAATTATTTTCAATGAGGACTGGGAAAAAAAAAAAAGAGAAATCCAGCCAATGCACTTATTGTTCTTTTCATGAGACCAGGGCTGATGCAAGTCATGGAGAAACAAGCCACGCTATGCCTTCTAGCTGGTCAGGGTGGCTGGGATGACCAAGTGGTAAATGAAGGAGCTACCTCTGGTCCCTGGGGTCACAGACTGTGCTGTGGCTGCAGGTCTGCAAAGAAGGGACCTGGTCACCAGCTCCTCTTCAGTGTGCTTGAACTGAGGAGATGAGGAGCAGCATAATTATCCTACTAACCCCAATCACCACTCAGTCCAAGTCTGTGCGAAACCATCAAGAAGCAAGGAAGCCCTGGAGACAAAAATATGTTAAAAAAGACCCTCTAGGAGGTGAAGTAAAAAGGTCTGGAGACTTTACCTTTACTTAGAAATTCATATTTTACCACAGTTCGAAGACATTTCCCGGGGATAAGAAACAGTATTTTTTGCAGCCAGCCCTACAGAATTAATGAAAACCTTCAACTTCCCAGGACCCTGGGGTCCCCTGGGGGCAATCGTCCCAATTAACATTTTCTTGATTGCTTGTCATTAGGCTTTCAGAGTGTGAAAAAGTGTTGCAGAGAAATCACAGTTCAGCCACACAGCTAATCCAGTGGAACATTTTTATTGTTGCATCTGAGTGAGGAAGCCATAAAACCGAGAGAGAGAAAGTGTGCTGAATCTTTCCAGCTCTTTGAGCAAGTACCCCCCAAAGATTTAGCGTGATTTCCCCTCTCCCAGTTATAATTTAAATAGCCCAAAACCTATGGCTTGTGTAGGAGTTTGTTATATGCTTTATTCTCTCATAACTTACACTTGTGGCCTGGTGATGCAGAAAGTGTTGGGGAATTTAAGGCTCAAAGCGCACCAGGGAAGCTCTTCCAATTATCCCAGGGTGAATCAAGAGCTGAAAAAAATATTAATGGAGTTAATAATGGAGTTAATAATTGTGAAGATGAGGCAGAGCATCTCTGCCTTTATCTCCTCCGCCTGCAGAACCTACACACGCAGACCTTTGTCTCTGCCCAAGGACTGCCTTGAACATGCATTAGCATGGACGTGATCGTCAAACAGGCTCACATGAATTTGCAACACAATGTTCCCATTAAAAATCAGAGGAAACTGTACTCTTAAAATACACAGTCCTTTTTGAATGTCCCGTAATGTGAGCACTGGCCCAGCCTCAGCTGTGACTAGCTCTCTCAGCTGAGGTAGACGATGTGTAGAAAGCAAAATAGGAGTCACCTGAGGAATGGAGCTGCAGGGGGTGAATGGGTGTATTCCAGGTTACTGGGGAGCTCAAAACCAGACACAGTACTCCAGGTGCCACTCATAAATCCCAAATAGAGGGAAAAGATGATGGCCCTCAACCTGCTGCCTACATTTTTGCTAATGCAGCCCAGGATGTGGTTCTGCACCCTTCTTCGCTACAAGGGCACATTGCTGACTCTTGTTCTACTTGTTGTCCATCAGGAATCCCTGACTGTTGTAGAAATGGAGCTGCCCACACCATCCAGTCCACACCCAGTCTGCGTTGTTTTGTAGGTGTGTGCTGGCCCAGGTTCAGGACCTAATGCTCCCTGTTACCCTATTAGATAACCCTCCAAAAGCAGCACTCTTTGATATATGCTACTATCTACTGAAATAATAAGGGCAGGTTGGAAAGTGTGCTCCAAGAGTGAGGCCAACCAGGATGCCTGAGGATACACACTGGAGGGAACTCCGGTGGCTGGATGGACAAGGGACTTTCACCATGCTGTTCCAGCTGCAGGTCCCACCTGTCATTCTCAATGGTCAGAACTGGTCAAAAGAAAAAGCCTTCGAGATGTCACTGGGGCAGTGTGAGAGGACTGTATGGAAACAGCTATTTACTCCAGAGGGACTAATCCTGAAGCGCTGTGAGGGTGGCCGCAGCAGGTTCCTATTGCTTGTATCTTACAAGGCCCACTCTGTTGACTGGATGAAAGCCAGCAAAGGAGTCAGAGGATTAATTATTTCTGTTCCTCTCTCAGTAATTACTAAACATCCATATTGCATAACGTCTGTCCCTAATATTTCTAAAAATAAATTTACTTGCAGTTGTGCTTATGAGGCAAAATTAAAAACCTGACATCAAGTATCCAGACTATTTCATGGGGTTACCTCTTCAGGGGAACAGACTCCAAACAAGAATGTCTGTATTTCCTTTCCATTCACTGGGGTTAAAAGGGATGAAATAGAAGCAACCAACAACCCCAGACATGCTCATTTTACACCTACCGCACTGAGCTTAGCCAGGATCACTGTGTCCAGCACCTACCCACAGGGACCAAAATGTCTGTGATGCTGTAGCCCCAGCTGTCCAACGACCCACCAGCCCCATACAGAACGATGATGACTTCTCTGTGCGGCAAGGACAAAGCACACTCCTGTTTCTCCTTTCTGGAGCTCCTAAGCCCCAGCAGATGAGGGCAACAAAGGCAATGACTTCTGTTCCTTGCCGATTTTCAATTAGTTTATCTAGGCTGGGCAAAGACCATGGCTGGAATGATCCTAAATGCTCCTAAACAGAATTAAGCATTCCTGAACTGTTTCTTTGAGCTTTGCTTCCATTTTTACTCACTGTTTACTATGCATGACACCCCACAATCCCCAGTGACCCATAATTACTCACTTGGACACTATGCACACACCTTTTCCCACAATTAAACCTCAGAGTGCCAAGAAGACATTCATTTGTACCTTCAAATATGTCCCCAATATTATACATTTAGGAGTGTTCTATTGCAAAGTGACCATTAACGTTCAGCTAGAGATAACAAAGTAGAAGTCACGTAACTATTCAACAGGGAGCCCAAAACCCTACCGGACTGTGCACAAAGCTCATTAGGCACATAATTCATTCACCAGCAGGTGAAGGAGCTTTCTCCCAAAACTAGAATGGACAAGGTGTATTTAGGCTAATAAACAATATGAACCAAGGAGCAGTGTCTCTACTGACGCCACCAGGTGAGGTACCAATCAGGTGCATACAACTCTATTCTTTAATCTCTGGTACAAGCTGGACACTGGGAATGGGATCTATGACAAACACCAGACCATGCCCAAGTGTTATCATGCTAATAGACAAGGGCAGAGTCAAGACAGTGATTATGCTGATAATTTAACAGTGTGCACAACCAGGTTTCAATGTCCAGGCCTGTGGCAAGGTTAATTTTTTTTTACTAGTGTAAACACAGCCTCAGAGCTCCTTGATATGACATTTCAAATGTAGCATCTGCCTTTAGAATTGCACCTGGGGCACAACACCCCTACACAACAGTGCAGGCGGGGTGAGGACTGGCTGGAAAGTAGCTTTGCAAAAAAGTACTTGGGGGTCTTGGTGGACAACAACACGAGCCAGCAATGTGCCTTTGCAGCAAAAAAGGCCAGCAGCCTCCTCAGCAGATTGAAAGGGATTATCATTCCCCTCTACTCAGCACTCGTGAGATCATATCTGGAGTATTATGACCACATCTTTACAAGAAATCATAAACTGGAGCAAGTCCAGCAAAGGGCTGGAGCTCCAGCCCTGTGAGGGAACTGGGCTCCTTCAGGCTGGAGAAGAGAAGGCTCAGAGGGGATCTTCTTGTTGCCTTAAAAAGAAATACCTTATAGGAGGGTGTGGAGAAGACAGAGGCAGACACTTCTCAGAGGCTGAGGCTGACATCAGAATGGCTAAGGGTAACAGTCATGAGCTGCAACATAGGAGATTTCACTTAGGCATCAGAAAAACATTTTGATCGTGAGAGTGGTCAATTATTGGAGCAGGCTGCCCAGAGAGATTGTGGAATCTCTGTGTTTGGAGACATTCACAGCTTGACTGGACACAGTCCTGGACCTGCTGTGAGCAGGGGCTAGGACTAGAAGAGATATCTCCTAGCCTCTATCGTTCCGTGACCAAATTCTGTGACCAAATGTTCCTAAAACTACCACAAAAGAAACTGCTTTTAATCTAAATATAGCTGCTTTTAATCTAAGTACTGCTAAACCATCTTTGATGAAGAATTTACCGAGCTGGAGAGATATCAGATTTTTCCATCCTTTCAGATTCCTTACTCCGTTTCATCTGGAAAGAAATTATCTAAATTACGCACTCTTTTCCTTTCTGCGCATCGGAAAAAATCTTCGCTTTATAGTTGGCTTCCAAACAGTAGATTGCAGAATCAAGCCCTCAGTTAATACTGCAGGAGTTTTTTATTCATTTTGGCTCTATTGCCCTGCTTCCCACAGGCAGTATGCAATTACTTTAAGGAAAATAAAAGATATTATCCAGCAATGGTGCATGACACTTCCTAGTCACTTCTACTAGGAAGCAGAGCACTGCAGTAAAGTGCCCATTAGGAGGTAGAAAGTCACATGGAAAAAGCATCAGTGCTTCACTATATTTTAATTTCTGCGAAGGTAACGTGAGGAGACTCCACTTGGTGAAACAGAACTATGCAGTGAGCTGTTCGGATTCAGACTCCTGAACACCTGAAACTCCCAGGACTGCTGCGTGTCTTTCCCCATCCTGTGAAGGCGCCAACTGTAAGATTTTAAAAGGCTCTTCTGAACGTGATGGCTAATACGATGCAAAACCATCAAGTTTTATGAAAGAGTTTGCTCATCATATATTACATTATCTACATAATATATATGAAAATACTATGGGAAAGGAAGGAATTTTAAGGGACCATCAGCTCCTCCAGCTTTCAGACAAGCTCAGCCAGCCTTAGACCATCTCTGACAGACTAGATCTTTCTTAAAAACTGACAGTGCCTGGGACTGCACAGACATCCCGAGGCAACCTGTTCCAGTGCTTAACTATCACAGAATCACAGAATCACAGAATTTTCAGAGTTGGAAGGGACCTCTAGAGATCATCTAGTCCAACTCCCCTGCTAAAGCAGGATTGCCTACAGCACATTACTCAGGACTGCATCCAGGCGGGATGCTATCTTTATAGTTAGTTAACTATCTTTATAGTTAGAAAGTTTCTCCTAATATCTAACCTAAATCTCCCTTGCTACAAATTAAGCTGATTACTTCTCATCCTACCCTCCATGGACACAGAGAACCATTGATCACCAGCCTTCTTAAACCTTCAATACGGTTGACGACTCCAGTCCTGTTCCCCACTTTTCCTGCTCTTCTCTAGACAAGATGATTCCTCCAGCTTTTTCTCATAGCCCACGTTTCTCTCTGTTGAGCCCCTTTCAGGTTACTCTGCATTTTTCTTAAAATCACAGAATCATAGAGTGGTTTAAGTTGGAAGGGACCTTGAAGATCATCGAGTTCCAACCCCCCTGCCATAGGCAGGGACATCTCCCACTAGACCAGGTTGCCCAAGGCCACGTCTAGCCTGGCCTTGAACGCCTCCAGGGATGGGGCCTCAACAACCTCTCTGGGCAACCTGTTCGAGTGCCTTACCACCCTACAAGTGAAAAGCTTCTTCCTAATGTTTAATCTAAACCTGCCCTCTTCCAGTTTAAAGCCATTCCCCCTCGTCCTATCGTTACATGCCCAAGTATAAAGGGCATGTAAATGTGACATCCAAAACAGTACTCCAACATACATTTTGCAAATGTGAAGAAATCACTTAACATCATGTCACCTAGAACATGTCAATGCATTCAGGAGAGACATCAGTACTTTTTATGCCAACATTACATTGCTGATCCATCTTCAGTCTGTGATTCAACACCACCACCAGATCTTTTTGCATAGCACTGCAGAGAAACCACTTTCTTCCACTCTGTACTGGATTATTCTTTCCTACAATATAGTCTTTGGATTAGTCTTTATCAAATTCTGCTTTTGTGATTTTAAACCTTCTGTATAGGATTTTAACAAGATTAATTCTAGTTTTACGCCCATCTTCCAAAATGCTTGAAGTCCCTGTCAGATTATTATTCTAATGGACATATAGATTTTTTCTTATTTTCTTGCTATCTGTATTGTATGTCATGCTGTTCTCTTATTTTCACCACAAGCCTTGCAATAGTTATCATCAGAAATGTGTTGCAAATTTTTCTATCGTTCTTTGACTCGTGGATCTTTCCGAATGTCTAATGCAGTCACAAGTTTACACAAGAAACTTGTCACAAGTTTCTCCACATCCCTTCTGATTTTTATTCCTGCTATATTTATAATTTTGTCTCCTTTAAATAAAACAAGTACCTGAAAAATTTTTCCCAGTAGATTTCCAAACACATAATTGGGTAGTGTACTTCCAGCCAGGCTGCTTTTTCCAGGGGACTTTTATTCTCTGACTCTCAGCATTACCAGCCTTGCTCTTTGAATGCTTCTCACGCTATTAAACACACTTCACATACTTCCCCACCTGATCCAATCATTTCTTGTAAAGCTCTTCATGAGTCACCCTTATGCTTTCGTTATTATTCCCTTCATCCAGATGTTCTCAAAAATCCTATCATCACTTCCTGGACATTCAAGTAAGCACAGACACATCTCCTTTTTCTCTTGATGGTATAACTATGATATAAAGCGCAGTTTTTACAGACTGCAACTCATGCATAGAATCATAGAATCATAGAATGGTTTAGGTTGGAAAGGACCTTGAAGATCATCGAGTTCCAACCCCCCGGCCATAGGCAGGGACACCTCCCACTAGACCAGGTTGCCCAAGGCCACGTCCAGCCCATGCATTTATATAAGTAAACACACATATACAGAAAGGTATCTTTTCTATCGCAGCGAGAATTCTGTCTCACTTAGCAGAACCGGCTGCCAAAATCACCAGCAGATACTCAACCAATCCTTAAAAAGCATTTCCAGCAAGCTACACCCTCTACCACCTCTCCTTCTCCTCCTTCTCCTTCTCCTTCTCCTTCTCCTTCTCCTTCTCCTTCTCCTTCTCCTTCTCCTTCTCCTTCTCCTTCTCCTTCTCCTTCTCCTTCTCCTTCTCCTTCTCCTTCTCCTTCTCCTTCTCCTTCTCCTTCTCCTTCTCCTCCAGCCTGCCTAGCCATGATCCTCACTGAGAGAATAATTGTTATTCTGGCCACAAAACTCTCCATCTACCATACAGCTCAGCAGTATTCATCTTATATAGTCATATGCGGTTTGCAGTTTAAAGTGGAACAGACTTTTTACAGCAGCATTCATATACAGATATGGATTATGGTTTCGATTAACTTTATACTATTTTATATTTTAACTATACAGCCACACACTTACAAATAAAATGAGTATGATTTTTCTTCACTGCCATGGTACTAAATATGCATTAAACACTGGTAACACAGGAGAAGGGAGGGCCAGCGCGCGATTAGTGTATGTCAGTGCTGCGAAAGGAAGTTCAATGAGCTCTACTGAGCTTTCTTGCGAAGTCAGTCACTGCTGCGTGTGAGCAAAGGTACCACAGCCTCTGCTGAGCCGCAAGAATAATCAACCTGTACAGAGCTTTTATCCAAGGAATATCAAATTGGTTACCCAATGTTAATTAACTCTCACGGTGTTCCTGTGTGGTACATTGCTATTGTTATTCACAAACAAAACAAACTTTGCTAATTTACCGTCAAGCTAACTGAAGTAATTAACATAACCCAAATGCAAAACACATGACTATTCTCATTCAAAGGCTCTCAGCTTTCAAAAAGATCAAGATAGTCACACATTTATGGATTTCTTTTCAGTTAAGAGACAACGTTAATTAAAAAGTGCTCGCTGAAGACACAACCCTGCCCCTCCATCCTGAGGTGTGAGCGGGCCCGAAGCCAGAGCTGCTACTTCCCGCGTTTGAAGAGTACTTTTCCAATCCCACCGAGCAGAGGCGCGTGGTCCTTGCAGGGAAGGGAGGCTGTGCACCCCAGCTCTGCCAGGGCTGCAGCCAGCACACACGTGCTCGTGCTGCCATAGGCAGCGTGCCATAGGCACGTCTTTTCCCGAGGGGCAAGAGAGCAACGCCGGCTGCTCCCACCCAGCCCGCAGCGCTGCCGAGGCACCGGGAGCAATCTGGGACCAGCAGAGCATGGGATTACCGGAGGGGAAGGTCCCGGCTCTCCATGGTTCACAGAGTCCAGTTACCCCAGCTGGGTAACGGCAAAATGTGTGGCCCCTTGAAACTCCAGTGGTCCAGCGGTGCCCACATGGACGTGCTGAAACAGAAGTCCTGAATAACTAACGGTATTTTTGTTTACCTAGAAGCATAAATTATGAGCCCCCAAGGAAGCTTGTCTATACAACCAAAGATATGTAATAACTACTGACAGTGTCCCATGATGTATAGCTTTATTTTGACATCTAAAGGATTATTTTCAATTATTTCTTCCTGGACAATTATGCTTATTCTAGCCCCATAATGCATTGTGTCAGTCATCCCTGGATATAAAACACTTTAATAGTGTACAGTAAGCTTTTTCCTTCCACACAAAATATCTTTGGACCTATAATTACATTTCATAAAACCTCAGTACCATAATTTAGCAGTCCCTTTCATAATGTTAGGTCTGTATTTGTACAAAATAAAAAAAGCCATATATATGCTTTATCTCTAAAGCTTTAATTTATTTCTTGTCTATACAAAGTGTCAAAAGTTTGGTCAAAGTGGTGTGTTATGAGGCAAGAATTAAGCTAGTATAATACCTTGACAAGGCCATTCCACAGCTGGCAGCAATACAGGATTAGTTTGGGTTTGAAATTTGTTAACTTCACCACACAACTTTCCTAATAGTAGATCAATAATCTCCTTGCCATTTATTATCCCACTTACTTCCAACCCCAAACTATTTCACAGCATTTTAGAGGAGGACAACCCGCTGGCTAGGGCTGCGCCAGAGTTTTCTGCTCTGCTGCAGATTCCTTTTATAAACTCCAGCAAATCACCAGGTGCCTCCAGGACTGGAATAACCACATGGGGTTTGTAAAGACAGCTATAGCAAGGACCATAACAGGCTCAGGTGTCACAGTAGGGTTCCTATATAGCAGACAAAGCAGCAAAACTCAAGGCAGAGCCATACAGGTAGGGAAGTAGACTTTTATTTTCAAAGAAACAGGTTTTCCTCCCTCACACCAATTCTCTCAAACTTCTCTCATTCCTTTATGATGTGGAGATGTGCGTGTCCAAGTAACGTGTCCAGGATGACTTATGGTGACACAGAGGGTGAGGGACACCAGCTAACAAGTCCTCATCCAGTCTTCTGGGTTCATCCTGAGTGATGATGAGACGCATGAGCTTTAAAGCCTTCCCAGTCTCTCTTGCCATAGAAGGCTCATGTCCAGCATGAGTTGTTTTGCACCAGTGTGGTGCCCTATCTGTGATGAGGTCTGTAGTCTTGAAGCAATCATCACTGCTTCCAACACTTGCCCTTGCTTTTATTTACATCCTTCTATTTAGTCTTGCTTTTCTCAGTCTTTTGACTTACAGTGTATACACCATTATTTTAAATACTACTTTGACATTTTTTCTGGTGGCTTTACACCTGCACGGTCTCGTCCACACTCTGTATACTGATAGATTGATTTACAAATTTCTGCACCTAAGAATGCAGCTGCAGTAAGGGTCTCACCTTGATATGTAGGGCAAGAGCACATTCTCACCCAAATCCCATCTTTCATAGCTTTCAGGCACAGGAACTGGAGATCCAGGAGATGGAAACCATTCATTCTAAGAACAAGCAAAGCCATATAGGTACAGTGGAATGAGTTTGTGATATATTGCTCTATCCATCACCTCAAAGACACAATTTTCATTCAAGCCATGGCTCACACTGCTGAATAGGGGTTAAATCGGAGACATGAGCCCAAATTTTTCTACCAACAGATGGAATTTCGTAGGAACACAAGTCACACTGGAATGAGTGGTTGCACAGGCACCGTGGGTGTTCGAAAGCAAATTCCAAAGCTTATGGTTAGGGACTTACAACAAGCATGGCTTAGTTGATCATGATTCTGTTCATTTATTGACCCCAGATGATACTTTTGGGTGCTCGGAAAAAAATCATTCTCCTGGTACTCAGGAGACCAAGGGTAGAATTAGGATCATAAGTTTGTAAAATCACTTTTGAGCACTTTTGAACATTTCAAACGAAATTCATATGTAAGAAAAATGTTTCTTGCTGTTTTAATGAGTGTTATTAAGTAGCTCAGTCCCCCTTCCTCCGCAATTCTCAATTAGTCTTATGCACATTGGTAATAGGATATGAGATCATTAACCTGTAAATCATCGGTTCAAATCTTGAACAGGTCATTAGTGACTAGAAGACATTAGTATCTAATGACTGGTTTCATTCCACTGGACAAACAGTCACCGCCACAGCTGGCATTAGTAAATTATTTCAGTAGAGACCTAGGAAATGTACCAGGTCCAGATTTTGATTCTGCCAATTTGATATCCCAGCCAGTCTCCCTATTAAGCTTTGAAATTAATAATTTTTATCCTCACTCTTTTCAAGAGCAGCTCTTTGAACATTGTTAGGAAATGACACAACAATCTGAAACAAAGCATTTTTTAATGTCTGGATCTAGTTTTCTGTAGAATTCTGTGATGTAGCTCAATCACTGTGGTCTGAAAAATATCCAGAAGAACAAGAAATGCATTTCCCACAGCTGGGACATTTTATAATGTCTCTCTCTCTCCTGAGTGGATTTCTCTGCTTGATCAACATCTGGAATTCACAGTGGCCTCTCCTAATACACAGAACCACTCGACATTGTACTTGCAGCAAGCCTCATCCGTCCCACAGCAAGCCTGTGATGATGGGACCCGAGGGCTGGAAGGACTCTTGAATGCCACAGAGGTCCAACCCCTGCAATCCAGAACAGCCCAACAACACCCACATCACAAGCATTGCCGGACACATAACGCTTCCAACAGCCTCTAGCAAACTTGAACTGGAAGTCAAGACAGATTACTAAGAAAAAATACACCATTATTGCTCAGTTTCTTCTAATTTAAGCATTAGCTAACCGGGAACACAGCAGTGTCACACAGCATGTACAACTGGGTTAGAAGGATCTTTGGTGAAACAGAATATATGTTTTCTTAAGACCAGAAATACAAAGACCAAAATCATAAAAGGTGCAATATGTCATAGGAGGAAAAGGCCATGGAGGAAAAGGCCAATGGAATCCTGGGCTGCATAGGGAAGAGTGTGTCCAGTAGGTCGAGGGAGGTCATTCTCCCCCTCTACTCGGCACTGGTGAGGCCACAACTGGAATACTGTGTCCAGTTCTGGGCTCCCCAGTTCAAGAGGGACAGGGAACTGCTGGAGAGAGTCCAGCGAAGGGCAACCAAGATGATTGAGGGATTGGAGCATCTCCCTTATGAGGAAAGGCTGAGAGAGCTGGGACTCTTTAGCCTAGAGAAGAGAAGGCTGAGGGGAGACCTTATTACTGCTTATAAATATCTAAAGGGTGGGTTGAAGGAGGATGGAGCCAGACTCTTTTCAGTGGTTCCCAATGACAGGACGAGGGGCAATGGGCACAAGTTGGAACATAGGAAGTTCCGTTCCAACACACGGAAAAACTTCTTTACAGTTAGGGTGACAGAGCACTGGAACAGGCTGCCCAGGGAGGTTGTGGAGTCCCCTTCTCTGGAGATTTTCAAGACCCGCCTGGATGCAGTCCTGAGTAATGTGCTCTAGGCAATCCTGCTTTAGCAGGGGAGTTGGACTAGATGATCTCTAGAGGTCCCTTCCAACTCTGAAAATTCTGTGATTCTGTGATTCTGTGAAAGCAGGAGAAAATAAGGACATCATTAACTCCCAAAGCACTAATAAGGCGGGGGTTTTTTAAATGAAAACAGGCAGTAGACCCCAGGTGCCAGATCTTTATAGGCTGCCATCTGACTACACAGGTAGTAGCCTTGTACAGCCACTCTCCTGTATTTACAATAAGTTATTATATGAGTCAGAAGCCACATACTGACCTTTGCAGTCCATTAATTTTATTTTTTCCTCCTGTTCAATTAGTGCAAGACCTTGAGTCATTGTGGGTAACCCCAGGAGAATTGTAATTAAGAATTAATATAAAGCCAACGTGTGGTGCAAAGCTCCGAAGTACTTTTGTCACCACGTGTTTATGGTAATGAAAGCGTGATGAAGATTTTATCGCTGAGTAAAACACTTTTGAATGTACAGTCACTGACCTGCAAACTGTTCACATGGCAAATGTATTAGGACATTTGCCTAAAGATCTCTCTCACAGCTGAGAAATAAGCCAGGCTGGTTTTGAATAGGATTTAACAAACTAATCACCACCTACAAGTTTTGCAAATTGCAAATCCTCACACCTCCTGCTGCAAACACGGCTTAGGTATTCAGTATGTAAAATCCAATTAATAAATAGATTTAGGGCGTGTGTGTTTTAAGCTACTACCTATCAAAAGCAGTAAATCAGGTCCTCATCTCTTCTGCACTTATAACATAGGTGTGGGTTAGCACACGTAGAAAATACTACTCCAGCATGGACTAATTGTAGAAGTAACTAGACAAACTGAAGCAGCATTTGCATTTCTTCGTCTTACCTGTCAATCCGTCAATCACATCTTCAGACCCCGTGCTGCTACAGAACCATTTTATGCAGCAATGCAACCAGAGAGAGGAAATATTTCAGCATGGGCTCCATCCTAAAGTCCTCAGCACGCTTGATTATGAAGATGCATAGTCAAACCTCAAAACCTTCTGTGCAAATGTTAAAAACATCCAACAGAATAAAAAGGAAATCAGTCAGTTATTTATTGTTTAACATGAGGCTACTCTGGCTCACGCTACAAAAAGGCAGCTGGAGAAAAGAGAGCCAGCATAATCAGAGATGTGTTCCCTCTCCTCCCCGCTGGGTATCACCCCAAAGCGTGAATGACTTTGTGCTGCTTGTGGGATTTGTCAGCTGTGCTTGCAACTGTTCTGCCTGTGTGGAGGGCAAGGACAGGCTCAGTAAGACCGTGTGTCCACCACACAACGTGCCATGAACCCGCAGACCAGCATGAGCACCAGACAGCCAAAGCTCCTTCCTGGACCCACACTCTTACTTGGCTTTGCACCCTGATGTCCTGGGCTCTGCCTGCGCCAGGCTCAGGCTTCGTGGGGCAATATTGCTCTGAACCTGACAGAATTGGGCCCTGGAGAACATAAAAGGCATAAAAAGTTACTGTCCATATTTTACCTCACCTGCATAAAAAAATACCACTCCATTTTCCAAAACAAGCAGTTAATCTTTGTAAGCATAACCTATATTTTCTGAAGCAGGAGAGGGAGAAAGAACACTCTCTGCAAGTTTGTTATCTCTGACATATTTTTCCTAAGCCGTCTGATTGCATTAATAAGGCATAAGAAGACACATATATTAAAAATCCTGCATTTAAAACTTACTTTGTTTGATCTACAACAAACTGACAAACCCAAAAAATTCAAAGTTATAGAAGATACTTTATTTCAGAAAAAGAAATAGAAATCTAAGACACAGACTCAGGACAGCAGAACTGTCTCCGCATGAAATTCTTAACTTGTGTTGCATTAAATCAGGCAATTAACATTATAATCTGGAGGCACAAAGGCCGATGCTTCTTGGTTTTTCTCAATTTGTTTCCTTAGGGCTTGGCAGTGACACTCAAACACAGCTCTCAATAGAGGGTAAAATTTAGCTACGCCACATTAGGAAGGAGCCTCGGGAGGAATTCACAGGTTCCTATTTTGTCTTGCTCAGAGGGGAAAGCATTTCACTAAGTGCTTGAAAAAGGCTCTTGCTTATTCCTTTCTTCTCCACTTCCATTTCTCCACTCCAGTCATGTCTAACGTCAGACAGAGCTAAGCACATCGGAGGAATGTTCATTCCCCCATCATAACAAGGATGAACGTCTGGGACGGACTGAGAGATACCCTTTATAGCTAGCTAGAATCAGAAAATATATTGCCAAAATTTCTGTTTCTTCTATCAAAATAAAGCAGATAAATGCATTTCTGTATGCCCATCCCAGAGCAGGTACCGTAACCTGTACCTAAGCCGCTATAGCAAACCAGAGAAACAGCAGGTCTAGCAAATAAAAACATCAAACTGCTTTTAAAAAGCTACATATCCAAGCTTCTACTGGCTAAATGCATGCCTGATCACATGGAAAATAAAAATGGAAAATAAAAATGGCACGTGATGTCAGCAGTGGCTTAGCTGCAGAAGATGTTCTCGACTAGGTTATCCAGAACAATCAGGTCCTGCCCCTCTGACTTAACTTCACAGATTCCCTGGGCAAGATTATGAACCCTTTACAGTGGGACAAGATTAGCTGCAATTGCCATGCTTTCTTTGGCCATAAAGCATACAAGACTTTACAAGAGAGGGAGAATTCGTGCAGAACGCGTATCACACTCAAACAAGGCATTTTCCCCAGTTCCCACACACTCCCACAATTCCATGATCTTTAGATTTAATGTCATATATTAACTTATATTTGATTCTTTGGTTAAAGGAAGAGCTTTAACCTTTACAGTTTGTATTTTTAAAGGAGAACAAAGGAAGGCTCCCCTCCCCCAAATTTTTATTCAAGCACACATAGTCATCCTGATGAAACTGCTTCCCCTGATGTTAGCAAGGGTAGTCATAGGTAATAACTTGCAGAATGAGACCAGAAGAGAGGTTAGACCAGTGGGCTACCTGACATCAGAAATGAGTGTGCATACATCAAAAATGCTGGCCTTGAAAGGACAGGTCCATAAAGACCAAGGGAACAGAAGTCTTTCCCACGTGCTACGGAGCTCTGCCCAGGAACCCAACATGAACAACACAACCCATGCATGCCAAGAAAGACTAATCATTTAACATCCCTTTTTCCTAAGAGGGTAAATGGCCCACTTGAACTCGTAGCAAACTTTTCTGGGAAGGGGAATGGGGTTTTCCAAATGAGCTATGAAATTATAAAATTTATGACCTGGAGGCCACAGTTCTTGAGTCAAGAGTCCAAAACTGTTCTGTTGCTTTGACATTACAGTTCCCAATTGTATGGGAAATGTTCACAGCCAATAAGAATAAAAGGGGCTTCCATGCCAGCTCTTGCTATGTAATGAAGCCTCTCTAGTGAAGTGTTCACAGCCAATAAAAGGAATAGCTGAATTTCATTTATTTCCCCTATGCATCAGCAGACTTCTACACTTTTATATCTCTGGAATGTATGCATTATTAGACCCTTGTATGTACCCATCACTGTGGCGTTCAAGCGCTGTTCATCTTGAACCAATGCATACTCTCCAAAACTCTGATATCCAGCTCTAATTTTGCAGTTTCAGACCATTTTTAATTGTTCCATATGCTTGGAAATGAGCCAGGGAAGCTTTCTTGGCTTTGCTCCCACTCCTCCCTGTATTTGGGCAAGTTGTCTAATTATGTTAAATATGATTCAAATATTTTTCTCAAGGTGCTGAGAGACCTTCTGTGCTTAAGACAGTAAAATTAATCATAACAGTCTTTCTCCTCTCCTTTAGTTATTAGCCTATGAATAAATTTGTGACCATTGGAAGTTCATTTAGACATCTCCCAACAAGAACACACAGCCAGCGACACTGCATGGACATTTCTTGATCCAGGTAACAAGGTGTGTTACCTGCACTGTGGATCAGTTATGTTTTGAGATCTGACTTACATTATTCCAAAGTGCTCTTTCTCAGTGTCAATCAGAATTGTACAGGATGTACAGCAGAGATTTGCCATAGGGATAGAACATCTACGGACCAGAACCAGGCACAGAAGTTTGCCCAAAGTGTTTATAAGCTTCAGTTTACAATCTATCGGCCCCGTCCACCCAGCTCACAACTGCTGCCTGTGCTTGCGTTCTCCAGATTGTGCTTCTTCCACTCCTCCCGAAACAGCTGTTTACTCCGCAGATTGTCACAATCATTCATCCCTGCGGACACAGACAGCAGCTTTTCAAATTTGTCCGGGAGTCTAGCTTTGACTAGTCTTTCCCAAGGGGTCATTTGAAAATGCAGACCTGCTTCTGCTTGGTGATACTTTATCCTAGGTTGTTAAATAATTGTCTTTCAAAGCTTCCATCTGCTTTGCCCTTTAGCGTAGTTCTTTTTCACAATCTGGTAAACGTACCCTTGGCCAGGCACCAAGGTACATTCAGGGCAACATCAGGGAAACCTTCCTCCTGATGCTTGCATTTTAATCCTGTCCTGGAGAGTTTCCTGCCATTTTTGCACTCTTGTTAACGACAGTTGTCAGCAGCTAACCACTGTCCTAGCACAGATGGACCCTAGGTATCAGCAGCCAAAAGTTATTGCTAAAGCCATTCATTGGTATGTCTTCAGTTTGCAATTCGTGCTCAAACTCTTGCATTCCAGCAGCTTTTGCTCCACATCGCTTACATCAGCTGGTACCAACATCTGGCCCAAAGTTCAAAGCGCAGGTCCAGCTGAATCAGTACAGATCATGGCAATTTCTCTCCTACGCAGGAGAGTCCTGAACACCGTACTGAAATAAAACAGCTTATCAATTCAATTCCAACCCATAACATCATGCATTTGGATGTAACGCAATATTTCCAGTGTCCTAGCAGCAGTGCTGCGACCTGCCAAGTAGGCTCTTCGGGAAGTACACGGTCAGGGATAGACTGGGAAGGACCCTCCCAAGTCAGCCTGATGCGTGGAGGGCAGGTGGGCTTGCAGGCCCCTGTGGACGGCAGGCAGCACTAACTTTCTCCAAATCAGTGTTAGAATCATAGAATCATAGAATCATAGAATGGTTTAGGTTGGAAAGGACCTTGAAGATCATCGAGTTCCAACCCCCCTGCCATAGGCAGGGACACCTCCCACTAGACCAGGCTGCCCAAGGCCACGTCCAGCCTGGCCTTGAACACCTCCAGGGATGGGGACTCAACAACCTCTCTGGGCAACCTGTTCCAGTGCCTCACCACCCTCAAAGTGAAAAACTTCTTCCTAATGTTCAATCTAAACCTGCCCTCTTCCAGTTTGAAGCCATTCCCCCTTGTCCTGTCACTACATGCCCTAGTAAAAAGTCCTTCCCCAGCTCTCCTGTAGGCCCCCTTTAGGTACTGAAAGGCCGCAATAAGATCTCCCCGGAGCCTTCTCTTCTCCAGGCTGAACAGCCCCAACTCCTTCAGCCTCTCCTCATAGGAGAGGTGCTCCAGCCCTCGGATCATCCTCGTGGCCCTCCTCTGGACACGCTCCAACAGGTCCATGTCCTTCTTATGTTGGGGACTCCAGAGCTGGACGCAGTACTCCAGGTGGGGTCTCACGAGAGTGGAGTAGAGGGGCAGAATCACCTCCCTCGCCCTGCTGGCCACACTTCTTTTGATGCAGCCCAGGATGCGGGGAACATGCTTAACTGTTGCTAGTACTAGCAAAGAAACAGAGCTATCCATCCATTACTTTCTCACTTAAGATATTATTTTAAATTATTCTGGAGCAGTTTCTGCTCCAACAAAAAAAGTTCGACATC
The DNA here is from genome assembly GCA_008711295.1 of Anarhynchus alexandrinus. NCBI lineage: Eukaryota > Metazoa > Chordata > Aves > Charadriiformes > Charadriidae > Anarhynchus > Anarhynchus alexandrinus. Next base: position 2,291,971 of record VUYV01000111.1, on the reverse strand, counting down.
CAACATCTCTGCTACTTCCTGCATTAGCTGTACCAAACACTGAGCACAAAGTGAATGTCCTGCTTTGAGGTAGAACAGAACCGATTTTCTTTTCAGTAATTTTACTTTTCAGTTGTCTCTTCTAACCGAACTGTACATTCTGAAATTAATGGCATATTTTTCCAATAGTGTCTGTTTCCAGAGTGATAAGGTCTGGTGTTTATAGTTGATGCCAAGGAATGGTATGCGGAGAGGCTCTTGCTTATAACATCCCAAAGGCAGCTAACTTTGTTATTGGCCCCGTTGGAGGGTTGGAAGCGGAAAAGCGTCGTGGGGTCGCACCCGCAGGGAGGAGCGGACAGGACAGGTGACCCAAAACAGACCAACAGGGTATTCCATCCCTTCCGCCTCATGCTCAGTATAAAAGCTGAGGGATCAAAGGGTCAGCCCTCTTTCTTCAATGGCCAGCATCTGAGGAGGACTCTGTTTGTCTGCCTTTGATCTCGATCTGTGCATTCCTGAATCCAGATCCGGAATCCAGTCCCCGTCCATCGCAGAGCCCAGACTGGGACTTTCCCAGTGTCTACACAAGGAAAAAAGGAAGGAAAGTCTGTTATGTTTCTTAAGAACAGTTTTATCTCAGTTTGTTTTTATTTATGCTGCTGTAAATCAGAAATAGTGACATTTAGCTCTGTGGTGTTATCCCAGGGTAAAAACTGCCATGAAATCAAAACCAAGGATGTTGTATTTAGAATAACGGTGTCAAAGATCCTTCTCTTCATAGGAATTAATGCTGAAAAAGGGGTTTAACACAAACCTTTAACTGGAGTTCTATGCAGTTTTCAACAGAAGTCCTAGAGTATTTTTTTTCCTTTTCTTCTTCTTGCATATTATGCATGTCATTTATCCATAATATTCCAATATATCCTACAAGTCTAAATGCAGGACTAACCACAATTCTGAATAAAAAGCAGTAATTAAAAATAAATGAAAATAGCACTTAGGCTAAACTCTGAATCCACAGAAATCAGGGTGCTCAGTTTAAGTTCCCTTTACAACCTCTCCACCCCTTCATTCATAATGTGTGCATGGAAGAAAAGGCAGAGATGGAATTAAAGTTGTCATGACAACTTTGCCTCTAAATTATCTGTCTTTTGTAAATTGGCTACTTTGGGCTACATGTCGCTCAGCAAAGCTCTTGACAGAGAATGAGTTTCATAGAAGCAGTTTGACAGATCAATAACTTGGTTTTAATTTAAAAAAAAAAAAAGCATTTATGCATATATATAGCCACAGAGAATAAAGACTGAACATGTGATTAATCCAAAGCACCAGCTAAAACAGAATACTTTGTGTCTTTAATCAATACAGTAATGCTCACAAGGGTTTTTTTTATTTTATTTTTAATATACCTCAACCTCATTATAGAAAACATTCAGGTGACATCTGAACTGGTAAAGATGACATATTCATTTACCATCTACAGTCTCCAACATTACCAAGCTATTTCATTTGTTTTGTTAGAAGTATAATCAGAAACTGCCTCCTCCTAGAGAAAACAAGATAAGGTATCAAACACTACACAGAGATTTCTCTGCAGTGGGAAATGTATATCAAATCTCCTTGCACAGTATTAAATATTATTTCCTCAAGTATGTTTAACCTGTGGACTTCACAGCAGAGAGTCTTTCACAGATCACTCTGCTTGTCTCACATTCCTAGGAGCAGAGCTTTCATACAGCCACCATCTTTGTAAAGTTAAAAAAAGCAAAACAGCACACAAAAAAGCCTTCACCTTTTGCCCTGTGTTCTTGAAAGTCCTCACTGAAGAAGTAAAAAGTTCTCACTTGATCTTGAAACAGATTTATCTTGCAAATTATGATTTCAAGTAGTAAACAGTGATCTTTAAAAAGGTATTTCCTCTAAAATACTTTCAAAATCATAACTCTGCATCAGACAAGGGCTTAAATCCAGTATCTGTTGAGACTGGAAATCTCAAATTGCTTTCTAATTTGACTTTTCCTATCTGCTCCTGAAAATGTCACCAAGACCTGCTGATAAAAGAAACTCAGAGAAGAACCGCAAACGTACTATTTTTTTCCTCCCGGGCACCTCGGAAAGATAATCTTCATCCAGGAGAGCCTTCCCCAAAATAGGAGCTCTGCTTTATGGCCAGTGTTTGTAGCAAGAACAAGTGATAGTCCACGACTGTGATTCCTGGGCACTGCAGTAATGTGCTTAGCAGTGAAATAACAACCGCAACAGCACAGTATTAGCAAACATCAGTAAACTCTGCATCCAGTCCAGATTTTCTCATTTCATGGAGAGAGTTTATTCTTTTTAAGTGGATCCACAGTCCAAGATCTCCACCTGCTCTGGATTAGACCTACAGAAGTCCACTTTTTCACAACTACTTTTTGCGACTAAGCATATGCAGAGCACCATGGGATCGGAGTAAAGGAGAGTACCCAAGTGCTGCTAAAAGGCCGAATCGCCTGCCCCCAGGGAGTCCCTGTAACTTGGTTAATATGTGTAGCTGTTAAAAGCTATTGAAATGATGGTGCTAAAAAAAACTGAACAAACACCTCAGAGAAAAGGCTGGCTAAAATAACTGACCCATGAAAATAAACTGAAAATTAATAAAAGAATGGAAAAAAAAAAACCAACCCAAACCCAAATAAAGCCAGGGAAAGATAAAGGGCAATGAGATAGGCAGAACTGATAATCATCTGAAATCAGCCTTCTCTTCCCTCCTTACTTTCTCTTCCTCCTCCCCCTTCCCCTTTTCCTAACTCCTCAACTCCACTTCTACAACTCTTTGGCCTCTACTGTCAGTTTAGCATTGCAAATCCTCACGATGGATTTCATGAAGTCAAGCAGGCTCAGTGAAGATCACCGGGCTCAGCTTACTCCTGGTATAATCTCACCCAAATCCATGGAGCTACATGAGGGATGAGTTGGAACCAGTGATGTTTTCTGAATCTTCTGACATCCAGCTTTGGAGCTCTGTAACTCCAGACTGATGATACACACTGAACGGTTTTCTGAACACAGCAGAGGAGAAAGGAAAAATATGAGCTCCTTGGGTGGTTTTCATCACAGTAGTTGCACTACATCTGCCATATATCAGAACAGTTCCTGTGTTTCCTACCCAAGATTCATAACAGCTCTAAAAAAACCACCATACTTCACCATGTTGAAAAACAAATCTTTTCATAGCTGGAGAAATATATTTTTTGAGGTACAGTGGCAAGGTACACAATGTCCTTTAAAGCAACTTAACAAAAGAAATTATCTGATTCCTGGAAAGCCTTTTTCAATCTCTGCTTTTTTATCTGCAAACTCTCTCCAGTTGTTTATTTGTGAAGCGATAATCCTCTCCCTTTGCCTCAGTGAAAACTTCTTCCTGGGAGATAAAATATAGTTTGTATGAATCTGCTGTATTGCTTGTGAGTTGTAATAACCCACTCTCATCAAGGCTGTATTTTTTTATTATTATTTGTACCGCAAGAGTGCTGGGATCCCCTTGCTGGCACTGGATGTCACTGTGTTGGAATTGTGTTTATATGGGATAAGAGAGACTGATCGGACTGATGAACTGTGTTTTAAATAGAAGAGGCACGGGGGAAAAAAAGACAGAAAATAAAACTGCAAAAGACCTCAAGAGGTCATCCAATCTGTATTTGGATGCGCGGCAGACTCACTTATGGCTGATCAGCTACTGCTATCAGCTGTTTCAACTGTTTTATAGATGGAAAATTAAGAGATTGTGTCATGCTCGTGAAGCCTACTGCCTGGCTGTGGCAGAAGTGGAAGTTTAACCCAAATCTCACAAGTCCTGGTTGATAGAGTCCATGAAAATATTTTATGTTAAGTGAACTTGGGAGCCTCTAAGGAAAACAATCATAAACCTGCTATCTGTATTAGCTACTATGAAACAGTGAGTTAAAATAAAGAAAATCTAGCTATCAGCTACAATTTTTTATTTGCTATTCTGCACTCAGGCATATCTTAAAAAAAGCACGAAGTCCACAAATAGCTGTATATATTAAAATATCTCCACCTCATTTATCACACTGCATTAGATATTCATTTTTCCTTCACTATCAGTAAAAAACACTATTCTATGCCATATATAATATATGAAAGTCACACTATACAAAAATTCACAGAAGATAAAATACTAAGATCAAAAGCACTCTATATCTGACAAAGACTTTTTATGCACTGCAATGCATCTTCTCCCATGTATTCTGTCTATTCCATGAAGCAGTATACATGCGCAATATCAGATAAGCTCATCCTTTTAGTCAGTTATTATAGATACCGAGTTTTCTGTTTCAGCGCAGAAAAAAAAATAGTTCCAAGTTACAGACAGCTCCTTTTCTATCACCATGTTATCATTTCTTCTCTGGGCTGAAGTGTAATCACCCTCTTTCATAGGTTACTGTTTCTACCTTCTATGTCAAATAAGTTTCATACATTGATGCAACCTAGGCAAGATTAATATGGCTTTCTTCTTTAATATAAATCTTTTGATTTGTTGCTGAATGCACTGTTCTCAAGTATTGCTATCTAACTGCAAGGGACAATGCTGTTTATCATTTCCCCCTGAAAGCAGCCATCCAGATCTAGATATTACAGTACTTTGAATTTAGAAACCATGAAATATAAACGTGGTCCTACCAAGAGCGAGTAGGAATTAAATGAATGTTTATTTTACATCTGAAGTACCTTTTACGTTTACTTCCCATCTATGACACCTAGATAAAAATCCTCACCAAAATAAACAGCTAACACTGAAGATTTCTTCTGAATAAGAAACACAGAATTTCAAAGTTAATGAAATGTAGATCATATGAAATAAAAATATAAGTAATTACACTCAGTCAGAAAAACTAGTGCACCATTTCTCCCCTTGGGAAATGCTGCAGATTTTTAAGCCAACACATCTTGGGACAACTCCCTGACAAAGTCTAATTTTTGTTTTAAAAAAACACACAAACAAAACAAAACACCAGAAAATTCTTTAAAATACTTCAATGTGTTATTTGAAATTATTGTTTGAAAACATTTTCACATCATATAAAATACAGTCTAGACATTAAAACTGAAACAAACAAGCCAATGTGATAGCTTCATTCACATTAAATTTCAGTTTTCACCAATTTTCTTTCCAATTTGGAAATGAGAGGACTTTTCATAGCTGTTGAATTTCCTATCAGATAAGGAGTCTGATTCCAGTTTTCAGAGAATATTTACTTTTTACCAGCTAACTGGTTCCTTCCACTAGCCATCCTCTCCTCCAGGCTCAAGCTCCTACAGTTAGCAAAGTTGAATATTAGAACACTCAGTATACTTAAAACACAGCAGAAGTAAATGAAGTAATGTCCTTTGTTGCTGACAGCACACTGGGAGTATGAACACTTAATCTCTTTTCTGTGCTACAGCATTGAGTTATCCTATAGTTTTTGACACAGACTGGTATCATCCTAATGACTAAACAAGGCCAAGCCTGTTCACATGAGCCGAGGTGTTGATGCTGTACACACAGCCACTTTGGCTTGAACCAACAAGCTACGCTGCGATGATGCTTTAAGAGGTACCTTTCTGTGCCTCTTCCTTAAAGAGAGAAGACCCACAGGGCTTGTAAACATTCCAACCAGATTCTGTTAGAGCGTACCACCAAGTACTGAAATTATTAAAATGGAGGAGGAAACCCAAATCCATTGGGCAACAGAATAAAAATTAAAAAGGGATGTGAGGCAGACTTCCCCTTGCCCCCCCCTTACTGGGTGACTGCTTTTCTCCAGGCTCAGGCTCAGCCTAGCAATCTTGCTGGGCTGCAAGAGACACTGTGGTCTCTTTTCAGCTCCTGAGAAAAGTATTTTTCTTCCATCCCTTCTGTGCCTGCTCCTTGCTCTCCTCAGCAATCTCTGCCTCTGCCCAGCTGAGCATGTCCGGTTACTTTGAAAGTCTGGAAGCTCTCCCTCTTTCTAGAGGACTCCACCTGAACCAGGGTCTAGTGTTGAGGCCAGCCTGAGAGGCAGACCTCCTCCTTGCTGCCCAGCCAGGTCCTTTAATGGGGAAAAGCTTCCTTAAGCTCTACCTTAAGCTCTTAAGTTCTCAAATGTCAGCCAAGGAGATGTTGCCTCTGCAATAGGACAGGACAAATAAAAACCTTTATCTACAGTCTAGAAAACCATCCTCACTCTAGACCAATGGAAACACTCTAACCCAAAGGAAACAAACAGCTTTAAATGGGTGAATGAAGGACCCATTTAAAGGATCAAAGAAATGATCAAAGTGGGTGAGAGACTACCTAGGGAGGGAGGAACTCTGGAGCTAAGAATGTTGTTCATTATCGATGGATGCCCCCAAAACACTAAGAAAAGACTTAATCTTAGTACCTGGCCTCTGGGAATGCTTATGGTGATAGTATTGATGGCTACAATTTATTAAGCTCAGAGGGACAAGTGGCAATTAGTATTTTTTATCAGACTCTTAATCCATGTTTCTGTGGAATGACACAAAGTGTTTCATTGCACAGATGAGGCTCTCTTTCTTGGGAGAAAAGCTAAGGAAATGGAAAAGTAACAATTTGGCTATCTGAGAGAAAAAAAAAAATGCAATAGTTTACACTGAGGAGGTGTAAAACCTAGGACAGGTTTTGGGTTCCTGAGGGAAGAACCTGGCACCTGTTCTCCACCTCTGTGTGCAAATAAAGGACCAGGTGTAGGAGGACAAAATCAATCAGACTTTTTGATCTGAAGATGCTCACACCTGTCAGAAATGTGAAGTTTAAAAAAAGGCTCAGAGATAAAATTATTGCAGAGTATGAAGAGCAAGACCCAAAGAAAGAGATAGCTGCATTTGTGCCTGAAGGAAAGACTGTCGTGCTGTAACACAACAACTGAGTTGCTTATGACTGATCCAAGAGCGATGTTTAAAGGACTAATGCTGTGCCATTACTGGAGAGGATGTCTACTGGAGGGGAAACGTGTAATGGATAGTATATGTTGTAGCCCCTTGTTTGTGAGCTTTCTCTGAGGTCCTTGAAACAGAAGCAATGCCTTTTTTTCTCATCAAGCCCCCACTACAATTTGAGTAGTTCAGATGTTTAGGGGGTCTGTCCTGGTTTGAGGGGTCTTATTCACAGAAGACTCAGTTACTCCATCACTGTATATATGTACAATATCATTCTTTTACCTCCCTTTCAATTTAAGTCAATAGAAATATAGTCCGTTCACAAAAGCAAGATTTGCTTGGAGAGCTTGGTCATGCAAGGTGGTAGCTCCATCTAAAGAAGCATCTACAAACAAGATTAATCTGAAGCATGCAACTAATGCTATTGATTTCAGTGGGATTATTCACATGCAGGAATTAGAACAAAATATCTGTGCCAGAGGAAAAAGGTGTAAAAAGCACAATTTGCTGTGTACGCATGCTATTTAATGTGTATCCTTGCTGTTTCAAGATTGCAAGACCTGACTATAACCGTTGTGGTTATAATACAGGACTCTGCCATACTGCCTTTGCTGGTAGGGAAGATTCTTTTTTGGTTACCCTGATAAAGGCTATTATTTTAAGTACAAAACAACTTAATTCTGTTCCCTATGTCAAAAGTTGGATATTTAGCTTGAAACAGTATGTCTGGAGGTAAGCACATGGAGAATCATTACAGGTTCATTTCACAATTTACCTTTGCTGTATCTGAAAAAGAAATGGGCATAGGTTAATCCCCTTCTGCTTAGAGGAGAAGCAAGCAGAAAGACTGCCTAGAGGAAAATTAAGAAACAATTTTCTCCTCTCACTGTTCCCATTTTATCTCATCTTTCCATTACATCCTGAAGCTTCTGCCAATACTGTTAGTTGTGGAATTAATGTCTTGCCAAAATGGTGAGATCTATTAAATTATGCAATAGATTCCACAAGAGGAAGGATGGGAGCCTTATTGCTTAAGTGGTTTGAAAAAGGCATGAATAGTTCAACAAAGGGAAGTGCAAAGTCCTGCACCTGGGGAGGAACAACCCCAGGCACCAATATATTCTGGAAAGCAGCTTGGCAGAAAAGGATCTGGGGGTCCTGGTGGACACCAGGTTGAACATGAGCCAACAACAGGCCCTTGCTGCAAAGAAGGCCAATGATATCCTGGGCTGCATTAGGCAAAGTATTGCCAGCAGGTAGAGAAAGGTGATCCTTCTCCTCTACTCAGCACTGGTGAGGCCACACTGTGTCCAGCGCTGGGCTCCCCAGAACAAAAGAGACATGCAAGTCCTGGAGAGAGTCCAACAAAGGGCCATAAAGATGATGAAGGAACTGGAGTATCTCTCCTATGAGGAAAGGCTGAGAGAGCTGGGACTATTTCGCCTGGAGAAGAAAAGTTTCAGGGGGACCTTATCAATGGCTATAAATACCTGAAAAGAGGGTGCAAAGAGGATGGGTCAGGCTCTTTTCAGTGGAGCCCAGGACCAGAGACAATGGGCAAAAACCGAAACACAGGAGGTTCCTTCTAAACATCAATAATTATTTTTTTACTGTGAGAGTGACTGAGCACAGGCACAGGTTGCCCAGGGAGGTGGTGGAGTCTCCATCCTTGGAGATATTCAAAAGCCGTCTGGACATGGACCTGGGCAACCGGCTCTAGATGGCCCTGCTTGAGGAAGAGGGTTGGACCATACAACCTCCAGAGGCCCCTTCCGACCTCAAACCTTCTGTGATTCTGCGAAAACAAGCACTCAAAACCATATTATAGAATCAAATCTATATTAAAGTGCAAAAAAATAGGATGATAAAGCACCAAAACTGACCTTTCACCATATCTAATATTTGTAATTAAAGCTCTTATTTATACATACTATTCATTGATATCAGTTATCTGTATTGCATGAATCAGCTTAGGTGCCTTGACTAATTTCAGGGAAGAAATACAGAATAGTGCTTGTTACTGGCAGTTTTTCTAAAATGTATCACCAAATAATAGGTAACCAAATCCAAGCACATTTCATAGACCTCATCTGTAATGCCAGAAGTTCCAAAAATAATGGAGGATCAGCTTAGTTAAGTTTTCTTAACTAAGAAAAAAATGCCAATGAATGATTTGCGTGACTGCCTTGTCTGTTATTCTTGTCCCTGAGTAGACTGTGAATCTCTAAAATAGAGTGGAAAGATACTGCTAAAAACATTCAGTGAATTAATTTTTAGTATCTTATCACTGTATATTACAATATTTGAATCATCTTCCATATAGCATTAGTAACAGCAGAAGTGCCATGATCTCTATGGAACTTCTATCTATTCTTGTTTGAGACACAAGTATCTTGGCTGACTGGTTACTTTGCTCATTTTCTCAAGGCCCTTGCAAAAGCTGGTACATAGGTGGATAGTGCAGAGTTAAAAGTGACATTTTAGCTGTGGTAAGAGATCTTTTTAAAAAAAAGGGAAAGATTTTGCAGCACTTCCAAAACACGGCCAGTCTTGGCAACTGTCTAATCTTCCCAAGAAATTTGACCCCCTGACTAAATGAGTTTACTAATTTTTTCGTATTTAAAACATGAGTTTGAACTGTTCTGAGTAGACTCACTAGTCACATGGAAAGCTGCTTCTCCCAGTTGGGAAGGATGTACTGTCCAAATTGCTTCCTGTTGTGCAACCACAAAATTATGAATAAGAATTGTACTTTGCAAAAGTTCTTTGCTATTTGATTTAAATATCATTTTGTCTCACACCACTTACTTTCTATGCATTCTTTTGTTAGAGCACTGGAAGAAAGGTGCAACCACAATCAAAGTGAACTTGCTAAGAATTTCTATTCTGACTATTGACTGAAAATATTTCTTCTGTCCTCAACATAGCTGTGTTTGACATCTCCCCTTCTGGCAAGACAAATTATGTCTGACAGCAAACAACATTGGGTCTCCTGGCCCAATTTTATATTCTCCTTTATTTTATTTTTAAGTGTGCTGTTTTATTATTCTGTCTGAATACAAATCTCCCAGTTGATTTAAAAATGCATATAACTCTGGAAAATCTGTCCCAGCATTAATGAGAAATGGCACCATCCATTTATAGGGAGCTCCTTCAGCTTCGCTGTTGACGCAGGTACCTTCATGAGCATGAGGAGGAAGGAATGGAGGATATTTTCTGATGGTTTGTCTTCTCTGCATCAATTATCTCAAGTTATTACACACAAGTAGTTCTCTTCTGTTTAGTGTATATATCAAGAGAGAAATTCATGCCGCAAAACCACCACCAACTAATACAGGCCTGGTTTGATTAACAAGAGAATTATGGTTTTGATCCCAGATGCTGTAGCTCACGCACATTACTGGCTCAAGTGTCAGCAGCATTTGACCTCAAAGCTGTATCCAGCAAGCCATCTGGATCAAGCTCACAGCCCATTTAACATGAGCTAGAAACATTTATCAGGACAATAAAGCTTTCAACCAGCAGCCATCTCAGAGTATGAAGCTTGTTATGGAACCAGCACCAGCACTGGAAGATGCCAGCACATGTTAGCCCCATTCCTCACATATCACCTGAAAGGAGCTCTCCTTGGAGTGAAAGACATGTCAGACAGCACAAATGAGAGAGTAAAGCAGGTAACTATGATCAATGAACAGAAATATGTCTGTGCCTGATAAGGTTTATTCACTTTTTGAAATGGGGTCTGCCAGCACAGATCAGTCAGGAGACGAGCCAGATGGCAGGATGTCATTGCTCAGGAATAAAAGCCATTACAGCACACCCTTGGTTCCACCTTCGTTGATACCTGATCTGTTCATTACCGAACAGTAAAAATTTGATCTGGGTCAGACATGAGCACATGACTGTATTTCTGTCACGTTAGAAAAAAATGATATGGTACTTACATCAGCTCCTTGCCACTTGGAAAAGATAGTCAATACCCCATCCACTATAAGAGGAGAATGGCATGAGACCGTGCCTGCTCTGGAATAGAGCCCACTGGCACAAAGTCATCCCTTCAAAAGGAAAAAGCATTACATTTGAATTGGGAGGATGAGCTTGCACCAGATCTGTGTTTGCACCCTGTGTCTGTGGTGGTTTTATTTCATTTAGTCTTTTAAAGTGAAGCTGTACACCACAGCTTGTCATATGTGCTCAGCACTTTATGAGACTCCATATTCATCACTGGAAACCCTAGCTATGAGGCACTGCATTTAGGATGCGTGTAGGATTTATCTAGTCTAACTTTAGATGTCAATAAAGTAGGCATCTACATCTAAGCTAATTATTGGAGTCTCCCATGAGAGCAAAGAGGAAAAAAAGGAACATGTGGAGCATGACTTGCCTGGTTTGTTTTAGAAGCCCTTTCCACAACGTGATGAGTCTAACCCTAGAAGCCACCATTTCTTTATATTGACCTAAAAGAGAATCTAGGCGACCAGCTGAAACATAGTCATCTATATGATACGTATGTAGTCAACTGAATCCCACAAATGCAAATTAGAGTGAAACTGCCAGTCCCTTTAGTGTAGGTGTCTCTGTCTATAACTGTCAGGTGGCTGCTACTTTCCGTGGTTGTTGAATTTGGCTACATTTTGTCCTTCAAATGCAAGTCAACCTTTCCTCCCAGAAGCTTATAATTCACCTTAAAGGATTACCAGAAATATTTTATCACCTGCTCTGGTGTTAAAACATTTCTTAAAACAATCTGTTAGACAGGAAGAAATGTGAGGGGGAGATCATTGAGGGAACTCTATCAGAAGACTAAGTGGACTGTGAAATACTCAAATATATGGTAATTATCAACTTAATAGAGTATGTATTCTGTTCTAATTGGTGGTGGGGAGTCATTTAAACAATTATAAAGATTCCAATTTGTCAGTACAGCAATCCTAAAATGGCACTTGAAAAATATCATGCCAGGACATTGGGAATTATAATTACTAAAGAACATACCATGCACCTAACTTTTTTAATAGTTCCTTGATTGTTGCTGATGAATAACTGAAAGCACAAATAATATCCGAGTTGAGATTTTTTTTTAGGGACTAGTGATTCATGGTTTCTCAGTTACCCAATGCGTGACTGAAACCACTTTCAAAGTAGCCAGTCCTCAAGACTTTGGGTTGTTCAGCTGTTTCCAAGTATCCAAGGATTTAAAATTACTCAGATGGCTCTCCTAAACACTAAGCCATCGCTATAAGAATCACTTCAAGAATCTCCGTGAGCTTCCTTGCTTGCATTTTTACAAGAGACAGACAGACTGTGGACCTGCCTGTGAAGATGGATGGAGACAGATGGAAGCTCTCTCCGTCCATGTGCTGAGTTGGACATACGCAAGCTAAACGCTGCTCAGCAGTTGTATAGCTGTATTAGCACAGCAGTGTCAACACAGCTACACAACTTCTGGAGCAGAACAGATGAGGCACAGCACTGTGCAAACACAGCCAAACAGTTTCTGGATGGTGTTTGGTGTAGCCCAGTAAATATGATTTTTTTTTTTTTTTTGCCGTTCCTAGTAAAAGGCCACATGGTTTTTATCGACCTGACAGCAAAGGGTGTGAGGATTTGTTTGGGCTTGTCCTGGCCTAAGCTGGTATTAGCTTGTTTTATTTAACCGGGGTAGAAAATGTCCAGCAGTCAGGTTTGCTTTGGGTTAGCTCTAGTTTATAGCGATAACAAGTGGATTTTCTGTGTAGATTAAATTACCTGTGATCCTAGAATAAAATATGGTTTGCAAGAATGCAAACACTGGATGGTACTGGAGGTCCCAGGCTCTAAACACAAATCCCAATGGTCAGTCAGTGGTCACTGCAGGCACGCAACTGTCTAAACCAGTTTAGATATAACAAAGAGACCACAAAACTGCATAACCGAGAACTAAAGAAAAGAAAGCCCATGCAATTCAGGCTGTATTAAGAAAACAGACAAACTTAAACACAAAGTGACCCCAAAACAGCGAAGGAAGGGACCTCCAGCCATCAAACTCCTCCTGGAGAAGAACTGAGGACACTGGTGGCTGCTGACACCTCCTCCAGCCCCTCTACTGTCAGCCCCAGGACCCAGAGGGACACTGAAAGGGTGGTGTAACACCAGAGAAAAGAGGGATATACTTCAATTTTGTAGTTAATAGGATTTTGGGCTTAACACTGGCCTTCTTTGTAGCTGCCCTGTAACCTGGGAAGAAAGGTGCTGGCTTTTTGCCCCAAAACATATTCACCATAAGATTCATTTCACTTCATTTTAGAAATTTACATGGTAGACATCCACATTTGATCTTGTCATCCTGGGCCCCCTTTATGGTCACTGGAGTGAAATAGGTACTTTTAGGGCATGAATTATCCGTTATGTTTTAGATGTCTGCTTTAGGCTGACAGCAATTGCACCCTAGAATAGTTCGTTTCCCTCCACTGACTATAAAAGGGCTCAAGGCAACTAATTCAGAGAGGAACATCTACAAGCACTTTTACCTGTGAGCATACAACTCCTACCTTCTGTGTTCATGCAGTATCCCTGTCTTCTTTATTTACAGATTATTTCAATGTGTAATTACTCATTGGATTGAAACCCCTTAGAAAGCACAGCCCCAGGATTTAATTATAAAACAACACTGTTAGAAGTACGGATCACTCATTTGGAAGGAATTTGCATTGTACCAATAATAATAACAACAGAACTAATAAATGAAGGCCATAATTTCAAAGGTATTGCTGGTTTCAGAAGAAATAGATGGGAACTATAGAAACTCAACACTTTTCCAGGAGGTAATTCAGCATCTGCCTGAATTAGGGTTGTATAAATTAGGAAGCTCAGCTACAAGGATCATAACTGAAAAAACAAAGGCACAGCAACAGAGGAGAAAGGTCTGGCAGCAAGTCCCATGGGAAGCAAGGAGGATTTGACCTGTGTCATCCCTATTTTACACTAACCAGCACGTTATAAGGGCATCATAGAGGACAGGACTACTCCAAGCTTGGGGTTTCCCAGCAGATAGCTCTTTCCCGATCCCCTGGCGGCGCAGGCTCAGCTTGAGAAAGGAACCTGTGAAAAAGGGCCATGTGAAGGACCTGTTACCGCGCTGGGCTCCGGACCAGACAACTCCGCTCTGTGCACATTTATAGCTCCATAAACGACAACAATACTAACAATTTACTAACTTTTGGTAAAGACCAGCTTGTTGGGAATTGCTGATACCTCTGTTTCCATGGGAAATAAATCTCTCTGGAAGCTTTGCTCCGCTGCTTTCTGAGCACATGAAAGTGCTGCTGAAATTCCTAATTGCAAATTGGACTTTTGAGAGGGGAAGGCAGAGCAGACGGACTGAAATAGCCTTAAAGTGCTTTTCTCTTCCTGATGGCAGAAGAGTTCATAATCCAGACAAATTAACTGATTGTAACAAACAGCATTAAGGCAGCACTGTGCAATGTTGTGTCTGGCAGCTGGTGGCCAGACACTAGAACATACTTAACCAATTAGCACAGTCCCCCGCGCAGGCCAAAATGCACATTAAGAACAACTGAGATGTGATCTGGGACGTTTTGTGGTCCACATACAGCAGCTTTACCAGGTGGGCCAGAAAAGTGAGATTCTCAGTGGATGAGTTAGCTGGGGCTGTAATAAACCTGAATCTGCTGGAAGTCAGTCTTTGCATATCTTATTGGCTGAACCACTCCAGGTTCAGCTGAGCTGTCTTTTTGTGGCTTTGTAACACTTCAAGGAGATTTTAGAGGCATTTTGTGATTACTGATGCCTCTCTACACTTCCAAAAAAAAAAATTATACATAGGCTGCAGACCTTTCAGAATATTCTTTTTCTGACATCGTAATAGTTACTCTTACAGAATAATTATTCTTCATACTCATACAGTACCTTCCTTCAGCTTTCATAACAAGTTCCAAACATTAGCAACTTACAGGCTTAATTTTAAAACTCATCTTCAGTGACTAAGCAGTCCTAAAAAAATACAGTCATTTGTCTGTGTTCTCTGCCTACAGCTTTAGGTACTTAACTTTAGTCGCTCATATCTGAACACATAAGCTGAGGAGACTTGAGGGAGAGGTGGGAAGAGATCACAGATCTCATGACACTTAGTCATGTCTCTTCCCCAAAAGACCGTGTTTCATCTTATGCCTCAGTGATGTGAGGGAAACATTTTATTTTTTTTTTTCTAATATAGCATGGGAGCGCTGACTTGCCAACACCCTGGCAGCACAGTGTGCACAATGGAGAATCCGGGGATCTCAGAGCAGCATTTTCTCTCCCCGATTACCCCTGGCTTGGGAAGATGGGCTGTCTTGGATTTCTACCTGTCCTCAAGGAAAGAACATGGAGTGGCAATGACATTGTTAAAATCAGACTGTTTATTCACTGAGCACATTAGTTTAATTTCAGTTCCAAGATTAATGAACCTTTTTTTTTTTGATGAGCGGACTCATGACTCATTCTGAATGTTTTTGCTGCCCAGATATCCCCGTACTTACCTAGCCAATGTGACCCCATTATCCAAACATCTCAGAGTTATTAATGAATTATGTTTTCACAACAGCTACAAGGAAGCAGTAGTCAAATGCACGCCGTTTGCAGAACAAAAGGAAACTAGAATGCTGAAATCCTAATTTCTCTGATTCTCAATGCCTTGAACCCGGAACACTTTGCATTTCTTTTTAAAGCATTCTACCTGGTTGTAGCTGTGTACATTACAGTAAGGTGACTCACGCCCTAGAATGCCTTTTTCTTGTTTCTATCGACTAGAAAGGGAGCCTGGAGAGATCAGCTTAGAAAAAAAGGCTCTCTGCAGGGTAGGTGCTTGGAGTCAGGTTAAAAAAACACCAGTCAGGGGGGTGGGAGAGAGGCTGTAGCGCTGTGCTGCACATGCAGTGGCAGACAGGAGGGAATCAAACGTGTGAGACATCACAGGTTTCAGGAGAACTCCCCAAAGAAACTCTCCAGAGTGTTCTGGCCAATTTACATATTGTACTACCCTGAAATTAAAATTAAAAAAAAAAAAAAAAAAGGCTCTGGTCACTTCACACATCACTGAAATGAACTCCCTTAGGAGTTTGGCTTGGCTTTTCAGCTGTGTGAAAGAGAAAATAATCTCATGGCACTTTCTAAACAAAATATTAGGACAAAAATAGAACTAGAGGCAGAAGCAGGTGAGGTTTGTGAATTCTGACCTATCTATTTGAATAAGAAGATTGTACTCAATAGTTTTGCTAAAAATATATTCATTAAAGCTGTTTAGCATTTTTGTTGTTTTGAGTGTTTATCTACAAAGTAAAATATTTCAAGTCTGTTTCTAATTTATCTTATGAGCTAACTTCAATGCAGTAGAAAACAATATGCAGTAAATTGCTTTCCAATAACAAAACAAGTTTACTGATGCTTACCAGATGCCTGCCTCTCACTAAACCCAAGAGCATCCAATATAATCATAGAATTATAGAATCAGAGAATCATTTAGGTTGGAAATTACCTTTAAGATCATCATGTCCAACCGTAAACCTAACACTGCCAAGTCCACCACTAAACCATGTCCCTCAGCACCACATCTACCTGTCTTTTAAATACCTCCAGGGATGGCGATTCCATCACTTCCCTGAGCAGCCTGTTCCAATGCTTGATAACCCTTTTGGTGTAGAAATTTTTCGTAATATCCATCCTAAACCTCCCCTGGTGCAACTTGAGGCCATTTCCTCTTGTCCTATCACTTGTTACTTGCAAGAAGAGACCGACCCCCACTTCACTACAACCTCCTTTCAGGTAGCTGTAGAGAGTGATAAGGTCACCCCTCAGCCTCCAGGCTAAACAACCCCAGTTCCCTCAGCCGCTCCTCATAAGACTTGTGCTCCAGACCCCTCACCAGCTTTGTTGCCCTTCTCTGGACATGCTCCAGCACCAACATGTCTTTCTTGCAGTGAAGGGCCCAAAACTGAACACAGTATTTGAGGTGCCGAGTGCAGTGGGACAATCACTTCCCTAGCCCTGCTGCCCACACTATTCCTGATACAGGCCAGGATGCTGTTGGCCACCTGGGCCATCTGGGCACACTGCTGTCTCATATTCAGCTGGCTGTCAATCAACACCCCCAGGTCCTTTTCTGCCAGGCAGCTTTCCAGCCACTCTGCCCCAATCCTGTAGCGCTGCATGGGGTTGTTGTGACCCATGTGCAGGACCCAGCACTTGGCCTTGTTGAACTTCATGCCACTGGCCTCAGGCCATCGGTCCAGCCTGTCCAGATCCCTCTGTAGGGCCATCCTACCCTCAAGCAGATCAACACTCCTACCTAATTCGGTGTCATCTGCAAACTTACTGAGGGCACACTTGATCCCCTTGTCCAGATGGCTGATAAAGGTACTAACCAGAACTGGCCCCAGTACTGAGCGAAATAATGGATTAACTCTATTTGATTTAGCCTCCATTTCACAGAGCAGCCATTTGACTGGATGGAGTTAGATTGAGATGGACATTGTCTTATGTACATAATGAAAATATGTTCTGTTATTACTGAAACTGCTAAGGTCCAAATAATACTTTCAAGTGACTGAGGAGGGATTTTAGCCTACTTTGACTCACCGCTCCAGCTATCTAGTTGAGGACCTTCATGCTCTGTGCACCTCTAAATCAGGGGGAAGCAGATTCTTCTTGCTCTTTCCCAGCCATCTGCCTCCACAGTGTATGCATTACTATGCTGCTTAAAACCACATGTAAAACTTATTAATTAAAATTGCATGTTGTGTTGCCTTATTAATACCTTATCTTTCCTTTCCACCTTCCCAAAGTTTGGCTAATACTGACATCTCATCAAGATTTGAGCATATGAACACCATAATTCAGGCTACTGCTCTGCAGAACTGATGATACAACATTCATGTAGGTGGTGGTCATTTATCCAGAGCGGGCTCAGTGCACAGCAGGGGTTAGGTTTAGGCAATACAAAGCCTGTGAATGCCTCAGGAGCTGCTTTCACACAGCAAGTTACCTGCTGTTCGGTTTATTTCTTTCATATGCAGAGGTCAATACTTTTGTAGAGATTATCCTTTTAAATCAATGTCAGCTGACTTATACTCAGATCAGCTTACACAAAGTCTGATGGTATTTGAAGCTGTGGGAGGAACGTGTGTAAGCAGGGAATCCCATGCTGAAAGTTGGCCATTAGTGTACATCCAGGCTCTGTTAAAGCATTTTGCAGCTTCTTTTCTGTCTACATATGACATGACAGTGGATTTACAACATGCTGTGACAGCCCCTTCAGCAGGACAGTGCCATTAATCTCCGGATAGACTACTGAGATCAGCGCTGATCTCGTGTTCGGATCCCCTAATCCGGGACCCTGTGCCCAGCAGGACCCTTCATGGTGTCAGCTTGTTCCAGAGGAACAGGACTTGAACTCAGCCTGGACTCTCCTAACTCATATTTAATCATAATACTTTTCACGGTTCTTTTGCAAGCGTTGTAACATAGTGACTGAAGACATAGTCAAGCATTAAAGTACATGATTAACCTAAAGCGCTTAAATGGAATTGTTAACTTCAGCAGGTCTGCTTGTATACTTGGAGTTAAAAATGCACTCAAGTGCTTCACGGATCAGTTAATTATCATTAAATACGTGCAACAAACAGAAACATAGAGATGACACAACCACAGAAGTACTGCAGAATACATCCCCTGGAGCAGTAACAGCAAATCTTGGTTTTAGGTGCACCTTTAAAGTACATATTTTAATGTTAAGCCAAGAGGATATTTGATTTTTATAGAAGAACATGACAGACTCAACATGCAAAACAGGAACACAGTCAACCTGCTTCCAAGATGCGTCTGTTTCCTAGAGAATGATTGAAATTCTGTATTAAATGCATGCCAATGGTGAATTACAGAATATTGAAAACTTCCTAAGGAAAGGAGCCAGTCATTGCTGCCCCCTCACACAATATAGAAAATCACATTTAAAAAAAAAAAATTAAAAAGAGGAGGGAAAGGTCTGCTGTTTTACAAACCCGTCTGCTGTTTTGTTGTTTGGCTATTTTTTTGCCCTGGGCAGTACCCGAAGGCCCTTGCTGGGGTCCTGTTCAAGGTCCTAAGGACACTCTTTCTCGGGCTGCCTTTGCTTTGCGGTGAGCTGGGGCGCNCGTCGCCGGGCGGGGAGCGCCGGGCAGCAGCGCCCCCTGCAGGCGCGGTGCGGGGCTGCAGCGGGAGGCTGCAGCGCGCCGCTCCCCCCCAACCCCTCCCTTCGCCTTCCCAAATATTTTTAAATGCGGTGGCTAAAAGTGTCCCGGTTGGCCTGGGGCCGTGCCAGCTGCTCTTGAGAGGCTTGTGATTAATGCCGGGCGTGGTGGCAGCGGTGATTTTCTGTACGTTTGCATTACTTATTCTCCTTGAAAAGTAACAAGAAAGGGCAAGTTTGGCTTATGGTTTCCTCATCCCCGCACTGACAACTGCAAATCATTTCCAGGATGGATTAAATTATGCGGGGGGAAGGCAGGAAAGGAGGTTGAGGGGAAGATGTGCAATGCAATACACTTTGCGTGATTTGCAATTTAGATTCTGGTGTATTGATTACTGCGCAATCCGGAGGGGAAAAAAGAAAAAAAAAAAAAGAAAAAAAAAAGCAGTTGGCAGGTCTCCCACTCCAAATATTTCCAAAATGATTATACATTTTATTAATCAAGGTCAAAGTAACCTCATTTGGCCAGTATTAATGAAAACATAGGGTATGTGTTAACTAAAAATCACTTCAGCAAGGAAAATTGAGATGCATTAAAATTCAGTGTGGCGCGCAGGCTGCAGTGTGTGGGTTTCAGATGCCATCTACTGGGCAAATCTCATGCTGTAAAATAAATCCACCTTTCTCCTGGGCTTGCAGTCTCCCCTCTCTTCCTCCCTCAGCAGTTCTCCCACAATGCTTCAAGCTCGGGAAACCTTTTAAACACTTTCCACTTCGGCTTGAGAAGCCAGCAGGATTTGTGCAGTACTCAAGTGCTTTGTTCTGCCGAACTGGGGGACAGAGTTGCCCTTGACAATGTATTCAAGGTTTAATATAAAAATACATGAAATACATGCACAAAGTTCTGTGTAAACACTAAAGAGAAAAAGGCACTTTGCAATGTAAGTACAGCTCAGAGCGCAAACACGATTCACGTCAGGAAAACTGAGCACCTAAAAGAAAAGGTCATCTTGAAATAGGATATATTGTGCAGTAAGGCCAAATAATTACTAGAAGTCATAGTACTTGGGAGTATCAAAAACCCCCAAAAGAAGCCTGAAGGAAACACTAACATATCACAATTCCGGCACATGGCACGTGCTGGGCACTGCAAGGGCACTGCAGTCAGTGGGAGTCTTTCTACCCACCTCAGGCTTTGGACTGGAGTCAGACTGACGGCCCTATCCGGCTTTTCTGAGTAAGTATCTTTCACATTTGATGACTCTGAGTCTGTTTTCCAATTACTTTATTTCAGGACTGCACCAGAACCAGAAAGACTGAATCCATTGAATAAAGTGAGAGTCCCCACCTGGAGAGGTCCCAGCACACAGCCCTAATTCGAGCAAGCAGGTCCCTTCAGGACAAAGCACAAGCAGAACTGGCTTTTTGGATCCTGGGCTAATAAAACCCCAGATTATTCTGCAAATTCAGCAGTCTTTTGTGAGCTACAGTTCTGGTTTTCAGCCCCCTTCTCCATTTCTTTGATCTGCTACAAAGCAAAGCTGCCGTGCAGTTTAAATTAATTTATCTTATATTGCATCAGACTACAAGTACGCATATGGTCATTTTCTCCTTCCTT
This sequence comes from Anarhynchus alexandrinus, assembly GCA_008711295.1. Classification (NCBI taxonomy): domain Eukaryota; kingdom Metazoa; phylum Chordata; class Aves; order Charadriiformes; family Charadriidae; genus Anarhynchus; species Anarhynchus alexandrinus. The sequence continues at coordinate 2,271,245 of VUYV01000111.1, read as the reverse complement.
CCCCTTCTCCATCTCCCTCTCTCTAACCCATCTCCCGAGGCTGTAGATTTATAGACAATCAGACTTTTTTCTTGGTTTCTTTTGAGTGCTGTTTCATTTTAATAGGACCAGTGGGAATTGGCCTACTTAATGAGAGAAGCTTTGAAACTTTTTGTAAATAAATCTTACTCCAAACTGTGGGGAACAGGCAAAATCTAAAAAATATTGCAAACCCCCTTAAATCCAAACAAAAAGGATAATAAAACCAGCATGAGCTGATGCAAGGTACAAAACATTTGAATGTGTGATTTCTAATAAATTTTGTAATACGTTGTCAATAACATAGTTTCAAACAAAATTATTTTGAAGTGGAAGACAAGGCTTTCAATTTTGAAAATATTAGATTAATATCTTGGCAATTTTGAAAAATGCTCTGAGCACTTTTTAAGTTGAGGAGGTAATTTCAACCAACCCTATTCTAAAAAAAAAAAAGCTGTGTACCAAAAAAATCTTTCTTTTTTGATAAACCAGTTTATTAAATAGTTTCCAAAGCACTCCACTTCTTAACTTTAGTAACAACTGCTTTTTTCATTAAATCAGAATAGAAGAGCAAACCCAGCAAGGTAGCAATTTCCTGAGACCATATTGGATAAATCCAGAAATCCAGCTCTGTCCCAAAAATATAATCAGCATTACATAATCTACAGTAAGTGCACCAGATAAGGATAAATCAGCACCTGTCAACTAATGAGGAAGGGTTATCATTAAATTATCCCATAGTAACAGTTCTTTATCCTTTCCTCAAAAATCACTTTGAAAAACCTGCTTTAAATGCCTATTTTAAAAGACCGGTGTTATAAAGTATAACTTCCTGTGCTAAAAACTCTCTTCAAATTCTTTCTTTAGAACGACATTCTGACAAGAAAGCAATAAAACTGCATACATTGTGAAAGATAAAAATACTTTATGTTAGCAATTACGAACAGGGCTTGTTCTGGGTCAGTTGTTCTCTGTCTGTTGACACAGCAAAAGCAGCCTAGGCAGAGACCGGCCAGGTGCCTCTGAACCACTGTGTCACAGAGGAGAAGGACACAGTCCCAAACTTTGAAGTTCACGGGAGCTCTGGCTCCAGTCAGTGGGTCAGGTGTTTACCAGCAATAGGACCTACCTATTTTGCAACTTCGTTTTCGAGTCAAGCAGCACTGCCCCCCACTCTCAATCCTGCACCCCTAATCATAGATGAATGTCCACGGGAACCAACTTTGTTTTCTTCCTTATCATTGTCAAGGACTTTTCCTCTGATTACCCCCCCACAGCCTCCTTTTGCAGCCCAGTTTAGAGCCCAGAGCCTACAACCTCTGCTGTGTAATACCCAGAGCATGCTAGAAAACCTGCACCCCGTAACGGTCCTACTGTGCTGTATCGCGATGAAGTATCTGTCATTCCTGCTCCCACCACCACCACGGTTGGTCACCATGGTCCTTCTGCTCCCCTGGTCTCCTCACCATGCAAAGACTGCCCAACTTACCGTTTGCTTAGTCTGGTGTGGGTTACCACGCCACAGTTTCTGCGATTTAGTTCCGTTTGCTCTCATGCTGGAAGAGAGACTTCTTTTCACCCCAAAATATGTAGAAAGACCAATAGGAAGCAAAGCTCAGAATCTCAGAAGCATTAAAGCATATAATTTTTACTAAAATTAATGACAGTAAAGTACCTACATAGGACTCAGGGCCAGATACACAAAGATTTCAGTGGGAAATCAAGTCCCTAAAAGTGTGTCTTTAATGTCTACTGACCTTAACCCTTTGTTCTTCAGAAGTTAAACAGTGATTGTAGAGGTTTTTGAAACAATGTTCAGTTGTTTCAAAATGGATTCCTGGGATTCACATCTCTGAAATTAATAGCATGTTAAGAAAAAAATTACGTGAGAGTTCAGAAGGAACAATGTTTGTAATATGTTTAGGTCCTTTTGCCTCCATAGAAAGAAAAAAAAAAATATTATTCCTACATAACTAATTCACAGATTTTCTTTGAGGTGGAAGTATTTGCAATGTCAGCTATTCTGTTACAAAGCACAGATAGAAAATAGTCTTCTCAGTATATCACGACCATATTTGTTGCTATTACCTGGGTACCAGATATGTACATTTGCTCCCAGACTTGGAGCCATAAGCCCTGAAATGCCACAAAGTATTTGGTGGGAGATGGGGAGCAGAGAAGAGTAACAGGCTTGGAAATCACTAATTCTGGAGTTATACAGTATCAGGGATGGGGGAGATGGGTGGTCACAGGCAGAACTCATGAACCTATGCTTCAGAAAGATTCCTTTATTGCCTACTCAAGTGTAAGAAGCAGGAACAAAAGCAGATGCCAGTCCCACCAACAAACACCACCTAAATAACATTAACACAATATTCAGGTACAGGATCATCTGCAGACCTAGAGGAAAGTGTTACGCATAATTTTGCTGTTTGCTTAAATATACCCTGGACTAAAACAGTGCTGTCAACTTTGACTAAGCAAAATACTCTAGGAGTCTAAAGGAGAGCAGAAGCTATAGCCAGTTTAGAGCTTAAATCTCTCCAGCTATAGGAAATATTATCAGCACTAATCATTTAATCATGTTCAAGTGTGGTCACCCTGAGTTTGCCTGAATGCATATGTGAAGCAAGCTTATTTTACATGAAATCTTCTTCATAAGCACAGTAGTTGCCTCCTGTATGTATGACATTTTTAGGAGCTTCTCTCAACTCCTTTTACCTCCTTTAGCTCTCCAGCTAAACTGCTGAGGTAACTGCCTGTGTTTCCTACTTGTCTGGCACTGTCAGAGGGAGAAGGGAGTGATTTAATAACTTAAGGCTACAGAAATGTTGTTTTCAGCCAAAACAACAATCAAATTCCAAAGTTCTCTGAGATTTGATTCACAGTGTTTACAAAACTGTGGTTCTGTGACCTCTGTTTATCATTGCAATCATAAATAACTAGCTGTGTCCTTCTGCTCCTTCTAGTTCCCTTTATCTACCCTCTGTCTCTTACTTCATCCTTAAATTGTACATTCTAGGGAACAGAGACCATCTTTTCACAATAATCAACTAACAGTGCAGGACTATGTGTGAACTAGTAGGTTCTTCTCTAACACAAGTAATGAATACCCAGAGCAGTAATGGCGAGTTGAAACTGAAATACCCCTTCCGTGCCTCCCCTGCAAGTAGTTGGCATCAAGTCATTGTGGTTTGAGTTAGACTAGCGCATGGGCGAAACACAGACCCAGCAATCCTACAATTACTTCTAATGTTCTGCTCTGAGCTCTTCTGTTTACAAACAATATGAAGCACTTTGCAAATGTGATGCATGGAATTTAACATGTAATTTAACCATCATTTTACCAACTTCGAATGTGACGTGCTTAAGTTTAATGGAGCCAAAAAAATGAATACTGTAAGAAAAGCGTAATCTCGAAATATGTTATGCCCTAGTATTGAAGTAGGCACCTTCTGTGAAGGCAAAAATCCATGTCATTGCATGATACCATTATATTCATGTGGTAGAAATTCGTAAGTCTTTAGTATGAGCAATCACAAAAATACTAAGGAAGTTTTTCATTGTGACCAGTTTTGCTCACAACTGGTTATACAGCTATTTTTTTCAATTTGTGGGACAGAAAGAGAGATTTCTCTTCAGACAGAAGAAAGTTTTTTAAATCTTTTATGGGAATTTATAAAAAGTAATAATAATATTTATTTTTTTTTTTTTAGTAAGCCAAATTACAAAAAAAAAAAAGGGGGCGATGCAAAAGCCTTTCAACAAATGAAAATTACAGTCAGCACTAGTTTTAAAGTCAAGCTACTGGCAAACATCCATATCTAATAAAAGAAATTTTCCCAACACTCCCCACCAATAACTTTGTTTCCCTCCCACAATATCCCCCTGTGCTTAAAAAGTAGCCGTGACAATTCTTAAGCATACTGTGTAGCTAAAATACAAGACACCAGTTAATGAACTATGTACTTCTCGATCTGAATGGGAAAGTATGCCACATATGCTTAGATAACATCAGAAATAGAAAAGTCATGGGAAAGGAACTTAGAAACTACATTAGCCTAAAAAATTGAAGATAAAAATCTAGCCCAGACCTCTAGGGCCACAGGTCTTTGAGACCTTTCACATGACCAAATTATTTCATCATTCACAGTGTTCAGCTTACTTCGTGATTGCTTACTTAGTAAGTGGAATTTTTTTCAGGCCTACTTCACCTTGCTGAAAATGCTGGTATTCTGCACTAAGTACTGTTTGGGAGCATGGGGAAAGGTGGTAGAGGTTAGGATATTTCTGATCTACATAATATCAAAGGAAGTGGATACTTCAGCAGCTGAGATCCTACACTGGCCTCAACCTACTGTCCTCTGGTTTTGATAATTTCAAGGTAGAATTTCAAGACAGGAGGGTTTTGTAACACATTTTCATCTGGGTTTTCCCTTCGGCTTACCAGAGCCCACATCCCAACCTCAATATCATGTAGCAGGGCTCGTGTGAACTCAAAGGCTATTTCTGGAGGGAAGGAACATGCATAATAGTAGAGGGAATGGGAAACTTCAAATACAGAGTTAGGGAGCGGAAAACCCCCACTGCTCCATCTGGTCTCTGCAAAGACTGTACCTATACTAAGGACATCGAGTGAACATAGTCTGTTAAGAAAACAAGAAGTTATTGTACTTACAAAGAACTTGTGCTTAAGAACATAATCTTGATTACTTACTGGGTACCAGCATTTGTGTCTGTCTTGTCTACAGTTTGCTTTTGGGTGCTTTTGATACATAATACAAATGCTATTCTTTTGTCCACATATTCAAATTATGCTGAAAGATTCCCAGATTTTAAACATTAAAAATATGCTCTCTGAATTCAGCATTGCTGTACAACAGGCCAATTCTAGAATGAGAGGTCAGCAGATACAACAGAAAATAAGGGGAGGCGGGGAGAATACTGAACAAGAGCAGATGTGCAAATTTCACAGTAAAAAGAAAAAATTAAGGCTTTCAGAGTTGAATACCTAAAGTGAAAATCCATCTTCTATTTTAATTACTTTAACAATGAAAGAACTCTCCACATGATCTACTTTTTTCATCTAGTCCAAATGTGCAAATCTAGAATTAAAATTATATTTTTAAAATATATTAAATATAGATTTCAAAGAATACCCAGGAAAACTGGCTTTCTCTTTTTCTCTTACTGTCCTGGTTTCGTTTCAGTGGCCAGTCCGGCCCAAACCACGACACTTACCCATCTCTTCACACGTCTTCTTCCTGTATTGGTCTTTCAGGGTACGCCTCTGTGATGTTGAAGCCATCTGAACTTTTGTTGTTGGCTCTACTGGCAGCAGGTTAAGTCCCAAAACTCATAGTCTGCAACTGTCTTGATATCTGTATGTCTTCTGGTGCCAAGGACCTAAATACAAACAATAACTTCAGATGGAGGGTTCTTTTTTACATTTCAAATAGTAAATCTTGGAGAAGAACCATTAGTCCTGGGATGAAAGTGTTCTTTATTCTGACTTTCCTTTTATGCAAGTTAATTTAATAGATTTCTAACCTTTGCAGCTATAATATGTAAATTGCCACTTCCTTACAAACAGGATTACTTCACCTTCATTCCCTCAATCAAATAAGAAATAAATGGTACATTTTGGTAATTATTTGTAGGGATGTCAGTTTATTTGCATATACTTTGGTGTTCACTTTGTACATGCAGCTTAAGTTAACTAATCAGGTGCTCTCTTCATTACAGTTTAAATACTGACTTCATATTTTTTTCTGCTATATAATGCAAGGAAACACACAAAAGAAGGCTTTTAATAGCTGTTAATGAAGCCAGGCCAAAAATGAAGGCTAAGTTTGCAGCTGAAAGGCTTTGCAGGTACAGAGATTCTGGTATATTATTGTGGTAAAAACTTAGTGCAGATGTGGTTTATACAAGCAGATAAACACTTTTGCTACTGCACTTTATCCTAAGCATTCCTTGTTTCTGCTGTCCCAGTTAAGTACATCAGAGTACCTAAGCAGTTTTATCGGTGGAACTCCATCTACTCCTGGAAATTTTAATAGCACAGCTATTCTGGTCACACATCATGACTCATCACATTCTTTCTGGCAAAAGTTTGTACTACAGCTAGAGAACCGCTGCCAAGCAATTATGTGTGGTTTGTGCCAAAGAGAAAAGAAACCACCCAAAAGCTAAAAGCAAATAGTTAAAGAAATGTCTAAATGAAGGTGAAACACTCTGAAATCAGGATAAAATACCACTCCTCTAACTGCACAAAAATCCTGACCTTCATTACACAATTCTTGTAAGTTATGCCTTGAATTGCTCTTGCTCAAAACTTAGCACATCAATATGGTCAAGTTATGGCCAATGCTATCTAAACCTCGACATAATTCAAAGAGAACCTTTCCAGCACTGGGTAGGAATGCCTTGGTTGTTAACGGAGAAGCCGCTGCCCGAGCATTCACACACCATCCAAGACCACTGAGAGTTAACTGCTCAGATTAGGGTCCCTTCGCAGCAGGCAACTCCAGTGAGCTGACAGGTGCCCCTTTCCACTCACACACACACACTCTCTTACTCTCGGGCATGCTCCCTCTGTCTTCAGGCTCGACCCTAGGTTACCCACAGCAGAGTCTCAGGCGTCAGATTTTATAAAAATAAGTAATTTAATTGGAAGGTACAGCAGCAAGGTGAGCCCAGGCTGGGTGCCTCTGAAAAGGGAGGGACTTTGAACAAAGAAATCCCTGGGCAATTACACCCTTGCTGTCTCTACACCCATCATTCACGCGCTCTTCACACATCTTTTAGTCCATTTTTTGGTCTGGGGTCTTCTAACACCGTATTGGATTCTCTCTCTGTGTCCAGGCAGGCAGGCCGTTGACTGCTCGTGTTGATTTGCAGTCTCAGCTGACAGTTGGAGCCTCCTTATCTTCTGGTTTACGCTTCTTGTGCACATGCACTCACTGGCAAAACATGGGGAACTGAAAAGTCCCAGGCTTAGGGAAAATACTACCAAAACATCAGTGTGTTATCAACATTTTTCTTATACTAAAAGACTAAACACAGCACTGTACCAGCTGCTAGGAAAATTACTAAGAAAATTAACTCTATTGCAGCCTAAAGGCTTCAGCAAATCTAGCTCCTCATGCCAAGTAAAGCTAGGCAAACAGCATAAATCACACCATAGTATAACCCTAAATAATTTATTCTAATTAAAACTTATTTAAGCTAAACAACTAATATCTGTCAACATGAATCTCATACCAGCAGCAGATAAACATCAAGTTCTATTTACTTCTTAGTCTCCTACTTCAACACAGAAGGATGTAATTTGTGCTCTGTGACTGTGAAAGACCAGGATATTTCCTAAATCTTACAGCAGTGAAAATGAAAGAAACTGAGTTTTACTGGACTGAAATTGGAGAAAAATATAGGCGATCTTCAACTAGTGATAATGAATCTTAACTACATTCAGACTTGTACTCTCCTACTATTAGACTGTATATACTTCAGGTACTGAAGATAAAAGATTTTAACTTATACACACAAATGGCAAAGTAAACTACACATTTTATCAATTATTAGGACTTTTAAATACCAGGAACAAGAAATCCCAAAGGCACTGCAGACAACATAAACATGCAAGTCATCTAGTAATCATGATCCAGCCTACAAGACACACAAAGAAAACTTTTATATATGGAACATGATTTCAGAATCTCATGAGACCAGAAAGCTCTCAGTGTTTCAAAAAGAGATTAAATGTTAACTCCACTGGTCTCTTTTGTCTGAAATTCACTCTTTCTATGAAATTCAACCCTGCACAAAGAGACAGAATCAGGATTAAGGATCTCATAAACCCCATTTAATTCCTTTTTAAAGGCTTCCGTGCAGAAATGAATTCCAGTCTCTGAGAAAAGTTGTACTATTAACAAAAG